>JAJTUV010002233.1:0-174541 GCA_021653895.1 Mastomys natalensis | reverse complement strand
TTTAGCACAGGGATAAGTGTTACTAAAGACAGTTGCTCAGTGAAGGATGTTATACTGACCTACAAGACCAAACCTGATCTGATGAGTCATAATTGAACAATGTCACGTTGTGGCTTTAAGAGCTTGGGATATGATTCAGGAGCAAGGGGGAAATATTCACCTTATTTACTAAGATAGTATTGGGTCCTACACAACCACTTACTGAATTCTTACAGAGATTGGGTTCAGCTCTAAATAGAGGCATATCAGACCCTGAAACAATTTTCATTTGAAAATGCAAATACCTAAAGTAAGTAAATCAGACTATTGAAAGCACAAGGAGCCCCGATAGATGAATGGATATCAATGACAACTTTGATTGGCTTTCAAGAGCATCATGTTAATATCATAGTGCAAGCTACAGCTGAAGTCTCAAGCGTCAAAATGATGATGGTATTTAATTGTGGTGAATTTGGCAATTTCCATAGAAATTGTATGGCTAGACGATTCATAGCTCAAAATAGTAGTTATAGTGACTCTGAAGAATATGGTATATGTAGAAAGAGAACAAGCAGGTTTTAGTTGCTAGAACCACAAAGGCTTCCAAGGTATTGTAGATGCTGTGGAAAGGGCAAATATTGGTCTTAAGGATTGTCAGTCCAAGAGGACATACAAAGTAAATTTAATATCAGGAAATGAACAGAGAGACCTGTCTACTTGAGGCCCTAAGCAAACAATATAGCCATTTTTCTTGATCAGCTAGGTAGTACCAAGTGGCAAAAAAATTTCAAAACTAAATATTTCCATCTTAATATGCTGCACAGGAATAGAACTTTGGAGCTGTCACAGATAATCTTCTTGCATTATCCCCAAAAGTTGAATGTTACAATTAACCACTAGTACTTATGTCCTTTAGCTTCAAGACTTGAAAGAAGTGAATTAACTTTTCAAAGATTTATTGTGCATTCACATAGTAATGGGATATCAAGAAGAAATAAAATGAAAAGGGAGACAAAAATTGATGCAGGGATAGAATTTGTCAACTGTCATTTCCTTATATCAAGACAAGGTCATTCTAGCAGAAAGAACCGGGGCCTTTAGTGAGGACTAAAAATGTCTGTTCCAGCATAGTGTCTTTAATGATCAGAGAACCAGATCAATGTACAAATGAATGATGTTGTCATAGAAGGTTTGGTGATATAGGAGCTGATTTTTATAATACTTTCCCAAAAGCCTTGAATCCAGATTGTCCACTTCAGAAGGTTTGAAGACAATTTATATGAATTGGTAAGTTATAACGAGTAAGACAGAGAGGCTGATGGATTACCTATGTGAAACTAGAAGGGCAAACAGGGAAGTTGAGACCTCATGTGGCTGAAATACCCATAAATTTTATTGAAAGGACCTTTTACCACAATGGGGTACTCAAATTTGTGTTTCTGCAAATTCAGTGGCAGCAAATGAGTAATTTAAGATTGATATTGTAGATTTCCTAGGGAAAGCATTGATATGAATAATCAGAATAATCACAAGTTGTGACCATTGTAAAACTCAGAACATCACAGCAATTGAGTTTATGAATTTATAAAAGGATATACTGCTCACATACCAACAGCCTTGCACCTAAAATGTTACCAAACAGACCTGTATGACAAAACAGTGACCTACAACACAAGAAACACTGCAAGCACTTGAACAACCTGGACAAGAACAGCTGAAGGCTCAACATACAGAAGAGTGAGTCCCTTAGCCCATGGAATTCCTCTGTGTTTGTTTTAAAAAAAAGAAGTCAACAGCTGGGCGGTGGTGGCGCATGCCTTTAATCCCAGCACTTGGGAGGTAGAGGCAGCAGATTTCTGAGTTCGAGGCCAGCCTGGTCTACTGAGTGAGTTCTAGGATTTCCAGGCTAAACAGAGAAACCCTGTTTCAAAAAAAAACCAAAAAAAAAAAAAGAAAAAAAAAGAAGTCAACAACCGGAGAATAATAACAGATTTAAATAAAGTGAATAAGGCAATTCAACCATGGGTGATTTCCTTTATCTTCATTGTTACAGAGATCTGGACTATAATAATTGAATTTAATGGTTGTATTTTCACCATACCTTTCATGAGCAGGATAAAAAAAGGTTTGCTCTGAACACTCATATAATAAAAGATACCACTGGAAAGTACTTCCATATAGAAATGATTAATAATCCAACAGTATGTCAATATTTTGTCCAACAACCTTTAGATAGAATTAGTAAACAATGTCCCTTATCCATCATTATAATTGTAAGGAGATATTTTTTGCGGAATCTGACAAAGATGTTTTAAAGAATATGTTTAAGGTACAACAAAGATTTCAGTCATGGTGGGGGTTACAGATCGTTCCAGAAAAAGATACAAAGAGGAGAATCACTTAATTACTTGGGCTATAAAACCGTGAACAAAAATTCGACCATGAAAGGTACAGATCTGCAGAGGCCACATTGCAAACTCTTATCAATTTTCAAAAATAATTGGGAGATAGTAACTGGCTGAGGCCCATAATTGAATTAAGGATATCTGAGTTAAGAAATTTGTTCCAAATATTACAAGGAGATTCAAATTTTAAAAGTCCAAGATATCTAGTAGCTGAAGCATAAAAAGTGTTAATTCTTGTAGAATAAAGACTGCAAGATGCATAATATATGGATCAACTTGGTCCTAAACTTGATTGTATTTTGTTCATTTTACCTTCAACTCATTCTCTCTACTGGGCTCATTATGCAAAGGCATGATAGTATTGTAAAGTGGATTTTCTTAACCTCATAAACAAAGAAAAAATTGATAACATTTATAGAAAAGATTTCCGAATTAATTACAAACAGTAGAATAAGACTACATTGAGTCAGGAACAGATCCTGCTGAAATTGTAGTGCCTCTTACAAATGTTGAGATTTTGTCATTATGGCTGATCAATGAAGATTAGTAAAGAGCTTGAAGTAACTACTTGGATGAAACTAATAATAAATAATTGAAAACAAACATACAGAATTTATAAAAAAGAACGAATTGGATTCTTCCACATGTTGAAATAGGATGAGGATGACAGGTTTTATATCAGAGGAAAAAACCAAAGTGATCAAAAGTCCTAACATCATTCAAATATCAGAATTGTATGCAGTCTATCCTATTTACTAATAATTTCCTTGATTCTCTTAACATAATTAACTGATTCCTTTATATGAAGAAAGTCTCATATACAGGCTACTGAAATTTGATAATTATTTATTTATGTAACAGGACATCAGAAATAGTATCATCCATTATATTTATTCTTAAGCAGTCCCATTCATGTTTGCTAGTCTATTAGCTCAAGGAAATTATGAATTGAGTTATTAACAACAAAAATGTTTAAAAGCCACCAAAATTCATAATAAAGGTCTATTACTGGAAAATCAAATAAAAAAATTCTATCATTTGGCAACAAGCCAAGATAATAATAATAAAATAATATCCTACATTTCTTGAAATAACCAAACACTGTTACCTGCTGGCAGTAACCATAGACATCTAGCAAATAATATTATTCATTTAATAGAATCTGGAAAACAAAGGTAATATAAACCATATACATTTACACACAGTTTACAATGTGCAATTCTGCTTTAAGCTCTGTAAAGCTGATTTGTAAATTAATACATTACTGGAAATCATGGCAATTATGGAATATTGGCTCAAATTAAAATTATAATGCTCTGATATATGTATCCATTATGAAATATTGGCTTAAATTAAACTGTAATACTCTGATATATGTAAAACTCTGATATATGGTATTCAATAAAATGAAAAATTCGTTGCTTATTACAAAATAAACATAGTTACTTGTATGTAACCACCAATCCCACAGGACAAGCAGTTTATAGAAAGGACCAATGTACCTTAAACGAGATGCTTATTAAACAAAAAAATGGAAGAGTACAGACTGCCGCCCCCCAGGGACAGACTAAATAATGCTTTGTTAACTTTACATTTTCTTAATGTAGAGTTAGTGAAAAAGGAACTGCAGTAGCTGAAAGACAATAGGTCATCGAAAAACTAAGAAACTAAGCCAGCCAATATATTCTAAGGATGTGTTGATATTAGAATGGAAATCTGCAATAGCTTTCAGATGGGGACATAATTATGCTTATGTATTTATAAGGAATGAAAAAATATGATTACCAATAAATTTTTAAAAATTATTTCTAACCAGGGAAAATCTCTTATAAGTTGTTACATTAGTCTTCACAAAGCAAACAGCCCAGGTGGCTCATTTCTCACATACTGTCTCAGTGATTTCTCCAAAATACTCATGTAAATCAACTTCTTAAGAGCTAGCCTAACTGATCAATTGAACATCACAAATACTGGACAGATAACACAGAGACTGGACAATACAAAAACTGAGCAACAAACGCTAAAGGTACTTTTAATAAAAAAAAAAAAAAACTAGTCATTCCTCTTCCCCTGAGGTCACCCCAATTCAGCATGAAACAATTAGAAGAAGAACGTTGTTCTGATCCCTTAAGTTGTAGTGGATGGTTTTGGTCAATTGATATGTTAAGGTGTTATTATCTAGGGTGGTAGGTTGTTGTGTTGAATTATAATATATTAATAGAAATTGATGTTGTCTTGTTCAATTATTGTATATTGATAAAAATTTAAGATTGTTTTGTTATACTATTGCTTGACTATATTTTACTTAAGGCATTTATTTTAAAAATGATGTAAAATTCTAATTATATACTTCTTATCATTATTTCTATTGGGTGTAGATTGTTTTTTATTGAATATTTTATTAATTTCCATTTCAAATGTTATCCTGTTTCCTGGTTTCCCCTCCACAAATCCTTTATCCCTTCTCTCCTCCTCTTGCCTCCCCTTTGTTGGGCATTTCAGCTGATCTCAACCTCACGAGGTCCTGAGAGAATCTTGCTTTCTTGGCATCTGGGACTTTCTGGTTGCTACCCTCAGTTCCCTATCCCCCATTGCTACATTCCTCTGTTCAATTTTCTGACCCTCAGTATATCATCCTGGACTCCACAAACACCTGACCTGCCCCAATTTTCCCCTCCTCCATCTCTTTTCCTCCTAAGTCCCTCTGACTCTCTATCTCTTGTGAGTATTTTCTTCCCCCTTCTAAGAAGGTCTCAAGCATCCACACTTTAGTCTTCCTTTCTCTTGAGCTTCATATGATCTGTGAATTGATATTGTGGTATTCCGTGCTTTTTGGCTAATATCCACTTATCAGTAAGTGATATCATGTGTGTTCTTCTCTGACTGAGTTACCTCACTCATGGATGATATTTCTAGTGCCATTCATTGGCCTAAGAATTTCATGAAGGCATTGTTTTTAATAGCTGAGTAATATTCCATTGTGTAAATGTACCACATTTTCTGTATCCATTCCTCTTTGAAGACATTTGGGATTCTTTCCAGTTTCTGGCTATTATAAATAAGGCTGCTATGAAGATAATGGACATGTGTCTTTGTTATATGTTGGGCATCTTTTGAGTATATGCCCAGGTGTGGTATAGCTGGCTCCTCTGTAGTATTATGTCCATTTTCTGAGAAACTGCCAAAATGATTTCCAGAGTGGTTGTACCAGCTTGTAATACCACCAACAATGGAGAATATTCCTCTTTTCTCCACATCCTACCAGCATCTACTGTCACCTGAGTTTTTGATTTTAGCCATTCTGACTGGTGTGTGGTGCAATCTCAGGGGTGTTTGGTTTGTATTTTTCTGATGACTAAGGATGTTGAACATTTCTTAGATGCTTCTGGGCCATTTGATAATCCTCAGTTGAGAATTCTATGTTAAGCTCTGTACCCAATTTTTAAAAATAGGGTTATTTTGTTCTTTGGAGTCTAACTTCTTTAGTTCTTTGTATACATTGGATATGGATTGGTAAAGATCTTTTCCCAATCTGTTGGTTGTCATTTTGCTTTGTCTTACAGAAGCTTTGCAATTTTATGAGTCCAATTTGTCAATTGTTGATCTTAGAGCATAAGCCATTGTGTTCTCTTCAGGAAATTGTCCCCTGTGCCCATGTGTTCAAGGCTCTTCCTCACTTTCTCTTCTATTAGATTCAGTGTATCTGGTTTTATGTGGAGGTCCTTGATCCACTTGGATTTGAACATTGTACAAGGAGATAAGAATGGATTGATTAGCATACTTCTACATGCTGACCTCCAGTTGAACCAACATGATTGTTGAAAATGCTGTCTTTTCTCCACTGGATGGTTTTAGCTCCTCTGTCAAAGTTCAAATGACCATAGGTATGTGGGTTCATTTCTGGATCTTCAAATCTAATCCATTGATCTTCCTGCCTGTCTCTGTACCTATACCATACTGATTTTTATCATATTGCTCTGTAATATAGCTTTGAGCTCTTGATGGTGATTCCACCTGAAGTCCTTTTATTGTTGAGAATAGTTTTTGCTATTATTGTTTTTTTTGTTATTCCAAATAAATTTGCAAATTGCTCTTTCTTACTCTATAAGAATGAGCTGGAATTTGGATGGGGATTGCATTGAATCTATAGATTGCTTTCAATAAGATAGTCATTTTTACTATATTAACCCTGCCAAACCATGATCATGGGAGATATATCCATTTTCTGAGATACTGAAATTTCTTTCTTCAAGATCTTGAAGTTCTTGTCATACAGATCTTTCACTTACTTGCTTAGAGTCACACCATATTTTACAAATAATATATATAACATTTTTATTATTTGTGACTATTGTAAAGGGTGTTGTCTCCCTAATTTCTTTCTTAGCCTGTTTTTCCTTTGATAGAGGAAGGCTACTGATTTGTTAGAGTTAAATTAATATCCAATCACTTTGCTGAAGTTGTTTATCAGGTTTAGGAGTTCTCTGATGGAATTTTTGGGGTCACTTAAGAATACTATTATATCATCTGCAAATAGTGATATTTTGACTTCTTCCTTTCCATTTTGTATTCATTTGACCCCCTTTCATTTTCTAATTGCACTGGCTAGGACTTCAAATACTAATTCTATAAATAGGGAGAAAGTAGGCACCTTGTCTAGTCCCTGGTTTTTGTGAGATTGCTTCAAGTTTTTCTCTGTTTAGTTTGATGTTTGCTACTGGTTTGCTTTATATTGCTTTTACTATGCTTAGGTATGGGCCTTGTATTCATGTTCCTTCCAAGACTTTTTACATAAAGGGTGTTGACTTTTGTCGAATGCCTTTTCAGCACAAATGATCATGTGGTTTTTTTTTTGAGTTTGTTTATAGAGTGGATTACATTGATGGATTTCTGTATATTGAACCATTTCTGCATCCCTAGGTTGAAATCTACGTATTTGATTGTGGTAAATAATTGTTTTGATGTGTTCTTGGATTCAGTTTGTAAGAATTTTATTGAATATTTTTATATCAATATTCAAAAGGGAAATTGGTCTGAAATTCTCTTTCTTTGTTGGATCTTTGAGTTGTTTTGTTATAAATGTTATTGTGGCTTCATAAAATGAATTTTGTAGTGTTTTCTATATTTCTATTTTGTGGAATAGTTTGAAGAGTATTGGTATTAGGTCTTCTTTGAAAGTCTGATAGAATTCTGCACTAAAATTGTCTGGGCCTGGGCTTATTTTTATTGGCAAATATTTAATTAATGCTTCTATTTCTTTATAATTTATTGGACTGTTCAGATGATTTATCTGCTCCTGATTTAACTTTGAAATCTGGAATCTGTCTAGAAAACTTACAATTTCATTAGGATTTCCAGTTTTGTGAATACAGTCTTTTGTAGTAGCATCTGAAAAATTTTTGAATTTCCTCAGTTTCTGTGGTTATGTCTCCATTTTTATTCCTGATGTTGTTAATTTGGATACATTTCTCTGTGTCCTCTGTTTAGTCTGGCTAAGGGTTTATCTTGTTGACTTTCACAAAGAAATAGCTCCTAGTTATTGTTGATTTTTTTTTGTTTACTTCTTTTTGTTTCTACTCAGTTGATTTCATCTCTGTGCTTATTTCCTGCCATCTAGTCTTCTTGAGTATATTGCTTCTTTTTTTTTTTCTAGAGCTTTCAGTTGTACTTTTAGACTGCTAGTATATGTTTCTCCAGTTTTCTTGGAGGCACTCAGAGCTATGAGATTTCCTCTTGCACTGCTTTCATTGTGCTCCATAAGTTTGCATATGTTGTGCCTTCCTTTTCATTAAATTCTAAAAAAGTCTTTAATTTCTTTGTTTATTTCTTCCCTGACCAAGTTATCATTAAGCAGAGAGTTGTTCTGCCTCCATGAGTATATGAGCTTTCTATTATTTTTTGTTGTTATTAAATACCAGCCTTAGTCTGTGGCAATCTGATAGGATGCATGGGATTATTTCAATTTTTTTTTTTTTTTTATCTGTTGAAGCTTTTTAAGTGTTTGATTACATGGTCATTTTGGAGAAGGTACCATGAGTTGCTGAGAAAAAGCTATATTCTTTTGTTTTAGGATGAAATGTTCTGTAGATATTTGTTAAATCCATTTGGTTCATAACTTCAGCTAATTTCACTGTGTCTCTGTTTAGTTTCTGTTTCCATGATTATCCATTGATGCGAGTTGCGTGTTGAAGTCTCCCACTATTATTGAGTGAGGTGCAATGTGTGCTTTGAGCTTTAATAAAGGTTCTTTTATGAATGTGGGTGCCCTTGCATTTAGAGTGTAGATATTCAGAATTGAGAGTTCATCTTGGTAGATTTTACCTTTGATGAATATGAAGTGTCCTTCCTTATCTTTTTTGATAACTCTTGGTTGAAAGTCGATTTTTTCCATATTAGAATGGCTACTCCAGCTTGTCTCTTGGCACCATTTGCTTGGAAAATTGTTTTTTCCATCCTTTTACTCTGAGGTAGTATCTGTCTTTGTCACTGAGGTGCATTTCCTGTATGCTGAAAATGTTGGGTCCTGTTAAGTATCACATTTGTTAGTCTATGAAATTTTATTGGGGGAATTGAGTCCATTGATGTTAAGAGATACTAAGGAAAAGTGATTGTTTGCTTCCTGTTAGTTTTGTTATTAGAGGTAAATTATGTGTGTGGCTATATTCTTTTGGGTTTGTGGGAAGAAGATTACTTTCTTGCCTTTTCTAGAGTATAAGTTCCCCCCTTGTGTTGGAGCTTTCCATCTATTGTCCTTTGCAGGGCTGGATTTGTGGAAAGATATTGTTTAAATTTCATTTTCATAGAATATCTTGGTTTCTTCATCTATGTTAATTGAGAGTTTTGCTGGTATAGTAGCTGGCTGGCATTTGTGTTCTCTTAGGGTCTGTATGACAACTGTCCAGGATCTTCTGTCTTTTATAGTCTCTGATGGGAAGTCTGGCGTAATTCTGATAGGCCTGCCTTTATATGTTACTTAACCTATTCTCCTTACTGCTTTTAATATTCTCTCTTTGTTTTGTGCATTTGGTGTTTTGACTATTATGTGATGGGAGGAATTTCTTTTCTTGTCCAATCTATTTGGAGTTCTGTAGGCTTCTTTTATGTTTATGGACATCTCTTTCTTTAGGTTAGACAAGCTTTCTTCTATAATTTTGTAAGAGATATTTACTTGTACTTTGAATGGGAATCTCTGCTCTTTTCTATACCTATTATCTTTAGGTTTAGTCTTCTCATTTTGTCCTGGTTTTCCTGAATGTTTTGGGTTAACAGATTTTTTACATTTTGAATTTTCTTTGACTGTTGTGTCAATGTTTTCTATGGTATCTTCTACAACCGAGATTCTTTCTTCTGTCTCTTGTATTCTGTTGGTGATGCTTCCATTGATGGCTCCTGATCTCTTTCTTAAGTTTTCTATCTCCAGGTTTGTCTCCCTTTGTGATTCCTTTGTTATTTCTATTTCCATTATTTGATCCTGGATGGTTTTGTTGAATTCCTTCACCTGTTTGGTTGTGTTTTTCTGTATTTCCTTAAGGGATTTATTGTTTCCTCTTTAAGGGCTTCTACCTGTTTACCTTTGTTCTCCTTTATTTCTTTAAGGGAGTTACATATGTCCTTCTTAAAGTCCTCTATCATCATCATGGGAAGTGATTTTAAATCTGAATCTGACTTTTCTTGTGTGTATCCAGTGTTTGCTATGGTGGGAGAACTGGGTTCTAATGATGCCAAGTAGCCTTGGTTTCTGTTGCTTAGGTTCTAGTCATTGCCTATCACCATCTTGTTATCTCTGGTGTTAGCTGGCCTTGCTGTTTCTGAGTAGAGTTTGTCCCTCTGTGAGCCTATGATCCTGTGATCTTAGGTTTGTTAGTACTGCTAGGAGACCAGCTCTCTCCAGGCTGGAGCTGGTTCTGGAGAACTGTGGCACAGGGTTAGCTCTGGGGCACAGAAGAAACCAGAAGGATCCTGTGCCTGGTTGCTCCGTGGTTCCTGTGGCCTGTGGTCTTGACAGGCCCCTCTTGGGCCAGCTATTAGAGCAATAGTGGTGATATCACCTGTGATCTTGGGTGTGACAGCACTCCTGGTAGAACAGCTCCCTCTGAGTGGGATTTCGGCATGGAGAGCTGTGGTACAGGGTTAGCTCCCAGGTGTAGAGTGTTAATGTAAAAGAAAAACAATTTTTTAAACAGAAAAGGATATATGAATGAGAATTTCTGTGACTTTTTTCTGGAAACTGTCTTGTGGGAGGATATTTTGCTTGGGCAGTCAAATGAGATTATCTTTTGCTGTGAACAGACACATGGTGTTTTTCTTGAAGCTGGCTGGTAAATGGGCATATGATGATTTCCTGGACTGGATGCTTGAGAGGACTTGTGGTGCTTGTAAAGAGTACAAGTATAACTCAGCAGACAAAGGCCAGTGCTCATGTATTGGTTTGCCTTGCAATATTTTGCTGGTCTTCACTAGGCTTTACGGAAGCTGGTCTTCACTGATGACACTTTTGCATTGGTTTACCTCACTTTGTATGCTGAACATCACTTGTTAGTATAGGGAGAAATTTACCAAAGAACTTCTGGTGGTATTCCAAGTGGTTTTTGCAATTTATTTCTTGTCAACTTGGTGCATATATTACTGGTAAGACATAAACCTCCCTTTATCGTTTACCTGAAAAATATCTCATAATAAGAAAATATTATCACAATACAAGACATTCCAAAATTTAAAAGTCCCAGAGTCTTTAAACATTCATATATTTTAAATATGTAGTTATATTGAAAAATATATAATTCCTCTAATCCTGAAAAGTCTTTCTAATGTTCTAAAATCTTTTTAAAGTATCAAGTTTCTAATTTATCCAGAGTCTCTGTAAAACATGTAAAAATTCTCTGAAACTCTAAAATCTCTGTAAATTTTTGAAATCTCTTTAAATTTTTAAAGTTGTCCTTATTATATGGCATCAACCTATAATGGGAAAACAATGCCTAAGCACACATATTATACAAGCACATAAAATCCTCAGTGTCAGAATGCATTACATATTGCTGAGTAATTTACAAAGTGTTGTCGTAGACTCCCACAAACATCACAGGCTATTATCAAGTCTTTTGATTATTCTTTATATTGTGATGGTAGGCTACATTAATAAAGGTAGAATTTACATTGAACATGGAGTATGGAGCTGGTGTTTGCTTGGAATCTTCATGACTATTGGCTTGCATTCACAGAACCGGAAGTTATTTTGCACAGTATGAAGGAGATCAGTGATCATCAGCATCATGCAGCTATAAACACTGTGACCCACAAAAGAGACCTGCCAGCAAGATATAATGTTATAATAGTGGCACAAATATTACACTAATAGCCAATTACTTTTTTTGGATGGATTTTATGCCTACTTTATGAAATGAGATCTGTACCTGACACTATTAAACTATACAAGACTGGGAGACTACTTTGGTCGTGGGCCAAGGGAAAACCTACTACTAGGCCACTGATAAGACAGCTGTTCTCAATCTTCCTAAGGCTGTGACCCTTTAATACAGTTCCTTGTGTTATGGTGATCTAAAGCAAAAAAAAATTTTTTTTTCATTGCTACTTCATAACTGTAATTCTCCTACTGCCAAGAATCATAATGTCAATATCTGATATACATGATTCTAGTATACAATGCCTGTGAAAGGGACAATCAACTCAGAAAGGGGTTGGGAACCACTATGCCAAAGAAATCTCACAATAAAATGACTACTAATGATATATTGCTGTACCCATAGATTAGAGCATCACTTAGCCCTCATCAGTGAAGCTTGTTTCAGTAGATTTCTGTTAAGCTAATTATTTAATGCAGCCACTGGCCATGCCAACTATCTAAGCTTCAGCTGCTCTGCCTTGCCCAGCTGCCATGTTTCTCAGCTGGAGGCCATTGTGTGCTGCAGCTAAAAATGGCCAACTAGAAACACCAGCCCTGCACCCATGAGACGTCACATGTGAGATGACTCAATCTCCCACGCTGTGTCTGCAAGGCTGGGCATTGCCCAGGCTATCCGTCATCTAGTGGGCTCAGTAGAAAGATGAGACTCTAATTCTTAAGATTAATCAAAGGCTTATATATTTGATAATGATCAGTAACAAGATACCCATACAATCAAAGTTTAACCCAATATCCAATCTAGATATACCAACTACCTTTGACTGTTACACACACGTGAACATCTGCCTCCATCTCCGATCTCTCTCTCTCTCTCTCTCTCTCTCTCTCTCTCTCTCCTCTCTCTCTCTCTCATTCTCCTCGTCTCCTCTCCTGTCTCTTAGCTCCTCCTCCTGTTCCTTTTCCTCCTCTCCTCCTTACTCCTCCTCTTCCTCTTTCTTTCCTAACTCCTCCTGCTTTAGCTCCTCCTACAGATTTCAATTAACAAAGAGATCTACAACTACATAATGTGCAGAGAATGAGAGATTTTTAAAGTACCAAGCCCTAAATGGAGTATCTCTATCACACTTCTCTCAGATGCAGGATTCAATATGAAAGAACATTACCTTACAAACTGCTTATTATTTTTAGTTTGTCTATTTTTACATTTAGTGTATTCTTTTCTTTTTCTCTCTTTTTGAGACAGAGAGCAGGCATGAGGGTAAGTGGGTAGGAGGGTGAGGAGGATATGGGAGGACTTGGGAAGGGAAGGTATATAATAAAAATATGTTTAGAAACATTAAAGCCAACTTTAAAAAATAAATCAAAATAACTTTTTTGTTTCAAGCTCCAAGATGACAAGAGGAAGAAAAGAGGAAGAGGAAGACAAAGACAAAGAAGAAGAAGTTGTTCATGTCAAAACAGGACTTCAAAAATAAACTGTGTAACCAGTTTATTGCCTAACTATGCCTGGTGCCTTGATAGACAAGGGCAGTACAAACTTACCATTTGGTAGATTGTAGAGGCAGGTGCACTGTCATGGACATTTTTGAAGCATGTATCTTCATCACTTATGTGTGTCTCAAACTCAAAGCTTCATTACTTCATGAACTATGCCATTCACAGTAAGTTTATTAGGAATTGATTTTTGAAGCCCAGAGGGACCAAAGCCCCTCACCATGTTATAGACTTGCTGGTGCTGTCCCATGCTCTCACAAAAGCTCATGTAAGAGCTGGCCTTCATCAATGCAGAAGAGAACCCATCTAGGGAAAAAGAGAAATAATACTTTTTAAAAACTGAAAAATAAAATGTATAAAATCAAAATTTTAGTCTATAAATTACGGGATCCTTAAAATCAAAAGTAAGTGACAGTTTCTTATTCCAAAAGTGAAGAATTAGGACACAGTCACTATCAAACCAAATCAAAACCAAAGTCCAACGCATAAAGCTTAATGTTAGACTTCTTCGTACTCTACAAATTTCTATGCTCCAAAGGACTTGGCAGTAGCAATTTTCTGGTGCTTTATCCACAGCACATGCAGATTGTCTCATAGGTCAGGCCAGGTCCACAGAAGGGCTACTGTCCTTATCATTACTAGTATACCATCTGGGATCTTCAGTGTCACTGAACGCATACACCTTCTGTCATAGCCTCTCCAAGGCTCTTTTCAGGGACTCTAATCATGACACATGCTGCCAAGCCAGAACTTTACCCCATGACCCCTTAAATTCTGGAGTTTTCTCTTCTACTAAGGCTGTGCCATCACACACAGCTTCTACTGGCCTCTCTCAGTGATAAGCCACAGCTGCTTTTTTTTTGATGCCTTTATACATTCAAACCAGTATTCCTGGAGACTTACCCATTAGCAAGTTTGTCTAACAGTGTGAGATATTCCTCACTTGAAGTTGTCTCTTTGAAAATGACTCTAGCTTGTGTCTAGTTGATATAAAACTAATACACAGATGGTGAATGAGGCATCAAAGGAAAGTAAGCAGTTTCACAAATGAGGAAAGGATTTCAGTTTAAGTGTAAACTGTAGCTATGAGTTTTAGAAGCATTTATTAAGTATATTTTCAATTAGTTTGAAGTGCTGTCTTCAATGTGTGTCCATAGTAATATTACATAGCTTTCAAATTATTTGTTTATACTATACATGATTGAAATAAAAACAAAAGATATGATAGCTACCAAATATTATTTATCTTCAGTTGATGATTATTGTGATACAGACAAGTATGAATTTGCAAGTACTAAAACACATGACTTGTTATAAAAGAGAATTAACTTTCAAAAAAGCATAGTAATCTTTAAAAACAAATTTTTGAAAAAATGGATATTGCTTTCTTTCAATATAGAAGTTATCTCTCATGGCCTGAAATATCAGAGAATTTGATGTTTGTAGGGGCATGCAAATGTGCAAAGGAAAGGAAAGAAACAATATCTCATCCACTCTCAGTGTCTGTCTTGTGTGAGTATCCTAGTTTTGTGAACCTTGAAATAAAATCTAGGGCATAGCAAAGAATAGCTCCTAGGACACATGTCAGTTTTGCTGACTGTTTTCTCTTGCTGTAAACTCCCCAAGAACTGCTATCTGCAATTTGTTGAAGGAGCAGGATGAAAAGACAACTCAAAGGAGAAGGGAAAATCAATGAAAAAAAATCAATGTAAAAGTTGTAAAAGCTATACCAATTAGCTTCCTAATATATTGCCTTTTGAAGTGCCAAAGAGCTGTTTTAAGTGCTACTTTTAATTTTTATTTGACTAGACTCACTGCTAATGGTAGGAAGCAATCAGGTGAAACCCAAAAAAGACTAACCCCCCCAACACCCCCCCAAAAAGCCTTCAAAAGCTAAAGGAGTATTTATAGTCCAGTGTATGGCTCTTTTTTCATGCCATATTTTTTCATTTCTTTGTGCATCTTTTTAATATATGTGGACATATGACTTCTCAAAACCATTTTAATATCTTGTTAGGACAAAACATTCTAAGACTTACAGGGATTTGCTTTTACAGGATAGTTTGAAATATATGTGTATCCTTTCACACAGATTTTCACTAAGGAATTTAAAATCACATAAAAAAGGGTACTTAGGTATCATAAATAATTATAATGCATATTTTACTCAAATTATTTTTAAGTATGTTTTCTGATTTGCAATGTGAAGAATTATGAAAATATTGGATGGCACATTTTCCATTATTTCTACAACTAAATCCTCATAAGATGAAAAAGTTGAAAAAAACCTATAGTTGAGTTGATAAAATTTTAGGCAGTTTACATAATTACCTATTTAAACATTACCCATTTAAACAGTCCTTGTTATAAAGGAGGAGAATTTGAATATTTTTTACCTTATACACTGTGTTTACAAAATATATTTTAAGGTTAATTTTTACTTTTTATTTATGTGTTTGAATGCTTATCTGTATGTGGGTATGAGAATGTAAGCACAGATAGTGTCAATAGCCAGAGGAGAGCACTGGATATTCTGGAGTTATGTTAAAGACAGTTGTGAACTCCTCATATGGGTATTGGGAACTAGAATGATAAGAATAGTATGCATAACTAATTGCTGGGCCTCACTACAGTCTTCAATTCCACATTCTTATCAACCTCATAACACATTCTTATCAGTCTCATAGGGTTATGAAAATTCCCCTTATGTCAACAAAGATAAGCACCAATGAGTTAGACTTTTTCTGATATTTCATAGTTAAGTGGTTGAGGAATATCTAAATTATGTCATTTAGCTGATGATTTTCATTAAAATATCTAGTAGTTACTAAAATTATAGTATTTTTCCTTTATATTACAGATTAGTAAAACCAGCATGTTTGTACAAATACTGAACTAAAGTCTTTGAATTCCAAATAAATAAATTTGAAGTTTTAGAAATTATAGAAGTATGAAATATATTTTGTAGATATATCCTTATGTAACAAAAGGAGAAAATAGTAAATATTAATATTGAGCAGGTAAATAGTAAATATTTTTCAATCTTTTACAACACCAAATTACATGTGGCGATGAGGCAAATTTTACTCTAGTTCAACACTGAGTGCAACTCCACTGTCTGCTTTACCAACATTTATATTAACAGCTTTGAGTATAAAAGTGACCTTTCTCAAATTGCCACCAGTGACTTCTATAGCAAATGTTATCATTTTAACGATGATCTTGAATGTTTACCTAATTGCCAGGAATGACTAAAAATCATCTCCTCTCACATTCAATGTAGGAGAATCGCTAGATTATGAACACCCCCCCTCCAAAACCATAAATCAAAAACAGGGGAAACATTCAGGATTTAAAAGGAATAGAAGTTAGTTTTGTTTCCTGATTTAAAGTAGGAGATATGTCTTTGTAGAAAAATTCCATATAATGAATCACAGAAGACAGAACAGTTAGTACACCTGACTATAACATTTCTTTCATTTCTCAACAAAGAAGACCAAACTAATGAGTGTTCAGTAACAATAAATATGTTTTCTACTATACCTGTTCTCAAGTATCATTCTCAGATAAAAGGAATATAGATTCTTGGTGAAAAACATAATGGTAAATTTGGATCAAAAACACAGAAGAGAAACACAACATATACTTCAGTTTTCAAAAAAAAGAAATTTCTAGAAACAAAAACAATAAACATACAAAGTGATTGAGATATGTCAAAGATAAATAGGAGCTGAGTGGAGAAGCTGTAACTATTTTATCAAAGAATAATAATATAGTATAGAATTAAAAGCCAATTCTAAATCAAATGTGAGTATGTAGTGATAAAAATTAAAAAAGGTAAATTTAATAGAATTATCACCTTGTCATGAATTTCAAATTAATTTTTCATGACTGAAGTACAGGACACATATAGAATTTTTCTTCCAAAGAGATATATTTTGAAGTATTGGAATAGAGTTATTTAGAATCCAGAAATATGCCAAATTATACTTCATTAGGATTTTTACCAGCAGTAATAAGAAATTCTGATGCCTTTTGCTTCTAAAACAATAAAATGAAAACAGTCAAACTGGGTTTCCATGCCTAAGCCCATAGTCCACTTTAATCATGAGAAACAAAATCAATCTCTTCTTGAGATTCTACAAATTAAGGGCATCAAGGGCATCCAAATTAAGATATATTGTTGAGAATCTTTTATGTCAGAGGGGCATAGGGGAAAAAATTGCAATTAAACATGCCATAGTTGTGTTTTGTCCACATTGGACTCATTAAAAGACTATGTAGAACTTAGTTTTACATCAAAATTATGAAAAATATTTTAATATAACACTGATCACTATGGAATATAGAGTAGGAAATGTATAGAATTTCCTGTCATTCCTCTAATTATATTTAAAATATTATTACTATTTTCACTATGTTTAAAATGTTGGGAAATTAAGTTAATTTCAATAGAAATGATGTCTTTAAATGAATACAAATAAATCTTAAAATTAGAAAAAATTCATATACAGAGACAAAATAATGTTTAAGACAAATTATTATGGATAAGGATGCATATTATATCTGTGTCATATTGACTCTACTTTTTTATCTAAATAGTACTTACTGATACCATCTTAGAAGTTTCTATTGAGAATCAATAAGAAAAGAATTATGACTTTAGTTCATGAGATCCATGAACTACTTGAATTTATGGCTAGAGCTTGTATAGTTCTGTCTGTGTCTTCTCCTAATATATGAGATTTAAGAATGCTATTGGTATAAATTAGATGATATCATCAAACATCTGACATAAAATGTAAACATTCTTAATAAGTATTGTGGACATGTATATTTTTCAACACATATATTTATACGTATATACTTAAACCCTTTACCAAAAAAAAAAAAAAAAAAGACTATCAGGACACAATTTTAATAACATATTGACTCAATGATAATTCTTCACTCCCATAAATCTTGTTCCAAATTGTATTTCAAAAGAAATTAAGAACAAAATAGTACAAGGTGATGAATAAGGATCTGTTTTCATTCTTCTAAATGCAGATATCCAATCAGACCAGCACCATTTGTTGAAGATGTGTGAGTTTTTTCTACTGTATGTTTTTTGATTCTTTATAAAAAAAAAAACAAAACAAAAAACCAAATGTACATAGGTGTGTGGATTTATTTCTGGTCTTTGATTTAATTCCATTGTTCAACTTGTCTGTCTCTAACCAATACCATGCAGTTTTTATCACTATTATCTATAGTACACCTTGAAGTCAGGGATGGTGATTCTCCTGGAAGTTCTTTTATGTTTCAGAATTGTTTTGGCTCTCCTGAGTTTTTCATTTTTCTATATGAAGTTGAGAATGTTTATTTCAAGGTCTATAAAAAATGTGTTGAGATTTTTATGTGGATTGCATTGAATCTGTAGATTGCTTTTGGTAAGATGGCCATTTTCACTATGATATTCCTGCCTATCAATTAATATGAGAAATCTTTCCATCTGATATCTTCTAAAATTTCTTTCTTCAAGGACTTGAAATTCTTGTCATACAGAACTTGACTGGTTGAAACAGTTCATTTGCTTAGTTAGGGTTACTCTAGATATTTTATATAATTTATGACTATTGTAAAGCATGTCATTTCCCTAATTTCTTTCTTGGCCTGTTTATCATTTGTATTAAAAAATGGCTAATATCTTTGAATTAATTTTATATCCAGCCACTTTGATGAAGCTGTATGTATTCTCTGATAAATTTTTTTGAATCACTTAAGTATATTTTGATACCATCCACAAATAGCAGTACTTTGATTTCTTCTTATCTGATTTGTATCCCCTTGACATCCTTTAGTCATCTTATTGCTCTGGCTAGAAGCCCAAGTATTATATTGAATAGATAAGAAGAGGATGTGCAGCCTTGTCTTGTTCCTGATTTTAGTGAAATTGTTTAAGTTTTTCTCTATTTAGTTTGATGTTGGCTATTGGCTTGTTGTATATTGCTTTGATTATGTTTAAGCATGTACCTCATATCCCTGATCTCTCAAATTTGATTTTATCAAAGGCTTTTTGAGCATATAAGATACTCTTGTAAAGTTTTTCTTTCATTTTGTTCATATTGTGGATTAGATTGATGTAATTTTATATATTGAACCATCCCTGCATCCCTGCCATGAAACTTAATTGATCATGATGGATGATGTTTTTGATGTATTCCTGGATATGTTTTGTGAGTATTTTATGGATTATTTTTGCATCAATGTTCATAAGAGAAATTGGTCTGACACTCTCGTTCTTTGTTGAGGCTTTGTATGGTTTAGGATTAAGCATGACTATGGCTTTATAGAATGAGTTAGGCAGTGTTTCTTCTGTTTCAATTTTTTGGAATAATTTGAGTATTGCTATTATCTCTTCTTTGAATGTCTGATAGAGCTCTGCACTAAAACCATTTGGTCCTGGATTTTTAGGGGTTGAGAGACTTTTGTTTCTATTTATTTATGAGTTATAAGGCTGTTCAAATACTTTACCTGATCTTGATATAATTTTAGTAAGTGTAATTTGTCTAGTAAGTCGTCCATTTCATTAAGATCTTCCAATGTTTTGTAGTGTAGGCTTTGATGTAAGTGCAATGACTTTTTAATTTCCTCATTTTCTGTTGTTACGACTCCCTTTTAATTTTTGATTTTGTTTATTTGGATACTGTCTCTCTGTCTTTTGGCTAAGGATTTTTCTATCTCGTTGATTTTCTCCAAGAACTAGCCCATTGTTTCTTTTCTTTTCTTTCCTTTCTTTTTTTTTTTTTTTGGTATTGTTTTCTTTAGTTCTACTGATTGATTTCAGCCCAGATTTTGATTGTTTCCTGCCTTCTGCTCCTCTTTTGTGTGATTGCTTCTTTTCTGTAGAGCATTCAGGTGTACTTTTAAATTGCTTGTATGATAACTTTCAAATTTCTTTATGGAGGCATTTAATGCTATGAACTTTCTTCTTAGCACTGCTTTCATTGTGGCCCATAAATTTTAGTGTGTTGTGACTTCACTATTTTTCAACTCTATAAAGTCTTTAATTTCTTTTTGTCTTTATCTCTCTCCAACCCAAAGATTATTGAGTAGACACCTGTTCAATTTCCATGAGTGAGTAGGCTTTTTGGTGTTTCTGTTGTTGAAGTTCAGCTTTAATCCATAGTGGTCTGATCAGATAACAACTTGCCTTGCTGGACTGCAGGCCTTGAGTGTCTAGATGTTTGAGTCTCCCTGTCCTGAAGTTATTGGTCAAAATTTCATTCTGTCCAAATATAAGAAATATCTAAATAGATATTTGTAAATAAATCTCTAAAATTATTGCTTGACCAACAAAATAAAACAAACATATACAAACAAATAAACAAATAAAAACCCTCAAACAACCAAATAGTGTTTTTCTAATACCTAAGTATGTTCAAAATTTAATGGACTGCTTTACAAATTCTAATTTCATAAATGAACACAGGAGGAATGCACTATAAAGTATTCTAAAATATAATAAAATTATATCCCAACCTAAAGCAGCTTAGAACTTTAAAACTTCCTGTTACTACAGAGAGAAGTTTCCTTGATAAGGGATGAGAACTCTTTTTTCTCTGCATAGAAAGAACAACTACTTAGAATGTAATTAGGGATTATGAATGTTAACTAAACTGTTAGTGGAGATTCCCTCCAAGATTTATGACTTCACTAGCCCTGGGAAGTTGATTGTATTTCCAGTACCAGACATATAATTTCTGATCTATCTATCTATCTATCTATCTATCTATCTATCTATCTATCTATCATCCATCCATCCATCCATCCATCCATCCATCCATCTATCTATCTATCTATCTATCTATCTATCTATCTATCTATCTATCTTTCTATCTCTTGAGCCCAAGAGAGAAAAGAGAAAGAGAGAGAGAGAAGAGAGAGAGAGAGAGAGCGAGAGACAGAGAGAGAAAGAATCTATAACCAAGGAAAATATAGAGTTGTGGAGTCAGTCACCTATGGACACATTTATCAAATAACTTCTGCACTGAAGGGTTAGGTAACATTGGTGAGGAAGAGCAGAAAAATTGGAAGAGCCTGAGATTAGGGAGTTTGCTGTAAGATTGTGTTTCCTAGTAAGATGAGAAGTGATACCCATATAGTCTCCCTAAAATAACTGCCTGAATATGAGCTAAACAAGGAAGACAGCAATTGGTATGCTAATGTGAGTGGGGAATCACATTAGGCCTCAACTCTACAAAAAAAAGTTCAGGAATTGATGAATGTTAAGAGTGACAGGATTTGTCTTACTCAGGGAAAAGCACACCAATTATTTGTCCAATATCATGTTGTTATCCCTAAAAACAAAACAGTCTATTACTATTAAGTAAACTAAACAGGTTGCATTTGTATATTTAGGAAATATACAAATATTTCCTATATTACATACATATATAAATGTGTGTGTGTGTGGGGGGTGGATTAGAAGAACTTTTTAAAAGTAATCATTAATTTGAAAGTGGGTATATGGAATGTTTGGAGGAAGGTAAGTAGAGCAAGAATGATGTAATTATATTGTAATTTCAAAAAAACAAAAAATATATGCATATTTAATGAAAACAATTATTTAACATTTTATAATAAATATATAACATATATATATGTAAATAAAGTTAATTGGAACAGAAAAGAGAAAAAAAATCTTCTATTGACAGTTACAAAGAGAGTTGATGTATATAACTCAAAATCAGAGTCATTTTAACTACCACAGATTTGGATGAGAAAGCTTTGGTTCCGGTGCTTCTAATCTGCAATAGGGACATCTGTATTTCATTTCTTCCTTTCATTGAAAGCTAGTAGTGTTCACTATTTTCATCAAAAATTTCTTGCTTCTTGTATGTGGGTACAATTACTTTAGTATTTAAGAAAATTGTCTGTTGATTTCTTTAACCTTTGTTTAACGACACACTCCTTGAATACAATCAAAATTATATTCCTTGAATATTTCGCTAACTTTTTTCTCAAAAATATAATTTCTTTTGTTTATTCCACTCTTCGAAGAATTTTTTTGTTAGGTTCCGATTATCTTAGTGACACTTTTGTATCTCAACTCACTTGTTATTATGTTTGTGGGGTGTGAGTGTACATTGTCCCTTAATTTTTATTACACTTGTTTTTAGGCCATAAATTGCCACAATATTTTCTTTTTTTTTTATTGGAAATTTTTTATTGGAAAATTTTTTTTACATTTCAGATGTTATCTCCTTACCCCATTTTCCCCCCTCCCTCCCAGGAACTCACTATCCTTTCCCCCCTCCTCCTGCCTCCACGTTGGTGTACCCTCACCCACCCTCCCCCGTACCTCACCTCCCCACCCTCGAGTATCCACCCCCCACGACGTCCAGCCTTCATGGGACCAAGGATCTCTTCTCCCACTTATATATAGCTCCCTTGCATATATAGCTGGAGCCATGGGTCCCTCCCTAAGCGCTCCCAGGTGGTGGTTTAGACCCTAGGGGCTCTGGTTGGTTGGGATTGTTGCTTTCCTCATGGTGTCGCGAATCCTCTCAACTCCTTCAGCCTTCACTCTATCTTCTCCATTGGGAACCCCATGATCAGTTTAATGGTTAGCTGTGAGCATCTGCCTCTGAGTATGTCAGACTCTTGCAGACCTCTAAGGAGACAGCTATTCAGGCTCCTGTCAGCGTGTACATCCTGACATCCACATCAACCTCTACCTTTGTGACTGCACATAGGATGGATATCCAGGTGGAATGGTCTGTAGACGGTCCCTCCTTCAGTTTCGGTCCTGCACTGTGTCTCCATATTTGCACACTAGAGTATTTTGTTACTCCTTCTAAGAAAGACTGAAGCTCCCCTATTTGGTCATCATTCTTCATGAGCTTTATGTGGTCTGTGACTTTCAATTTCTTTTTGTGGTGTCTTACATTTTTTATGGTTAAGTAATGTCATTGTTTCTATTAATTTCAAGGTGGTTTTGAAACTGTGAGTGGGGTTGTTTCCTTTAAAAGTATTGTTAAGTCATCACTCTGCTGCATGTGTGTGTGTCTAAGCAGTTATATTTTTAATGTATGAAAATTCCCCCTATTATCAACAGTTATCAATTGTGCTGGTCATCTCTAAAATGTGGGTGTATATACACTAGTTATAGGTTATTGAAACATGACCTATATACTTTATGTGCTCTAATACTATATTTTGATATTAATAAGAATTAGTCTCCTTTCTTATCATTTTTCTGATTCATAATAACTTTATGGTTTTCCCTAAACATTTTAATATACCTGAACATTGGTTTCATTTGTTCTCAGATATATTTTACAGAGAATACACCAATAACTTATGCACTCATTCTTAACATATGGATATTTGCTTTCTAAATATTTATGTCATTATATTGAAAATATTTACATGATATTGTTAAATAATGATAAATAAGACATGTATTCTTTTGATTGCTTTGTGCTAAGCTTATAGTGAGTTGTACAGTGACAGAAAATTGAATACATATTTTCTTGCTAAAACCATTGTTATTTATTTAGTTTTATGTGATTTCTAAAGGTAGAAATGGGTTAGTTAAATTTTGTGATTTCATTCTTTTCTTCTCTGTTTATAAAACCATTAACTTTACAATATCAAGCATACTACTTTATTTTTAATATTTAATATTCTTATGAGTCAACTTTTGTCTTTTTTATTTGTTCCTTTAAGAAATATGCAGCCCTGCCTATGAAGTAAAATGACCAACTCACTCACCTCAATTAAATGCTAGCTAGGTCTGCCTCACTCAATTTGTTATCAGTCATGATGTCTCCATACATTTGTTAGGAACAACAATGAAGGTGACATATTGGCACTATATTTGAATGAATGAACAATTTGATTGAGAGAAATGAGTTGTCTTTAATTTAAAACACAGAATCCTTCTTGAAACAAATAAAACAATGAGATTCTCTGAATACTCCCAATACTCCGAATACATTTATGAGGGTAGCAAAAAGCCTCTTGCTTATGCTGCTCAGAGTAAAATGCTTGTATGAAAGATACAAGTAGCTAGATATATAGAAATAATAACTAGTAAAATTTCTACATATCGACTTTGAAGGATATTTTGACAATATTGTTTGTTTTGAATTTATTTTTCTTATGTTTTAAATATTCATGACAAATTATCATTAGGAAAATTTATTTCAAAATAACTGATTCTTCAAATATAGACGATTTTGTTCTTAAATTATTTAAATATGTAGAATGTGGCATCTTCTGTTTCTATCTAAGCTTCTTGTAAGTTTTGTACATGTATGCATATTTTTATATGTGGGGACACACGTGTAAAGGTGTGTGCACATGTATATTTGCCTGGGTATCAAAAGGCCTGACTTTGTGCATTTTCTTTCTTTATCCCATACCTTATGGATTAGTATATCTTATTTGAACCCAGAGCTCAGGAGTATGACAGTTTAGCTAGCCAGATTCTTCTGCTCTATCCCTGAACGGACAGGCTGTATTCCGTACTAACCGTCATTAATGTCAGTGCTAAAGAACCATACTCAGGTCTTTGGCTTTGCACAGAAAGTCCATTCCTCTGTTCACAGAGAATGATGTCTCCTTCTTGTACTGTTTATCTTTACAATGACAGAAATCTATGTAACTTCATGAACAATCTAAGGTTTAAAGTGTATATTGTACAATGAATAATTAGAGTTCATTAACATGTCATTAAATCACATAGTTATCATTTTTAGGTGAGGATTTTTACAATCCTTCAAAGTGGTTTTCAAGAATATGATGTGTCATCATTAATATAGTTACTGTGATGAATAATAGGTCTGTTTAACTTACCTCTTATAGCTCCAATTTTTATATTCTTTTAATTTGATGGGTTATATTCTACTGAAGTAAAAGAATAACACTAAAAGCTTTCCTTGTTGCAAAAATTAATTGCTAACTTAGATCTTTTGCCTGGTAGATCTTCTATAACACAGTAACAATCCTCTGTAGCAGAACTTCCATTTCCACCAAACACAATTTATAATTGTTGTTTTGCTTCTTCATTTCACCTAAAACTAGTGCCTTCTAGAGGGTGAGATACTTTCAATCACTTTTGTTTTATCTTACTGATGTACTTCAATTTTCTTGTGATTCTAAAACAAATTAACAATAAACTATAAAATTACATGGCTTTTTAGACTAAGGAGTTTAAGGATTTCATGTTAACTATTGTTGAGCTTATTTTAATTTTGCAATTTTAAAATATTTATTATATACCAAACTTTTTGTTTTCTTTATTTTTTGCTGCTGTTATTTGATTTTTTTCTTTTATAATAATTTGTATGCTTGTATCAGAGATTGAAATATCCTAAGAATAATTTTTTTTTTGCAGGAATTGATTTATGCTGAAAAGAAAAAAAAATATCTATGTCTTACCTCTGTCTGGGCATGTAAAAGCACATGCAAGCCATCAGCCATGGTTTTAGAAGCAGACATATTTGAGCTGCATTACTCCAAAATTTGTACGTTCTTAAAAGCAATCAATCAGAATTTTAGGTTTTATTTCAATTGTTTTACAGATTAGATTGTTTGTAATGTATTTTGAACCCATCCTAAAATAACTAGTCCTGCTGTTCCCTAAAGTGTTTCTGAGCAATGAGACTTAGGTAAAAGCAGAAAGAAGTGATTCCTACAATGATATTACAATGTGTGCAGACATTTCATCCGAATGTACAGAAGTATGATTGGCTTTTGAGATTCAATGTGCAAGAAAACATTGTCTTACTGTCCATCAGCCTCATAAGCTTGAGATATTTTATACTAAGCAAGTCAGAGCCTTGGAATACTAGTGCTACATAAAAGTTGGAAAGTGAACATTGCAAAAATGAAACTTAAACTTAGGCTTCTCTGCAGCTAACCCTGCTACTTTCACTCTGGTTTACACTGTAAAGAGAAAATACAGTCCACAGAACGTAAAAGGTCAATACTGAAGGCCCAAGGAGAACACTCAGTCCCACTTGAGAGGGAGAAGAAGCAATCACAAGCAGGAGGGAGGGAGGACCTGGGAGGGAAAGTGGCCAGGGATCAGTACGAGGGGAACCTGATCTGGTACCAGGTGAGGGAAAAGGACTGAAGCCCTGGAGCCAGTAGAAAGAATGGAAAAGGCAACCCTAAGAGATGGAAGGTTGGGGGATCCTCCAGAATGCACCAGAGACTTGGAGGTGAGAGACTTGCAGCAGTCAAAGAGAAGAACCTTAGATGAAATGCCCAACAGTAGGGAGTGGGAACTTAAAGAACACACCTCCAGGAGAAAGACAAGGCATCAAGTGAGAGAGGGGGTTGCCATCCCACAGTCAAACTCTGACCCATAATTGTCCTATCTGAAAGAACTGCAGGGATGGCAATGGAGAAGATCCTGAGGAAAAGAAGGTCCAGAGACAGGCACAAAGTGGGATCCAGCTCAAGGGGATGTCCGAAGGTCTGACACTATTACTGAGGCTATGGAGTGCTCACAAAAAGGGACCTATCATGACTGTATCCCGAAAGACCCAACAAGCAGCAGATGCAGATGCAGATATTTGCACCCAACCAATGGACAGAAGCTGCTGAGCCCTGTGCTTGAATTAGGGAAAAGCTGGAAGAAGCTGAGGAGGAGGGTGACCCTGTAAGAAGACCAGCAGTCTGAACTAACCTGGACCCCTGAGATCTCTCAAACACTTGTTCACCAACCAGGCAGCATATACCAGCTGATATGAGCCCCCTAACACGTATACAGCAGAGGACTGCCAGGTCTGGGTTCAGTCAGAGAAGATGTACCTAACCCTCAAAAGACTGGAGGCCCCAGGGAGTTTAAGGTCTGGTGGGGTGAGTGGTGGGTGCTGGAAACATATTTGTGGAGACAAGGGGGTGGGTAGGAGGTATGGGATGTGGAACAGTAGGAGGGTGACTATCAGGGAATTAAATCTAGAGTGTAAAAAAATAAATATAAATAAATAAATAAATAAATAAATAAATAAATAAATGATTAAAAAATTAAGAGAAATTAAAAATTTTATTCTGAGTAAACATCAGACTTTTGTGTCTGAATTATATGTTTTCCCAGGAGATTTTTGTATTAATATGTTGTATTTTTAAACTGGGGTCATTAAAAATTCGTTTTCATATCTATTTCTGCATCTCTGTAAGATTTGAGCAATGTAGGCATCAGTCTAAACTATCAGTAGACTCAATGTGTGGACAACTGAAAGCCAAGAGTCCCTACCAGGAACATCTTAATGAGATAGGTCTTTCCTTGGCCATATTATATAGTCTTTCTGGTTATTGTTTCCCTCCAGCCTACAGGAGTGGGGGTGTTGTATTATGCAGTTGAGACCATTAATGAACCTGTTTTAGTTAGGAAAATTCATGTCCTTATTACGATTATTTTTTGTAAATTCATACCTTTAAAAATCATTACAACTACAATTCATTAAGTATGCATAATTGCCAGGCATTTTATAGCACTCCAACATATCTACCCCTACAGAAGTGTTAAATTTCTTACTTTACAGATGATGGAGATGAGGCTAGGAGAAATCAAATCAATTTACAATCATATTTGACTTCGGAGTGACCCAAATTCCAATCCAGATCTGTCTATTTTCTAATCTACACTCTTTCCATCTCACCTTAATGCCACAAAATCCGATTAAGAAACCTCAAGCATTTGGAGAGCCATACAGTAAGCAGCCATGTAAGAATACAAATATCTTTCATTTGCACTTCATTGTGTCTCATCTGAAAAGTATCACTCAGTTCACTAATTCTACAAGAGTCATGACCAAGAGTTTAAGGAGAGAAAGTGCAAGAATATAGAGTGAGGAAAAAAAAAATCCTTTCTCTCTGAGGAATCAAAAAGGGAAAGAAAGGTCACATTGCCAGCTGGAACAATGCTGTCTGTCATCAGATTTTATAATATGGTGTAAACATGGGGTCTATGGCACTGAACAAGCAGGGAATAGCTTATTACCTCCCAAAATAGCACAAATGCCAAGTAACTTTAACTGTCTTAGCCTCGGGAAATTTCTCCATTCTCTGGGAATGTACAGTTGCATTAAATTATTTAGAAACTTAAAGCTTGAGTGTATCAAAAGGCTAAGCCTTAGCCTGTTAGTTTGAAAAGGTTTGAATGAGACCTGCTTCAAATTAAGCTTGAGGTGTTCTCCACTTCAAGCTTTGTAAAGAGTCCTCATATTAAATAGGGTGCTGAATTATGAAAATAAACATAATATTCTATTAAATGAGAAGATGAACTAGGAATGCATTAGTGAAAATCCTGCTTTTCATTGTCTGTTGAATTTAAAGTGGAAGAGCTATTTCCTAGTCAAAGTATGTCTACTCAATGTCATTCTGCATGGGAGAATTGAAATGAAATTATAAATCCCCAAACAGTTTTCATTACTGTGGAAAACCAGACAGAATCTTAACCAAGAAACAGAATTCTGCAGTGGCTAAGATGTATGCTAGCTCTATAAGATTCTTAAATAGTAATGGAAAAAAATAAAACAGATGGAGGAAAGAATTAATTGTATTTTCTGTCCATTCATTCTTTACATTCACAAAATTAACGTTGATAATTCTTTTCTAGGTACTTTAAATTACCTAAAGCAAAACTCTGTCAGGAATAATTTGGTTTAAGAAAACAATTCTATTTAAAATAAAGGCTGCTTCATTTTCATTTTCTGACAAAAAAGCATCCAAAATTCATACTTTATTGATTCTGAATAGTTTCTTCTAAAACAAGAAACATGTTTCTTCAATATTCACATTCACACTCCCTTTGTCTGTCTTTCTCTTTTCTACATCTCCTGCAATTTACTTGGCATGGTAATGCTTTTTTAAGCCTTGGCAATCATGTCAGATGGTCAAGTAATTAAACTTTAGTATTAACTTTATTATAATAATTATAACATAATTATAAAAATAAAATATTAATTAAATTAAATGTGGAGAGATTTCTCGATGCTTAAAAGCATGTCCTGTTCAGGCAGAGGACTAGATTTTAGTTTCCGGCAGCTACATTGAGCTCACAACTGTCTGTAACTCCAACACTAAGAGATATGAAGCCTTATTCTGGCCTCTATGGGCATGGTATACATGTGTGAAAACTCATATAAATTAACCGATATACATAATATAAAACCCTTTAAAATCAAATTTTATCTAGCAATTTGACAGTGAAATGTATGAAAAAATAGTTGCATAAGGAAGTTGGGAATAGAGAACAGAACCTATGTTGCATAACTTTACTGATCCAACGTCGACTATCAATGGTGTGTGCTTGTAGTGACAGTCAAATTGATTCTCCTAGGTCTGCAGGTAGCAGGAAGAAGAGGTGCTTCATTCAGTACTGGTTAATTTCTTTGAGGAATTCTAAGCATTTCCTATATGACATTCAACACCCATGAGATCTACCTATACCTTTGACATTAGTTTGCTTTAATTAAAGTCAATTGATTATCAATTTTAAACCAAGATAGCTTCATACTAAGACCTAACATAACATTTAATCTACTACCTGGGAGTCATAGCCTGCCCAATTTGAATTATAAACAATAATCACTATATATAATATCATAATTATTTATACTTGATAAATATTTTTGATAAAATTGTGATAAAATTAATACATTGAAAAATATAACATGGGATAAACTTATTCTAAATAGTGTAAGAAATACTTTAAATATGTTATTATATATGTTAAGATGTAAGCTGTTTAAGATTTTGAATTTTAAAGAACAAGAAAATTAATTGCTCTATTCAAATAGTTGTATCTCTTTTTTTTCAGGATAACACAAAAGACGCTAATATTCTATCATTTCTTTATATATACAGAGGCCTTTGAAGCACTTTCTTTGATAATACCATATTTTTGGAGACCCTATCTCTAGCCTCTGGTATAGCATATAATAATTATCCAACCATTTCCAGCATCACATTGTGATATTTTGACAGTTAGTATGACTCAGCAGTAGGAATAGACAAGAGAAATGAAGGAATGAGAAGAACCAAAAGTCCCTACTCTTTTGTATGCAGTAGCTTATAGAGTGTATTCTTCCTATATATTTTGCATATATGATAACTGATATATTGAAATGGGGATGGTTGTACATAGTGCCATAGATAATGAATTGAGATTCATGTTTACAAGGCTAAACTGGAGACCTAGTTTCAAGCATCCCAATGTTCTACCTTTTAAAAAATGCACAAACACACAAGTAGGCATTTGCTCTAGGTCAAAACAAGCGTATAAATAGACAACTAATGGGAAAGAAATATCAATAATTTGATATGGGTGAATCAGTAACTTACCCCATATTTTTTAAATGCTTTAAGAATCATTTATCTAGACTTATATTCATAATAGGGCAATATGCAGATTTTTAAAAGTCACAATTTAGATGTTTTGACACATCAGAATGTTATTATTGATCATCTGCAGTCTCTGCTGTCTTCTTGCCATTTTCAGAACCACTGATCCCACAAGTGAGTTTGATTTCTGACAGTCAGTACGATTACATGTGTTCTGTTTCTCAAACAATAACCATATTATAACTTATGATTGATCAGTTACTTATCGAGATGAAATCTCTACCTGATACTAAATTAGTCATGCTACACATTGGTTTATCTCTGAAGTAGAATTGATTGATGATATACTGCCATTGCATGTGGAATTTATACATGCATACAGTTCGAGTAGCTGTGGTATGTTGTTCAATATGCATAAGTTTGAGAATTATTTCTCAGAGCCTTTCAGCTGAGAAATTACCTGACATTTCTTACATAATCTCAATTCATTACCTTCCCCATTTGTAGTACTTACTTTAACTATTTCTGACCTACACCTCTTTTTATTTAGTGATGGCCTCAGGTAATTTGCTAATTCTGTACTTAATATAGGAAGAATAAACTTTGTCCTAATGTGACTTACAAAGAGTTTATACTGTAAAAACAGAGAAGTAAATCTCTCCTGTTTTTTATTAAATTATGTGTAACCTCAAAGTCCATTATCCTTTATTCATTCTGGGTTTAATACCTGGGGAGAATTAACAGCATTATTTGTGAAGCAAACTAGGAAAGAATTACATCATTTTCAAGAATGTGCTATAGAGTACACCTTATAACTTCCAGGTATGAAATATGTCAGAAATTACAGTCTTTCATTCTTTTCTTTTCAAGGAAAATGTTGATACAAATTACAAAAACATTTAATCTCACCCCACTCATCTCACTCCATTTAATTTTTTTTTAAAGTAGTCTATGATATAATGAGGAGACATGTCTAATATCGGGTACCGATAATGATTAGTTGTTTTAGAACCATTGGTCATACCCATGTAAAAGTGTCTTAGGAAATGGTGTCCTTTCCTGAATGAATAATACATGGTTAGTAGTTAACTCAGATGCCTTGTGACTCTATAGTGCACTGTGACTTTTACATCTCCCCATCTCGGTAAATGGTAGTCTCTATACTTCTGTACTCCTCTTATAGAAAAACAACATGGCCTTAGATCTCTGCATGACTAGAGATGTCCCTATCATAGATGTCCAGTGAAACATCTTCTTCAGAGACGTAAAAGAATGGAAAGGAACCCAAGCCTGTCCAGTGACATTAGGTGCTGTAGACCAGTGACTCATGCTTGGCAGCTTTAACACTATAAAAATCCACTAAAGAAAATTTAGTTTCTTTAGATTCTGGCAATTGCATAACAAAGTAGCCTAATATCCTAGGAATGTTAAAAAGTAACGAAATTCCAGGTCTAGCATGGTCTTGGTGGGATTAGAATGATAGAGTTCTTGCTGCTGGGACAAGGACAGCCAATGTGGGCTTCCATGAGTGTCAATGGCTGGACAGGGCACCGAAGTGGGCTTCATGAGTGTCAATGGCTGCATGCAAAGTCTTGTTTGTATAATAATGTATGTATTTTACATTCCTCCTTTAAGGAACAGCCTTTAACATTAATGACTCCGTGATAATTAAACAGTCTGGAAGGTAAAGGTGTGGCTAATGTCCCAGCAAAGTGGTAAACACTGGAACCTTCAGGACAGTCTTTAAGGCTATATTTAGAAAAGAACTCTAAAAACATGAGTCTGAAAATAGATAATTTCCAAACTATGCAAAAATATAAGGCTGCAATATGAATTGTATTAGGTGCTTCACAGATCTAAAGGAACAAAGGCAGCTGCATAAAAGACCCATTTTTCAGAAAGTTACAAAGGCAGGCAGATACAAAGGCAGGAGATACAAGCAGCAGATTCCAGAGTTCAAGGTCAGGCTGGGACAAAGCAAGATTAGGCCCAGGTGTGGTGGAAATGGTAATTTCTAGACAGATTCCCAATCAGCTAAAATCTGTGGTTAAAAGAGACAGGCAGATCTCAGAATTCTTTTGCAATATTAAAAGTAAATGTGTGCTTGCTGCTTCCTAAGAATTAAGGGGTTGGTGTCAGAGGATACTGATTCATAGTATAATCGAAAGGAAACCTAAAGTAAATGACTGGGCTTATGATCTACAGGAAATGAGCTATCCAGAAAATTCTTTTAGAATATCAAGAGAGAACTACTTGGAGAACTGTCTCAAGCAGACACACACACACACACACACACACACACACACACACACAACCAAGAGAGAGAGAGAGAGAGAGAGAGAGAGAGAGAGAGAGAGAGAGAGGAGTAGAAAAGCACAGAATTCGAGAAGGAATTGTTTCAATAAATTTGGCTTTATCATAAATGAAAAACATTGTTTAGAGAATATGCATTGGCATATGTGAATATTTCTATGTATAAATACTGAAATGAAGTGTATGCAAACATTAAAAAATAAAATTTATTTTATTTTGAAATTAAAATACATCAGTATATTAGGCAACATATAATTTCCTTACAAAACATTATATTTTCAGAAATATAAAACATTTTTTCTATATTAATATTCATGTTTCCACTATATCAGTTTTGCTTTGAGATTTAACCTTTCTAACATTAATATTTTTAATCATTTGCTAGACTTTTTTTTTCCTTTTCAATTCTTGTTGTTTGAGTCATATTTCTTGGACAGTGAAATGTGCCATGATTTGCACATGTGGGAGAATGATATGATCAGGCCTTTCAGGATAATGTCCTGATCACGTGAAGCACAATGAAATAACAGGAAAAAGTTTGAAGAAAAAATTAAATAGTTAGACAAAGGCAATCTACTGTAAAGACCTGCGAAAAGGCCAAGAAAGAGAGGATAGGCTCAGCTCAAGGACAGTTTGAAGACAAGAAAAATTGATCTTCAAGCAATTGTCCCACGCACCCTGTATTTTAAAGCAGTAAGAACCGGGAAGTACATGTGCTGCACTGTTACTGGCTTGGAGCAGAAGAGGAAATTGTGACCTTGTACAGATACACTGCATGACTCAGCTCACAGCAGATGAGGCTGTTAGTCCCTCAAGCACCAATTCTGGCATTCAGATTCTCTCATCTGCTACCGTAATTAGTGTGCCTTTCTAAGTAAGCTCAGTGAAGTACACTGTGGTATGGCAAGGGCATGGGCTAGCATTGCAAAGACAAGTGCCAAGATCGAAGAGGACAGACATGCTGCAAGAATCCAGAATCCAGCAAGAAGTTCTGGGCAAAGGCTAGTGCTGTAAGTAAAACTGTCTGACACCACGTAGCATTAGCAACTGATTGTATTTGGATACAGGAACTTTAAAGATAACCAAGTTCAAATGGTTCCTAAGTGTTGACCTTAACTCAGTCTGATTTCTGTGCTTATGAAACTAATTAAAACAATGCCAAGAATGCATATGTACACAGCAGTGAGGGTGGGTAGCAAGACTTCCTTTTCATTTAAAAAAATTAGAAAAAGTAACACCTTGTTTATTTAGGAAAAAAAATCATTCTGATAAAAGAAAGTTAACAAACAATTAAGTGTACTTTATTGTTGCTGTGAGGAGTTCAACAGAGAGACCATGGGGACCCAGGTTATAAGCCCTTGGAAAGTACTTATATTTTCTCCAGCAATTACACGATATCAGATATCACTCTACACAGTGTAGCCCTAGCCTTTCTCATGGTTAGCTTTTAAGCACAAAAACCTATTCTGAGATGACATACTTCAATTTGCAAGAACAGTAACCAGAAATGGACCTATAGAAACAAAAAAAGCAAGATTAGTACATTTAGGGACTTTTCCAGAACTCTGTACTTTCTTGGATTAGGCCTTTGTTTTAGTTTTGGCGATGGTAATGAAATGACCTGAATAATAGACCCATCATGGCATCACTTGTGCTAAGGTGTGGAGGTCTGTTACCTATCAACAGGTTCTTTGGGCAGGAGTCCAGTTGTGGATTCATTTAGGGGCAGAGAGTTATAAAGTCTTTTTAGCATTAATAGTTAAACAGAAGTTATATTTAACAGTTAAGTAGGCATTGAGAAGGAGGCCCATAGTGAGAGCTAGTAGTTAAAGGATTAATGGCTCAGCTATGGTTGTTCCTTCTTTGAGTAGTTAATGAGGAGGACCAGGGGAACAAAGAAGGCATCTATTGTCAGATTTTTGACACCTCTTTTTTTAAAGGTTATTTTTGACCATGACTAAACTTTTTTTTTTAATTATCCTTGACTGATTGTCATAGAAGCAACAAGTTTCTTTCAGTGTTGTATAGAGACTTTCTTATCTTATAAAGAGAAGGTTTAATTTTTTTTTTTTTTTGATTTTGAAAAACAACTTTGGCTAAAGACTCTAACTGGGCTTCTAGATGGGAAACAGAACTTGAATATCAAATTTTTAATTTTTTTCCCATAAATAGGACTGAAGTTCCAACTGCAGTGGAGCCCTGATATCTGCCCCCACCAATAGGAAATGTGAGTTGGGATACCTGGGGAAGCATAGATTCTAGAATTATGTTGGTCCTGCCTTTTTCCTCATAGATAAACACCTGTGGTACAACATATATGAGGATACAAAAGATTCTTCAGAAGATGCCCATTTGTTGTTTTTAGTGCCAGCAGACCAACTAGACTCTGGGGTTTGGAAATGCATTCCACTATTATTCCTAGAATTAACCAGTAGTGCATGGCTACAGAAAAATGCGTAGGGGAACTATCCAGGGAGTATGTAGGTGCCATTCAATAGACAGCCTTTCTATGGAGATACCCCAAGGTGATTTTAATGTGGTTCCATTTATAACTGTTACGGTTGGAAGCGGAGCTTCTTGTTTGGTTAGTTCCAGGCAGAGCCAGCCACTCTTATGTATGTCCAGTAGAAAATGGCTAAAGAACTATAATACTCTTTCTAGCATGCTGATCCCTGAGGGAGGGGACTGGCTTCTGATTGCTCTTTGATCTTTCTCTTTGAGAATATCACAGAAATTCCTGTGAAAAGTGGACTTTGGCACTTGCCAGCTGGAGATGCTTGTATTCTGAGTGTATCAAGTTTGGGCCAAGGAACTGGGTAACTATAGGTAGGTTAGAGTTTTCAATCAACAGTAAGGACATTTGTCCCTGACATTAGAGCCTACTTTCCTAGTGTATGCAAGAGACCAGCTGAGGTAGTTAGCCTGGTTGGGCTGAGCAGCTACGAGATCATTGAACTTTCCATTCACAGCTAGGCATAGACAGGGAGGGGAGAGAGAGAGAGAGAGAGAGAGAGAGAGAGAGAGAGAGAGAGAGAGATTCCATAATTTCATCATGGTCATGAGTGATTCCACATTGCAAGACCTTGGAGGAAGAGCTGTGACCTGGCTAGACCAAGGGGCAATTGTTCTAATGTGGGTTAATATAGGGGACCTGTCCATGTCTACTGCACTATCATGGAACCTGTGATTCCATGATAGAGATGCTGTGCCCGTTCAGGAGTGTTTGTGAATCGCAAAAAGACCACCAAAGAGCAGATTATGATGCAACCATACTAGGGTCTTTATTCAAGCTCGAGTTTGGGCTGACTACCATCACTGATACAGAGGTGTGTGTGTGTGTGTGTGTGTGTGTGTGTGTGTGTGTTGTCTGTTGTGTTGTGTGTGTGTGTGGGTGTGTGTGTGGAAGCCTCAAGCCCTCAGCAAGACAAGGTTTTATAGGAAATGGTGACCAAGTGAAGACGATTCTAGCCTGGCAAGCATCTAATTGAGTGATGTATGGGTGCTCCATAAAGCAAAAATATGAACAACCATAGTCTGAAAATACATCTGGAACTCCCACGCTGATCCTGGAAATGACTCTGGGGTATGGGTCAGGCACAAGCTATGTGGTTCTTCTTGGACTTGGGTGTAGCTTGGGTTCAGCTTTAGGTCAAGTTCTCAGGCTCCTTTTCTTTTAAAATAGAGGCTGGTCCTAAGATGGAGTAGGTTCTGCCTCTCAAGAGACACCAAGCTCTTCTATACCTCCCATCTAGTTGATGGAGTCTGATGACCCTAACTTCAATGTTGCCTTAGAGATGCTCCATTGGTTACAATCTGGCAGTATTCTGGCTGGGTTGATAGTTGATGTTTTACAAATACACATGGATCTGGTCCAAGAGAATAATAATGGTATAATGAAAATAAGACTGTTATCTGATATGTGTTATTGGGGTATTGTACATCTATCTCTCTGGGAACCTCCTCAGAAGGTCTACTACTGAGTATAGAATGGGTAGAAACAGTTCTTGTCCCAATGACAGTCAAAATTGTCTGTCTGTCTGTCTGTCTGTCTGTCTGTCTGTCTGTCTGTGTTGGAGGAGCTAAAGTGGGAAGAGTAAGGAAAGGAAGAGGAAAAGGAAGAGGAGGAGCTAGGGAGAGAGAGATGTAGGAGGATGGAGAGCCACATAGGTATGGAGAGCAGTCACAGGTAACAACTTTCATTTAGGTTAGCTAATTGGGAAACAACTCTCTTTGTATGGGCATATTGTTATGAGCTTTACCAAACATATAAAGCCTTTGATTAATCTTTAAGCATTAGAGTCTCATAATTTCTACCGGCCCGCGTGGATGGCGGGATGGTCTGGGCAATGTCCAGCCTTGCAGAGACAGCATGAAAAATTGGCAGAGCCATCTCCCACACTGATGTCTCGTGGATGGCAGCGCTGGTGTTTCTGGCTGGCCGTTTCTAGCTGTGGTGCGCACGTGGCCTCCAGCCTAGAAACATGTTGGCTGAGCTAGGCAGAGCCACTGCAGCTTAGATAGTTGGCTTGACCTGTAGCCGATTTTTAAATAATTACTACAATATGTCTGTCTATCTGTCTGTCTGTTTATTTCTGTATTTCTACTGTGGCTGTTGCAGCAATTGACCACAAAGTAGCTGGCCAAAGTGAAGAAACAGGATTAAGTCTTCTGTACAGATAGAAGGTAGCCATGTTCAGCATCCTGGGGCCTCAGTATGAATCCTCTTTTTAGGACTATTAGTCCTTTTACTTCTTTTTCCACATCTTTCTGGCTTCCCCCCTTAACATCTCTATTATATTGGAAAATTTTAGAAAAATTTCTAATAATTAGCATCTATTTATAATCTGATATCTTACACCCTTATAATTTCTGAAGTTCTTTTGTTTGTTTGTTTTTTGCTTTCTGTTTTTTGTTTATTGAGCTAAGGTTATCTGTATAAGAAAAGCAAAGGTTTTTAGCAATAGTCTTTAATTCTTTTAAAGGGGTCCAGAAAAATTTTGTTTAAAGTCTTCTTTAACAGTTGAATAGAAGAAATCTGTTCTATTTGTGCTGCACTGCCCAGTCATGCAGCCTGCCACACCCTGTTCTACAACCTGGCAACATTTTCATCTTTCAGAGAATGGTGGATTTTGAGTTTTCAAATTATACAGATCATTGGTTGAAAAGAAAACATAAACCATGAAAGAGGAAGACATAGAACTTTCTCTTTACTCTGGGCATGGCAGAGGGATCTATTTTCCCCTTCCTGCTTGCAACAGACTTCTAAGACCAGGCTGAGAAGGGAGCAGAGTGAGTCTACAACTCTGGGAACTGTTTTCTCCCTCCAAGTGTGCATTGTGATTAGATAATAGGGACCTCTTCCAATCTCCACACAGGGAATAGGATTGAGCCTGGACCTGGAGTCAAGTGATGAAACAAGCTCATGCTCTGGGATTGGTCAATTGCCTCTGGTGTGACTGTGATGTTTTTTGTTTTACTGAGTAAATTGGCAGAACTGAAAGGATCCAGGAATTGGGGAGTGTGTATCATGCACCAGAGAAAGCCACTGAGAAACTGTTCAGGATGGTAAGATATTTCAGATTATATGAGCCATCATCAGGCAACCTGACTCCCAGTTAGGGTCAATCTATTTTGCAGAAGGTCTGATGTTTTTCATAAAAGAAACACACATCATATATATTCTCCACAAAATCCTCCCATCTCCCTTGGGCTGAGAACCTTGCCAACCTTTGCTGCCAGCACCACCATAGAAACAACAGTTTAGATCTGTTTCTCCAATCAACAGAACTGACAGAAGCACACAGAGAGATGCATAGTAAAGACAACCAGAGGTGACCACTGCACATTCATATACCTGAAAAGCGAAGTTTAGTGACATCTCAGACAGATCCCAGATGGGCACAGGATCAGCTCCTGCGTGTGTTCTCTTCTTGGTGTCCTAAACAAAAGACTCCTTAACCAGGTTTACCTCTGGTGGTGACAGACTAGGCAAATCTCACATTTGTTTCCTTTGGGGGTGGAGTTGTCAAACTCCTCTAAAACATTAGGCAGTGACTGAGCAAAGGGAGTATAGGCTCTTTAAATCTTTAGATTAAGCACTCCTCAGGAGCCCCTTGATTACTGCACTCTGGCTCTGAGAGGATCTGAACACCAAGAGTCTTAAGTTATTTTGTTTGGGAATCCCAGAGGGACCTTCAGAAATATTATGGAGTGTCTACCAAAGAAGACTACTCAGATGATAATTTAAGTCAATAGAAATTTTGTATTAGATGGCTGGCAACTATACTGGGTGTTCTGGATCCCAGTGTAGCCTTCAGTCTTTCACAGCCTTTTGTGAGCTTTTAAACACACACAGACACATACAGAGACACACAGACACACACAAAACATATCCTGGGTTGACATACTCTAGGTAACAAGCACAGTTAGCCATAAGTAGAAATACATAAGTAGAAGCAAAAAAAAAAAAAAAAAAAAAAACCAAACCAAACCAAACAAACAAAAAACAGAAAGAAAAGTTATGAAGTTATTTTTAAGCAACAATGAAAAGTAAAAATTTCTAATAACTGTGGACTTTGATGTATTAGGACTTTATTTTTGTTTTGGCAGGTGGTACTATGTACATGTTGGGTTCCATGGCCTCAACGATACTTTCATTATGTCATCAGTTGCACTAATATATAAATGCCTACTAAAATCTGGGGGCCTATTACATTATGTTCTAAGATGAAACTAATCTTCTTTTTGAATAGTTATGCACTACACAATAGCATAGAGCACTTTGTGTAAACACAGAATTAATGTTGACCCTCATAATTATAAAATTATTTTAAAAATTTGTATCACTTTTACTTATGAGATTATAACATAATTGCATTTTCCTTCTTCCAAACTTACATAAACTTCTTGCTCTTTCTCAGTTAATCCATCCTTTTTCACTTACTGTTTCTTACATAATACATACTTACACATATAACATACATACATACATACAAACTTACATACATATTATACATACACTACATAGTATCTAAATAAGTAAGTACAACCTGCTCAGTTAGTATAAGCCGTTTGTGTGTATATGTTAAGGGCTGACCATTAAGTCTGACCAACATGAACTAAACAAGAATAATTCCAATAGACATGCTAATATGCATGGTGAGAAAGGAGAACCCAAGAAGCCTCAACCACACACAGACAGCTACAGGCCAAGAAGAAATACTGAGAGAGGGAGGCGTAATCCTCCCCAAGGAAAAGCACATCAATTTGTTATTCAATTCACTTTATTTCAGTTATTAAGGGAGTTTTTCTTTCAGCAATTTTTCAAAATTTTTTTTTGTTTATATGATAATGTATATGAAAACAGCTTTTTATGTCAATCTATAAATAAGTTTATATGCCAAAATTAATCAACAATAAATCATGATGAAAAGTTTAGAGGAAGAAACCGATATATGGTAAACAAGATGGTCTTATGTCTTCATTTCTCTTTCAACAGGGACATAATAAACCTGAAAATCAGGACAGTCTAGGAATCACTCTGTATTTATGTTCAGACTGTGCTAATTTTATAAACCTTAGTCTCTATTTAAAACAGCATAAAGCTTTTTCAGACTTCTCTTTTCCCTCACTTCCCTTTTTCCTACCTTACCTGAAACATCATCATTGAACTATTTGAAATCATAATATCTCATAAATAAAATTGTCATCTCCCCTTCCCTAAAATTATATTCTTTTTTTTTATTATTATTGGAAATTTTATTTACATTTCAGATGTTCTCTCCTTACCCATTTCCCCCTCTCCCTCCCAGGAACTCCCTATCCCATCCCCCATCCTCCTGCTTCTTTGAGGGTGTCCCCCCAACTACCCCCCCACTTCACCTCCCCACCCTCGAATTCCCCACCACACATGACGTCCAGCCTTCATGGGACCAAGGATCTCTTCTCCCACCTTAACACCCTTGATATATAGCTGGAGCCATGGGCCCCTCCCTAAGAGCTCCCAGGCAGGTGGTTTAGACCCTGGGGGCTCTAACCCCAGTTGGTATTGTTGTTCTCATGGGGTCATGAATCTTTTCAACTCTTCAGTCTTCACTCTAACTCCTCTATTGGGAACCCCATGATCAGTTTAATAGTTAGCTGTGAGCATCTGCCTCTGAATATGTCAGACTCTTGCAGACCTCTAAGGAGACAGCTATATCAGGCTACTTCAGCATGACCTCCTAACATCCACATCAACGCTACCTTTGGTGACTGCACATGGGATGGATACCCTGGTGGAATGGTCTGCAAAGGGCCCCTCCTTCCGTTTCTGTCCTGCATTTTGTATCCATATTTGCTCCCTTGAGTATTTTGTTACTCCTTCTGAGAAGGACTGAAGCTCCCCCCACATTGGTCTTCATTCTCATGAGCTTATGTGGTCTGTGAGTAAAACTTATATTCTTAATGGTAGTCATTCTGATTGGGGTTAGATGGAGAGTTTGTCAATGTGTTTTAATTGACAATTAATGGTAGCTAAGGATTTTTTTTCATGTGTTTAATGTCTATATATACATTATATTTTTAGACTTACTGAGCATCATATTAGCCCATTTTATTTGTCATTCACTGGCTTTTATTCAGCTTTTGTATTTATTTGTATATTTTAGATATTAATCTGTTTGATGTATAATCATCAAAAAGAAAAGAAGAAGAAGAAGAAGAAGAAGAAGAAGAAGAAGAAGAAAAGCAAGAAAAGAAAAAGAAAAAAATTCCCATTCTATAAGACAGCTGTTTATTGTTACTGTTCTGGTCTGTTTCATGTCAACTTGACAAAAGCTTGTGTCATCAGAGAAAAAGGAGATGCCTCCATGAGATCCACTTGTGACATTTTCTCAATTAGTGTCAAAAGGGGAGGGTGCTGCCCACTGTTGGTTGTGCCATCCCTGGGCTGGTGGTCTTGAGTCTGTAAGAAAGTAGGCTGAGCAAGAAAGGTGAAGGAAGCTAACAAGCAGCAACTCTCGATTGCCTTTGCTCCTGCTTCCAAGATTCTGCTCTATTTCATTTCCTGTCCTGAGTTTCTTTGATGATGAACAACAAAGTGTTAGTGTAAGCCAAATAAACATTTTCCTCCTCATCTTGCACTTTGGTCATGATATTTTGTCATAGTAATAGTAACAGTAATAGTAATAGTAATAAAATAATAGCAATTGTTTCCTTTACATACAGATAATAAAATTGCATATGTATATAAATACTTCTTCATCAATGTTGAAATAAGACTGTCTTAAGTAATTAAGTAAATTAAAAAGAGGATAAAGGATAAAAATTTGAAGGTGACTGTTCATGGTATGTACATTATACATACATTGGATTTCTGTAAGAGAAAATCAACCAAGACAGTACAAAACAACATTAATCTTCAACTCAAGATACATGGAATTCAAACCTGCAAAAGGCAGCTTCTGCAGCACTTGCGTTGAAGCTGGTTTGTCCTCTATTATCCTTACACCACTGGGACTTATTTTATCATGATATTTTTGGTAGTCTGAAATAATTTCCAGTGATAACATTTAAGTGTCCTAGACTTCTGCAGCAGTTCTTATCATTTTCTTTGGTCACACATTTCTTATCACTGAGTAAGCTTCCAATCACAAGGATCATTTGAACTTTTCTTAAACTCTTCGAGCCACGCAATTATCAGGGATTAAGGCTCTTTACTGTCTCCCTTGGGAGCATAGTTTCTGATCTTTTCCAAGTTGGGCCTATTACTTTGTGTGATTTTTGATGCAATTTTCAAAGAAAACAGACATGCCTACTATATTTAAAACTACAGCCAACTTCAATAGATATTCTTTATAGTTTTCCTACCGGCACTCTATTAGTCTGAATCTAGTATCAGGAAACAAAATCTGAAAGACATGATATATTCTCAATATATCATCAAGATCTGCTACAACTAAGATTATGCTCTGACTATAGTGAACATTGAATTGCATATATTAGAACATAGTTTCTTAGATAAAAGTGGTAAGAAATGGAACCATCACTGAATAGATTAAATCAGGGAGCTCTTCTCCTATGAACTCATGAATGTGTTAACATCTTTTCTACACCTTATAGAATATATAATATTATAAAATATTGAAAAGGTGACATACTTTCATTGTATAAGGATGCAGCAAGCATGTGGAATCTTCAAAGCACAAAGATGTTCTCACTCAACATAACATTGGCTGATGCCTTTCTGTTGGAATTTCCAAACCATCAAATAGTAGCAATAAATGCCTGATATTTACAAAGTACCCATCATAAGGGATTTTGGTATAGCAACCCAAATGAACTATTTCAGTGCTGAACTTGTTGATCACATTGAATTCTATTATAGTAAGTATAATCTTTCAACTCCAAAATGGAAAATTATGTACACTTTCTGAGATAAATGTAATTGTTTTCTCTTTCACTCAAAAATATTTCTATCACTTTTTCATTTATTTTACTGGTTCTCTGCTTGTAGTAGTCACATAAATTAAATAAGCTTCTGCCTATGTAAGATACCTGGAAGAATATATATTGTGATATCATATGAATAGAAGATTAATGTAGAATTCTGGTCTAAGAACTCTAAAATATTGAATAAACTCTGTACATGTAGAGTACACCACAGGCAGAGAATAAATAGAGTTGTATTGTTTACTTAAACCTTTCCTGGAGAGTAATTCAGTGTTTGACTAGAAAAGGGTAAAATCTAAGCAGAACAAAAGTAAAGGACATAGAATGGAATTTTTAGATCATTCATATATATAATTATAATATATATATATTATATATGTGTGTGTGTGTGTGTGTGTGTGTGTGTGTGTGTGTGTTATACATATATGTATATATATGATATCATATAATTTTGCAGCATTTGTTGTGATAATGGCTTCATTGTATATTGATTTCCTTTAATCTAATTTGCATATATGGTTTATGAATGCTAACAGCAAATGAGTAATACAGGAAAGAAGAAAAAGTGGTTTCATGTTAAATCATTTCTTAGAAATCTACACATGATTACCAAGTAATTTCAGGGCCAAGTAATTTTTAGAGAAGAAAACTTATATTTAGGGATCATGAACCCAGTGTTGAGTGAAGAAAGTCTGCAAAATATAAATACAAGATTTTCATTCATTTGAGTTGAAAGTGGAAGCAGTGAATGAACAATCAACACATTGTAGGCATGCACTGAGCAACAAAAGAACAAAAGCAACCATAACAAAGATATCAGAAAGGAGGATGTCAAACATTCAGCAGAAAGAGCAGAAGACAAATGAAGAAGTATGAGATCAAGGCTTCCAGAAATGTGGCAAAGGAAGACAATAATCAAAACGGTATGGCCATAGATAGGTAGGCAGGAAGAAGACTAGGTAGTGAATATGCCCTGCATGTTGCATGGTATTAAATAAATGAGGTATGTTTTCTGCTGTTTGTTGTAGACTAGTGCTTATCCTATTAAGATGAAATAGCTGTTCTATTTGGAATATGGAGAATGATGTTTTGAAGCAAATAATCCTAGTTACATTGAACATTCCTTAAGGAACCCCTGGTTACCACACAACATCCAGTGTAAACTGAGCCAGGAAGTAATGGGTATCAGCAATTGCAGAGGGAAAAGTTACAGTAGCAGAGACAAAAGTACCTTGCTATTGGTAAATTTGATCTTTCTTTAATTCTTTGCTATTCTATGGCTAAAAACCACTGGCTTCTGGCAATAAAACCCTGCTGGTTGCAATAGGAGATTAACCAAAGAATGTTTAGTTACTGGGGCTCTTTTCTCTCTGACTTAAGCCTTGGAGTTGTTAACTCTTCATGACCAAAGAAAAGAAAACAAAGAAAGAATGAAAGAAAGAAAAGAGAGAAAATTCAGTTACATACAGAGAGGCCCATACTGGATTAAGCAGAGAAGAGCTAAATCTTATTTTTTTTCAAGTTTGTAGAATTTCTCTATTAAATGACCATTTCAGTATAGTTTTATAGAAATTATACATCAGAGAAACAAAATTCTAGAAGTTATCTGTGAAAGAAAAAAAAACCATCCAGCAGGAAGGAAATTCATCACAGAAAATACTGTTCAGTCATATACTCCTCCAGCTCCTTTCTTTCTATCTTTTTATTGGATATTTTATTTATTTACATTTCAGATGTCATCCCCTTTCCCCATTTCCCCTCCCTAGAACTCCCATATCCCATCTGCCCTCCTCTGTTTTGCTTTTGTACCATTTTAATTACATGCAAGTATAAGTACTTAGATTTATCTTCAAACAAATATGGCCTCCTAATTTTTAAAGCTTGAATTAGAAAAAAAGACAACCTCATTGACAAATGATGCAAATACAGATATCCACATGTAGAAGAATGAGGCCTGATCCTTATTTCTCATACTGTACAATTCTCAAATGGATCTAAGATCTTCATGTATGACTTGTATAAAACTAATGGAAATTTTAAATCTCTAATATCAATATTTTAGCTAGACAATGAATCAGTTACTTCAGAAATTAGTGAAAATGACATTTAATGAATTAAAAAAAATAAATCAAAAGATTTTGCATACCACAGAAAACAAACATGAGGGTGGAGCAACACCTTTGTGGAATGTGGTACTCTTGATGTGTCCAGATACCACAGTTATACTAACTTGGAGAGGGCAGGGAGAAACCTGGAACAGATGGGGCCCACAGTCCGTCTCTTCCTCTAGGGTGTCTGACTCTGGTGCCTGCCAGTTCTGAGTGGAAAAACAGAGTTTGAGACTACCAGCATCCTTGCCCATTTGGGAAAAAGTATGTGTCTGTATTGGCGGGGGGAGGGGGAGAGCCTTCCCGGACGACCTTAGTGTTATGGCCTTTTAGACCAAGGCCTTCTTGGCCAATCTTTAATGAAGCAGCTCTGAGATGATCTTAGCTGTTGATAGTTCTTTATTGGAGGTGGGTTTGAATGCATGCACCTTATTAAGAGTGAACCAAAGTAATACAATTTTGTGGAATGATGTGACACTATCTAGAGACAGAGAAGGTCACTGACTAAAAACTGAGGCTACTGAGGTGTCTCATTAGCATGGAGAGGCATTTCAGGTGCTGGGTACTTGACCTGTGACCACCTGGTTGGAAGTTGGCTAGTTACATGCTCTGAGGCAGGCTTGGAAACAGGAATGGGGTTAGCCCTACTCTTGCCAGTCTAAGGATAAGAATCTAATTTCTGATGTTTGGACATGGTCATCCTTGCCTGTACCACAACAGCTCCCCTGGTGGCCTGGTCAGTTATAAGGGAAAAGGAAATTAGGTTGTTTGTGGAACATGTATGTAACTGGAAGCTATGATATTAATCAAAATAATCCAGATCCAGAAGAGTACATATCACATTATATTTATTTATCATATGTCTTGAACCTAAAATATATATCAATATACAAATCCATACACATGTAAAACCCAAAATAAATATTTAGATATTCATATTGAGTTATATTTGTTTGTTTATAGTGTTAGTTCAAATAATTTCCTCACATTCCTTATGTTGATAAAGCATAATTCAGATGCCCAGAGTCTATAATAATATTCTGGTTATAAGCGTTCTTAAAAAGGTCACCTACCTCACACTCCATGCTAACAAACATTACTGTATGAAATCCTGTTTGCATATTAGCATTTTGATAACAAGGCCTTATATCCCTGGAGACCAATGAACAGGTGCCACAATTAAATCAGTGTCTCCGTGGGAGTTTAGTTGACTGTCACTGAAGAAAGGCTATTGCCTCCTCTCCTCCTAAAGAAAAGGACTTTGAGCATTTCTCAAATGACTATGACTAATTCTATTAAATCAATTGTCAAATGAATTGTGTTCTGTGCATTTTGTTTCTTTGTATACTATTTATAATAATAATATGAATGACATAGTTAAATATCTTGAGTCATTAACACTTTTGTCTGAGAGAGTTCAACTCTAATCTCACTATTCGATAGGTACTAAGCATTAATTAGTAGATATGCCACCCGTTCAAAAGAAAATTAATAACTAAGGAATGGAATATGTCTTTATTAATTAATAATTAATTAATGATTTACTTGAATGCATTAAATTAATATGTATTTAGTACATATATACTCCAATAAAAGCATAAAAGTTGGTTACAATTTCAGATATGAAGTATGAAATATATACCATAGATGTCTTAAGGATGGTCATGAGGTTTAGAAAAAAACACTTACAAAAACAGCAATTAATTTTTGAATTAGTGGACTACAGATACAAAGGGAAGTATAAAATCACACCTAAGATTAAGTTGGAAAAGTAGGTTTTCTATTAAAACATTAAACGATCCTAAAATATGTCTTCTGAAATGGTTACCTATTTGGTCATTTCACTACTTTTTTTACTCTGGACTGTGTTGTAAGTGTTCATGATCAGGCATAATGTATTAAAGTAGTTCAGTTTCCTCTCAAGAATTTGATTATTTGACTTAGTAAATATCACATTATCCAAAAAGTATCTGTAGAATAAATGAAGAGATAGAATTCATGAGGGAATTAGCTTTTATTTCCTAAAGATTCCATTGTTCTCAGTAGCTCTATCAAGAGGTGACCAAGCCTTCAAGATGTGAGTCTTGGAGAACATTTGAGAACCAAGACATAAGAATGACCATTGCTATATAAGCCTCAGAGAGATGTAAAAGAACATCAGTATTATTTACAGTGTAAATAGGAGAAAGGTTGAGGTTTTGGTCATTACTGTAGAGGAATTTTAATCCATCAACATTCCTGCAATCCTCTGGAACACAGACAAGCCCCGGATTACGGTATGATCTGGCTGGAATACAGATACACCTTTACTTAGTACATACCTTAAATTCCTAACTATGAAAGTAAAGATACTTTATAGAAGGTAATAGCCATATTTGAAAGTGATGTTTAATTGGGTGACATACAGTGATGAATCACAGAAAGATTTGGCAGAATGATTCAAGTGATAGAATAAGCCCAGCTCTCATTAGGACAGAAAAAACAGGTTACTTAAGTTCGATGAAGAGAATGATGGTTCAATTCAGTTCAGTAGAGTTCAGTTCAGTGAAATTCAGTTGAATGCAGGTGATCTCAGTTCAGAGCAGGGCAGTTGAGTCTGTGAAGTTCAGAAGCAGTCATTCCAAGCAGAACAATTCAGTCAGAAGCTGAGAGAAGCCAACTTGAATTAGTCTGCGGGGAGAAGAGTTTGAACTAGAACAGCTGAGTAGAAAAACCAGCCAGCAAAGGTTCAAAAAGAGCTAGAAAGGATGAGTTTATTAATCATTAAACATCCAAGACTACAATTACAGCTGGTAAATAAAAGTTACTTTTACAAATTTCAAGAAAAGTGTGAAGACAGACTTTATTTCTGAACACACCATGGAGTGCCATTTCCATTACAATGATATTCACTGTGTTGCAAAAGTAGAGTAGCTCTGGTGACTTACCTTATATTTCATTGCCCATAAATAAACTTGTAAGTGAGGTATTTCTATACCACAAAGTTGTCAAAGATGTTTATAAAGTACAACTTATGACTTTATGATACATTAATCACTTTTGTTTTATACTTTAGTTTTTCGGGTTTTGAAGTTTCAGACAGAACCCAAATCCCTGAGGAATCTCTTTCATTAAGCAATACACTAGCACCCCTCTGCTTCTTTTTCTTGATACCTGCAGAATTTAATATCACATTTTTGCAACATATTTTCTAATGTGCTAAGTAGTAGTTTTATACAATATGAGAAACACAAAATGAAAATTCAAAGAAAATATTTTCTCAAGTCTCAAAACATCAACCTAAATTTTGAAAAGAACTGAAGTCTAGGAGGGGCTTCTAAGGGTGTTCGTTTTGTCACCTGAATTTCATTTCTAACTGAAATCCCTCAAACTGTCAAAGCCATTTTTGTTGGTTTTGCTGTTGGTCAACTGGCCCAGTAGTCAGTGAGTGTGCTGGATTAAAGATTCTACTTTACTTTTTCAAATTATAAGGACGTATCTACAGCACACTAGAGATAATAATAGAAAGAATCATTTCAATTCTCGTGTGTGTAGAACAGATTAAAGACAATTACTTGTATAAAGACACTTTAGTTGTTGGGATTGATTTGCTGTTTCATTTTCCCACAAGTACCCCAGATTGAGTGGCTTAAACAGCCAGAATTTGCTTACATTCTTGCAAACATTCTATCCATGTTCAAGGTGTTATAAAGGTTTTCTGTGAAGTGAGATCTGTAAAAGTAATCTTCTGCTTTCCTGTAGCTTTCCTATTGTCTTTCCAGGAATTCATCTTTGTTCTTGAAGACAGTGGTCCTGCAAGATTAAGAACTATATTTACAACCATATGCTGCCTTAAATAACAAGTTCTGAAGAAATTGTCTCTAAACACAGTTTTGGTCTGCAATACTAGAACTTAAGATATATGAACACTGGAGGAAATATCTCCTTTGCTATAAGTCAGGAATCCTTATTTGAGGATGTCTTCAGGCAGAATGATAATCCAAGATGAAGAGATATCTCATCTCTGCTCATCTTATTATTGGAAAAACTAGGTGAAATTGAAAGTTTAAACCTATTTAAGCTTCCCATGTTAGACTCTAGCACACCAAAACTGCAAAATGATAACCATTTGCTTTTCTTTACCTATATTATTGAAATAGGTAAGACAAAATTATTGCCTAAAATTATGGCAGGTAAGCTAGGTAACTCTCCTGGTGCTGTGATAAACATAATGTCCAAAAGTCGTTTTGGGAAGGAGAGAGTATACTTAGTTTATAAGTTACATCATTGAGGTAAACCAGGCAGGAACTGAAAGCATGGATCGGGAAGAAGGAATGAACGCAGACATCAGGTGCAGGGCTGCTTTCTTAGTGGATTTTAATAAATGTTGTAGGAAGAGCTAAGGTGGGAGGAGTTAGGAGAGGAAGAGGAAGAGGAGGAGTAAGGAAGAGAGGAAGAAAAAGAAGAGGAGGAGCTAGAAGACAGGAGAGGAGAACGAGAGAGAGGAGATGGAGGTGGATGTTCATGTGTCTGTAGCAGTCAAAGGTAGTTGGTATATCTAGGTTGGGTATGGGTTACACTGCTGATTGTATGGGCATCTTGTTACTGACCATTATCAAATATATAAGCCTTTGGATAATCTAAGCATTAGAGTCTCATCTTTCTACTGAGCCAGCGTGGATAGCTGGATGGTCTGGGCAATGCCCAGCCTTGCAGAGACAGCGTGAGAGATTGAGTCATCTCCCATGCTGATGTCTCGTGGGTGGCAGGGCTGGTGTTTCTAGTTGGCCATTTTTAGCTGCAGCATGCACGTGGCCTCCAGCCGAGAAACATGGTGGCTAGGCTAGGCAGACAAGCTGCAGCTTAGATAGTCGGCTTGACTGGTGGACCATTTTAAATAATTAACTCAACAAAGTGCTTCTTGTAGTTTTCCTCTTAACCCAGCTAGTTGACAGTAGACTATTACATTTATTTAATAAGCTTTAAGGGCACAGTAACTGGGCAGTATTATTTTATTTTAATCCTCTAAACTGATCTAGCTTCCTCTCAGTCAAAAATCCAGTGGCAATTGCATTTTATTACTAATCTTGCTTTCTAGGCTCCAGATGTGTTTCTCAGGGTATTTACTAGACTCTCTCTTTCCTGCCTTTTGGCTGGGAAAAAGTCCAGCCCTATAGTTTCCCTTGTTCAATTACCGGCTAATCAGCTTCTTTATTGACCAATCAGGGAATAATTGGGGAGCAAAGTTTTAATAGCAGATATAGGAGTGTAGAAATCAGCATTAGATTAATGCAATGATAATCTTTACACAGTGCATAATAACATAATTTCTACACTACTTACTGACTTGCTCATCAAAAGAAGTTTTAAATAAGAGCATCAAGTGCATTTATCACAATAATTCCTTCATCTATTTCATACCATGAACTTTCAGTGTGCTCCATGACACAAAATGAGTATGTAGTAACTGTAGGTTTTGTTCATTTGGAGAGCCAACTATAGCTCCAAGCATAATAGAGAATTTTATTCTTATAATTATTTTTCTCTAGAATTCTAACCAGTACTATAATTTGTGAGGGTTTTATAAAAGAACATATATTATAAAATGAATATATATGAATATATTTATATGTAAATTATCTATGTATTTGTATCTATATATTCAAAAGGAAGTTATCTATTACATTAGCTTAAAGGATTTTCAGTCTGAGTAGTCCAACAATATGTGACAAACCGCAGAGGCAGAGAATTCTCTAGTTGTTTTGTCTATGATGGTCAATTATTCAGAACTCTTGATCTAGTGCTGAATATCTGGAGGATTCCTAGAGAGTTACTAATCTTCATGCTCTGTTGTAATCTTGAAAATGTTGGTTTACATGTTGATGAATGAATACATAGTAATAAAAGGGTACTTGACAGAGAGAGGGAGCACCAGTAGACTAAAACTCTTTCTTTCTTTCATGTCCTTTAATTTAGGTTGCCAGCAGAGATGCAACCCAGATTTAAGGTAGGTAGAACCAAAAGTTTCTAAATATTTAGGCTTCAATAGGTTTATCAGCTCATCCAGATATTTCTGTATATGTCACTCTCATGGGGGATAAAACTTTGTAGCTACAGGTGAGTACAGATCTTGAAGAGAGGATATTATAGTTAATTGTTATGATGGGCCCAGTTAATCTTGTGAGTCTATCAATACACTTTACTCTAGAGCAGTGGTCCTTACCTTTCTTAATGCTGTAACCCTTTACTACAGTTCTCATCTTGGGGTGACCAAAAACCAAAATTATCTCATTTCTACTTATTAACTGTAATTTTCCTACTGTTATAGATTTAATGTAAATATATGATATTTAGGATATCTGATATGTGACCCTTCAAAGGGGTCATGACCCTCAGATTGAGAACTGCTGCTCTAGAGGGCCAGAAAAAATGCACTGAAAGGGAACATAAATATTGCTAGTGTTGTGTCCGTTTCATGAACCACAAAAGACCACCAAGGAGTCTATTCCAATGCAATTGCATTAGGGTTTTTATTCAAGCTTGAGTTTGAGCCACACTACTTTCTCTGATGCAGCTAGACAGGAAGATGAATCCTGAGCCCAGTTTCAAAAAAGGATTTATAGAGGTAAGCAAACACGTAAGGAAGTTCCTAGTGGAGCACACATCTGACTAGGGATCTACTATAGAATTGTGTTTCCCTTGAAAATGATTGCAAGTTTCTGGAAACCAAACCATTAACTTAACTTCTGCTTTCCTCTAATTGGTGGTTATTAGGAAGTGAAGGGCTAGTGGAAGGCTTGTAACCTGCAGGTGAGGATTTTTGGGGAGTAACTCGAGTTCAACCTTAGGTCAGGTTCTATATGATCAAGTCTGAACCCACTAGTAGAGTAGATGGAGAAATCAAGGTCCACCTCCTGTTGGAACCCATCCTCCTACCAATTCAGGAATTGATACTAGCTTTCAAAAATTCCAAAGAAACAATTAGAATCACATGGTTTCTGCTTCCAGGAAGGGAGAACCCAAGAATAATTACAATAAGATTAAAACAAAATCCAAATTGAACACTATATCTCCATGTTCAATGTCTGGAATATACTCCTGATCTTCTGGGATCTAAAGGACTTCAGCAGGTCCACATCTCTGGCTCTGCCACCCACAGCACATAGTTTGTCATGTGTTTTCCAGATGGCTCTAATCTACACATACCCTTGTCCTTGATGGTCATGCTACCATCCCAGTATTTCCTGTAGTGTTTATCGCTTTGAAACTCTTACTAGATGGGAGACACCCTAGACATTAATGAGTTTTACAGGCAGCTAGAGTTACAGCCCTGGCTCCTTCTAGACCACATCCTCATTCTGAGGATTTTGTATGCTGATTCTGAAGAAATAGTTCTTAGAAGATTTTGTACCATTGATGTCAGATGTTTATTATATCACAGTTAATTTTTCAGACACAGCTATTTGGCATTAATTATACCAGTAAAGCAATGGATTTTCTTCAATGGTGTTAATTGCTTGTTAATCACTCAAAATACTGTGTAATCAGCCCTGATTGAACTTTTCAGGAACTCTGGAGCTTCCCTCTGATATTTTACAAGCCTATTATCAACCAAAATTGAAAGCCAGGGTCAGTTCTCCCTTACAGGTTTTTCTGTGACTCTGGTATATTCCTATCTACTCCTGAGATGAGCAAGCTGAAGGCCTTTTGGGAAGACAACTCTTGTACTAATTAGACATCTATGATTTGGTCCTAAGTCTAGGGTCATCCAACTGAAACAGATTACCTGAAGTTCCTGGTTTCTTCAGACATTGTGAACAAAGTTTCAGACACATACTGTACTTGTATTGAGTCCAGTTATTTATCAACTACTATGCCAATTAATTGTTCATAAGGAACGGGCATTTATGTCCAGCTTAAATATTATATTGGACCAGGAAGCCAAGGTCTCAAGGTTGTAGCAAATATCACCTGTTATGTAAAAAGCAGTCACACAGAGGGTGAGTTGTCAATGAGAGAGGTCCAAAGGCATCTATATTTGGTAGGAAAAGAAGTCATAGTCCCAAATATCATCAGGATTGAACAGTCTGTGCCACAACTGGTGGACATCTGCAAAGACACTCTTCATCATTAGGTTTTTTGTGACAGTTAATTCTAAACTTGGAAAATTCTTCCTACAGGTAAGTGCTTTAATTACAGAGGTAAACAACTCAAAATAGATTAACAATGTCCCCCAAACTGACTAAATTCAATAGACCTTACCCCTACTTCCTGCCAGAGTAGGCAATAAAATGCTGAGAGTACCCCTCAGGCAAGTTTCACTACAGAAATAACTCTCAGACCAGACCAGCTGCCTGGAAATTAACAGAAACTAGAACCAGATGAGCTGCATGGAAGGGGTTTAGACCAGAGTCACTTGGAAAGAACATTCTCTAACCTGTTGATATACCTGGGGGGCTCTGCAGTGTACTCCCAGTTCCCAGCTTCTCTAAGGTGTTACCCATGTTGGGGTGGACTTTGTTGCAACTGTCTTTGAACAATTTCTGTTCCTGTACATTACTTATCAATCATACTCTTGGAAGTAATCCAAATAAAATTCATTGGTTCATCAAGCTGTACTTTTCAGGTTTCTGTACTTGGTCTGTTGTGAGCTCCCTATATGGGTGATTAGACATGTGTTCTGTTACCCAAGGAAAATATTTATAACACAACACTATGATAACATTATTTCCTGACAACTGCAGTGATAGTGGACAGACTAGGGGCAAGTTAAGTGAGTGTTTGAGATAGAAAATAAGCAAATAAGCACCCAGAATAAGGTAGACAGTGAACCTTGATGACATTCCAGCTCTTAACTACAGAAAGTTAGAACCTAGAAGTAACATGATCCCAGGATCTCAGAACAAGCCAATCAGCCTACAGAGATCTAGTGCTTAATCCATTCTTAGTCTTTTGGCGTGTAGCATTGCACAATGTGCCTGTCAGTGGGTTTCCTTCATTAAAAACAGTTTTTTTTTTTTTTTTGAAATTGCGAAGTACCTAGGAAATACAGGAACCTTCACTGGCCTCTTAAATGCCTCACAACAAGAGGCTAGTTTGTCTAGTTTTCTAGCCATGCTATGATCTTCTCATAGCTGTGGAGGTTTTCTACTGTTAGTTTTGCATTTCTGATACGTTCCACTTAAAAATAATCTTTTAGTTTATATTTAGGCCAAGCCCATGTGCAGAAAATATAAGATGTTCCTTGCGTAAGGCCAGAGGATTTGGATGGAAGTGATGTCAATGAGAAAGGACACAGTCTAGAGGAGTTTTGCCAAAAACTACCCATCTGTAGACAAAAGAAAATATATTGAAATGTCTTTCTTGCCTTCCGTTTCTGTCTCCAGAGGAGACTGAAAATTTGAACAACATGGACATGGATATTGTCTTTCTTCATGAGTGACAATGAAAGGCACGATGGGCTGAGATTGTTGTTCTTATGCTAACTCTCTTTAAAACACTGTGATTCTAATGGATTGCTCATTTTGCCTTGTAGGATCCACTATTCAAAGAACCTCTGGAATAAACATTCCCTTTGACTTTTTTCCCCTCTAATTTATATTATGTAAGCAAGTACTGTACCTAGAAAATGATTCAAAGGCCCTGCTATTAAGGAGGCATTCCAGCATGTCCACATGGCCCTCAGAGCTTGGTAGAAAATGGAGAACTCCCTTTCTCAGCAGAGCTACTTCTTCTCCACTGACCTTGTCTAGGACCTAGCCCTGGGCTGCTGCAAATTCTGTGTTGGCTATGGAACTCAGGGCCTTTAGATCATCTAGCTCTCTCCTTTTTCTGTGATCTCTATCCACAGCCTCATAGCCAGCCTTCTACCATTTTCTTCCCCATTCCTCCATCGTGGGAACCTTAAGAACCTAGTCTTTTGCAGGGTCAGAAAATTACTCTGCCCATTTCAGCAGGAATATGGGCTAGAGAATGGGCATGTGTATAATATCAGTGATGCCATCTATCAAACTGTTGGGTTATAGGATACCATGTCCTTGCCAGCCCAACATTTTTCCACAGAGTTTTCTCTCAGAGCATGATTGTTTCTCTTGCCAGCTCTAAAAAAGAGCAAAGACAATCTTCCAGTACACATACAAGTTCCAGACAAAAAGCAAAAGTCTTCAGGTGTACTAGTACCCAACATAGCTTTCCTCTACAATTAACAATTTTCCTAGCATCTTCCATTTGGATATCTTACACTTCCCCCCTCAAACTCAAAGCACATACTTAGTAGGAGGATATGTGCCATATATGTGTGAGTGTTTCTTGAAGCCAGAATAGAATGTTTAATCCCCTGGAGTCAAATGCGGTTGTGAGCCATCTAATTCAGGTTGGGAACTAGGCTCAGTTTCTCTGGAAAGGCAGGCAGCACTCTGAACCTCTGAGCTATCTCTGTGCCCAAATATTTCTGTAAGTTTAGTGTTTATTCTTCAAAGATGTATCATAATAGAAGTTTATCATTCTTTACATAAGTCTGTAAACAAACCCTTACATTGTCCTACATTCTGAGAAGGTATTTATATCCTAAGAATGGTGGTCTAAAAATCATCAATTAATGTATGAGAAGAAAATGCAATAAGGTATATAATGTGTGATAAATTGGAAAGAATCAATCTAAATTTCTGTCACACCTACAGAACGCTAACCTATTTAAACATGATAAGATGAGTCAACTTTCCTAAGAGTCCCAGGAGCCAAGGACAATGACAGGATTGTTTTGGATTGTTCTTTCAATAGATTTGATCAAATGGTATTAATATGATTTGAACTTTGAAATTCCAGCTTGAGCTAAAGAAGTCTTTTATTTAATTCCCCTGCTACCTGCAACCACTAAGTGTAATACATACACAGTTCTAGTCCATTAAAGTTAACAACTTACAGAGCCATTAGCAATAACAACTTCCTGCATCATAGTTTCTCAGAGCAGCCTCTCTGCACAGGATTTATACAAACAGCAGATCAAGAGAAAATAAAGACTTTCGAATCTGTTAACACTGACTCTGGAGGTGACAGTATCTGTGGTCAGGTGACAGTATCTGTGGTCAGGTGACATATCTGTGGTCAGGTGACAGTATCTGTGGTCAGGTCCATAGGTGGAAAGTTGAAGAGGGTTCAACACACTCCATTAAATGACTTTCTTTTAGTTCCTATTATTTAATACCAGAAATCCATGTTTGGTTGTGGGTTTTATAATTTTAAGTGCTTTTCTAAAAACCACTGTCAGATACACATACCAATTTGTGAGAAAGGCTGTGGAGGGGCAGCCATCCCTGTCAATTCAGAGTTCCCTGACTGTCCCCTTCCTGACTCTGGATTCCCAAGAACCAAAAGTACTGTAGACTGCCCCTCCCAACATCAATGCTTGAAAAACCTTCCTCTGTGTTTCTTGGGCTTGTGGTTTTGCGTTTTCATACTTGAAGTGGGTTTAGGTCAGTCCTTGGATACATTGTTTTTTTCTTGTATCTCCTTTTATCTTTGTTCAGCACAATGCATAGCAAAATGGAGATGGCAGAGAGCAAGATAAAACAAGTTTGTTTACAGACTTATGTAAAGAATGATGATCATCCATTATGATAAATTTTTGAAGAATAAACACTAAAATCACAGAAACATTTGGGCTGAGATTAAGTGGACATTTTAATTTATTTGTTTGTTTTGTTTTAATGATAATTTAAAGTCTGGTTGTTCTTTATGGTATTCTGAATACCTGTATTTCTTGGGCTTCAATATATATATTGAACCATCAGTAGTTCCATATTCTCAATTCTCAAGACTGAAAAGTTAAGAGTCTGTTGCCTTCAGCATGAAAGTCTGGCTGGCTTCCCCCCCCTCCCCTCCCTCCTCCTCCCCTCCTCCCTCCCCTCCCCCCCTCCCCTCCCCTCTCCTGTCCTCTCTCTCCTCTGTTCTCCTCTCCTCCCTCTCTCCCTTCTCCTCCTCCTCCTTCTTCTCTCCTCCTCTTCCTCCCTCTCTCTCCTCTCTCCTTTCTCTCTGCCTTTCTCTTTCTCTACTCCCTTCTCACTCCCCTTCCCATGCCCCCAAATAACTCTGTTCTTACTAGACCTGCTTTATGCTGGTACCTCAGGGAAGTGATGCCTAAGCATGAACCTGTCTAGGCAACCCACCTACCTCACCATACCTGGGGCTATCAAACATATCCTGGTCTCTTTTTATAAAACACAAATTTGGTATACATGTACTTTCCAGCCATTGGATCACTAAAACTTTCTATTTCAAACATCAGTGAATTGGTAAGATTCTCATATTCACAGTCTCATTTTAGGATCTTTACCCTTGGGTGAGCTACTCTCTTTCTTACATCTAGACAATTTTCTCTCCTGTGCACTGATGAAAAAAAAAAAAAAATCCTAGGCCAGGCCTAGATAAACCTTTTTCCCTGGGCTCTGAGCCTCACAGCTCGGGCACTTGGCCTGCAGCTCAACCACTAGATTACTGTATGATGACCTCCTAAATCTACTCTGGCTGGTCATTTCATTCTAGTTATTAATTTATCCTCAGCACACTGGTAGGCATAATTAATAACTTCTACTCTCAACCAGAAAGGGTATGTCTTCATTGCCACTCCCAGGCTCCCTACTGGGATGCCTCCTGCTCTTAAAGGCTTCCAAATTCACAGATGAAAATCAGCCCCAATATCCACTAAATGATAATTCTCCATGGCTGCTTAACAGTGCTTTAAAAAGAAAAAATTTACACCTCTCACCAGCAAACCAAAACATGGAAACCTTCCTCTCGTTGTCTCGTGGCTTTATGCTTTATTTCTTAGCTCTCTTCCCCAGTTCCTCTCGCCCTGGACTATTCCTCCACTACTGCCACTAGCCTCTGCTCTCCTCTTTCCATCTCGCTCTCTTGCTCCCTGCCCAACTAGAACCCATGGGACACACGGTGAGCTGTGCTAAAGTGGCCGACAGAGTACAGCTACATGAATCCCCTCTCATTCTCCAAGGCCTGCTCATTTGCCATGCCTTGACTGTGGCCACCCTTTTCCTCTCCCACTATCTGCTATTGCTTGTGGTGACAGGGAGAAACCTTCTGTTCACTGGACAAAGTGTCTCTTTTGTCTCTTTATGTTTGTCTCTTTATATGTTTTTATTGCTGATACATGGCTACTTTTGCCATTCCAAGATATAATAAACATGTGACTTTCTGCCATGCAGAGCTGCAGCTTCAGTGCCATCTTGGTTGGGGGCAGTCTCCTGACTGTCTGCCATCTTTGTTGTGGGCAGATAAGCTTTTACTATGCTATTGCTTTAGCACTTTCTTAGCAAAGGCCCGCAACATTGTGTCTGTAGCCTCAACAGCATCTTGGTTAAGGGCAGGCTCATGACCATCTGCCATCTTTGATTTTGGCAGTTCCTAGAACAGCCTGACTTAGGGTCTCTGATTTCTATCTTACCTTGATAAATAATAATTTTAATGTTAACTTTAATATTTGCAACAGTAAAAAGATCACTGAGTTAAATACACAATTACCCTTGGTTTTGCTACTCCTATTAAGTTATAATATACTCTCTTTATTCACTAGATTCATCCAGGAGAAATGATTAAACAAAGACAGATTGCCTAATTCAATATACTTAATAGATACTGGCTATCAATCTTGTTAGAAATCTGCCAGATATAATGTTAAATGTTAAGCTTATTATGACAGAGACTCCTAAAGTCTAAAGGTGACCCCTCCCCTCAATGTCTCCAAGAAGATATGGACACAGTGACAAGACTGCCTGTATTGTGGTATGATGACCACTGAGAAGCACCGCTCCATTGCCTTGCCTTGCCACCAGGGCTTGGCCTAAATGTAGACAAGCAGAGGACACCCAGAGAATTCAATGTCTCATATTGCCTAAGACAAGGTGAGTTATTTCTCCACAGGAAAAAGCTTCTCGTCTTCTGGTCCTGAGGGCCTAGACTGACTCTGTCCAAGTTGTAATGGAGGAAACAGGACCCTGGAAACTGTTTAGGTAGTAGATTATTATATACTAACCTCTGTCATTTTAATTATATATAATACCTAGAATATAACTTATATTTCCCAGATTTCTGACTACCTTGACAGTTAAGGTAACTCTAACTTGACAGTTACAAATCAGACTTTTAGTTTCTTATACCAAGGTAATCCACCACGTTATTAGATCATTAGTTAATTCACTAACTAGATAAGACTGCTAGATTTTATATCAAAGATAGACAGATTTGCTTTATTCACAGGCTTCCCCATAAATGATACACAATTTAGATGCAATGTTTCACAGACATAACCTTCTGCTACTTCCTTATCTAAATTCAGTTTCCAGTGACTAAATGACTCATATTTCGTCCCCTTGTTGTGGAACTGTTATATTACGACTTCAAGAGTTTAAAATCCTAATTGTTATCAATAGAGTTCTTATAAATTAGCCTACTCTAACAAAATATTCTACTATATGATCCAACTTTTACAAATCAAAAATACAAACTTAAATTTCTTTTGCTTATCTTCTAACTATAGACTTAACGTCTTTCTCACGCTAGAGCTACCCTATCAGCTATCACAGTTCAAAAGCTAAGTTTCCTTTGATTTTTTTTTTAACTATAGACCTAAGATGTTTTTCATGTTAAACTATATGATCAGCTACCATATTCACGAGGTCATCGAATTTTCAGGTTTCCTTTGTTTTTTAAATGTAAACTTAAAACTGTCTCTCATTATGCTAAATTTCTATCTATTCATTCTCCTAGACAGAAGAAAAAGTCATTCTTACTCCTTCTGTTCCATGTAAGATTTTTGTCTTCCCTAAGTAGAAGCGTGTGTGTGTGTATAAAACTGTTATAATATTTAATATTATATATATTATATATTATTTGCAACTGTATGTATATATATATTATATTATATATATATTACCACACACCACACACTCACACATGCATCTTAGCATCTTGTTAAGTCCAGGCACTTACTCAAAGTCTATATCCAGGACATGTACAAAGATGCAACCCACAGATGCACCAGCTCCTGCTCACACAGACACAGATGCTTCTACTGTACCTGGTCCTTCTTACCCACAGATGATTTCAAAGGCCCTGCCGGACAGCAAGGAAACAGTCAACTCTCCTAAAATTAGACCAATGTCTCCATTTTATTAGGTTTCACATTACTCCAAAGTCAGCTGGAAGTAGTTAAAGACAACAATGACTCTATTCCTGCTTCACCATCACTTCTTTCTACTTTCTCCTTCTTAAAATTAAACCAAAATGGAAGAATGTTAGCATTCCTTCTATACTCTGCCCAACAGCTACTTAGAAATAGCCAGGTGTGCCTGGCTTGCTATAAAAGGAGCTGTTTTGTCCTTCCTTGATCTCTCTGTCCTTCTCTCTCTTTCTTTCTGACCACTTTCCCCTCTCTCCCCTTCCCTCTCTCTCTCTCTCTCTCTCTTCTCTCTCCATGTTCATGGCCAGCCTTTCCTCCTCCTCTTCCTCTCTTTCTCTCTCTGTCACACACACATACACACACACACACACACACACACACACACAAACATCCCCCCACACACACATACAGTGGCCTTCTCTGCTTCTATTCCCTTATCAACTCCCCTTTCCCATCCCCTAAATAAATTCTATTCTACAGTATAGTCACTGTATCCTGATACCTCAGGGGGAAGGGACGCCTCAGCATGAGCCCGCTGAGGCACCACACCCACTTTACCATACCTGGAACTATCAAACATATCCAGGTCTTTTTTGATATAACACAACACAAATACATCATCCAATAAGGGAGCAAGTATGAGAAAGAAGACATTGAAGAACACAAGGAGTCACTTTTGAAAATCTGCAACCAAAACCAGAACAACTGAACTCATATGTCTATCTTGGAGAGCAGCAGATACAGCTTTCCACAAGAAGGGTCAAATATACGAGAGAATTTTCTACCTGTCCCTTGATTTTTATTACACCTGAGTGCCAGCCTACAACACACATTCTGACAGAGTTTTACCCTCTCTTATCAACTGATGTATATCGATCATTGCAGGAAACAACATCTCCACAAACACGTCTTAAATGTGTCTTATCACTTTTCAAAGTAAAGAGTTTTTAATGTAAGTCATTTAACACACAAATTAAGCATCATATCATGTTTTAGGAAGAAAAAAATGTATTCATTGTTAGATGGGTGAAAAATAATAGCTATAAAAAACTAAAAGTTTGTGTTCCATTCTTCACCCCTTATTTTTTATAAGCTATTTATTTGAATATTTCTTGAGATAGAGGGTATCTAACTTTTGTCTAGAATGAAATAATGTTCATCATTATGGACACTAAGAAGAAGATTCATGAGCTGAGCTCTTTGATTGACCCTTCTCTATAGGAGTGCTTCTGTATGTGACAAGAGCATTGTATGAACCGTTTTGTATGGATAACTTTGATCATTAGCTCATTGGATGTTCTTAGCACGTTGGCATATTTATTTTCAAATCATGTCTACTGTGTCCTGAGAATAATAAAAGCCAAAGAAACTTAGGTTGTACTTCACAGGGCATTAGAACTATAAATATGCCACTTTGATGGGTGCAGTGTTAAACAATAGAATAAAAATTCTGAAAAAAAAAGAAAGAAAATGTGAATACAAACCTAAGAATGGGTCACAGCAGGAATCCAGCATCCTAATGGGATGCTAGATCTTTATATTCTCATTTGGAGCTATGAAGCATGAGTTTAGATCAAAGACTCACAAGGACTTCAAGCCCTTTTATTCACTATCCTGATACAAACCACTTTGTAGATTTAATTTTAATTGCTATTGCAATCAATATTGAGATTTGGCCTTGCTATTATAACACTAACTATGAGACCCCAAGACCTAGAGGCTGAATGTAGCAGTAAGTGATGTTATGTGACCCTGACCTCAAGTTATTAATTATTAGTAAATAAAGATACAGGTAGACAATAGCTGGGAAGAAGAGACATAGGTGGGATTTAGGATGCCCAGGCTTGGGACAATGAGGAGAAGAAGAGGAATGGAGGAGGGGCCACCATGAGTTAAGTAAGCCATAAACACATGACCCTGAGGGCTGGCCATTTGGAGTTAAGACCAGCACAGATGAACCATACTAAGTAATGGCTTGGGGTTATCAATAGAAAAGTAGAGGGTAGATATATATACCCAGCTCCAGTGTTGATTGAGGGTTATTACTAATAAAAAGGTTGTCTGTGTCTTTTATCTGGGAACTAAATGATCAAAGCAGGATAGAAACCCGGAGTTGGGACTAAATAATTTCTATAGCAGTCAGTTTTTTCTTTTCAAATAAACACTTTCCACTTGAATTTTGGGTAAGATTTTTTTTTTTTGTAACCATCTCCTGTGATCCACTCTAGTTTATACCACCATTGAAAAAAGAAAATAGCATCCTTTTAGCGCCTTTGGCCTAAAATTGAATTCTATTTACTATTGCCATATACTACACTCATATATTCAGAAAATTTTGGATTGAGTAAAGAATGAAAGATTGAATATTAGCAGCTCATTTGTGAATTATCCTCCCAATTCCAGAAATCCACTGTTTATAGACAGTTTTGGAGGAAAGCTTTATTTACTAACAGGCACAACCATCTAATTTTCTGTCTTCCTTCATTGTTAATTAAAATTTACTTTTTATATCTTTTTCCAGATCCACATCATTGCTTAGAAATAAAGTTTTAGTAGAATATTTTTTTTTGTAGTTGAGACAATTGCATTATCTCAGTGAATTTTTTTTTTTTTTTTTCATGATGACTTGATTACTAAATCCTCTTGTGACATCTTCTATGGTTAAATTGAGGAAACAATCAAAGCCCTTGCTCTGAACACTGACAGTTTAGTACAGTATATAGAGTATGTAGATGCAATGTAAAGAGTAGTTTGGGGTGTTTTAGGACTACGGAAACTATACAGAATCATAGCAAAAATGGAAGTGCTTATCTTAGGTGTGCTGTCAGAATGATGGACAAAACTTTGCAAAGAGGCTGTTCAGTCATGAAACAATTAGGGTGTATTAGGTAGATGCTTTCTCTGCTTTTATTACTGCTACAGTCCTGAATATGCTTCCAGTTTTAGATACCGATTTTTCATCCTTTATGCTTTTCCTTAGCCACTGTGCTCTCTTACTTTTTCTTATTAGGTTATTTTTTGAAACACATTTATATTTACTCTGCTTGATTACAAAACTAACCAACTGATTCTGTGCAAGCCAGGCAATCTGTCAATTTTCATAGATGACATCCTAATTGTCAAATTCAGAGCAGTCTTTCTATCTTATTTTATGTGACCTTTCTCTACCATTTGTCACAGGTTATCACTACATTCTTGAGACTCTGATATTTGTTCCACGTACAATAGCATTTTCTCTTATTTCTGGGTGGCCACAGTCCTCCTTCAATAACCTCTCTGTTATTTGTGCAGCTTAAAGAATATTACCAAAGTAAGTTAAATAATTCTCCTTAATTAATAAATTACATGCTTTTAAAAATGCTATCTGACTATAACATCCAGATCTCTACAACTGATGAGTATGTGAGTTTCGTGTTCTAGCGAACCAGTGCTTACTGGCACAGACTTTAACACTATTTGATCACATCCAGTGAAGCTGTGTAAGCTTCTAGGAATAATGTTAAATAATGTTCTGCCAATATCAATTCAAGGTTCTATCTGTTTTTCTACCTATTTGTAGTCTTGCATGCCTTATTAAATTTGCAACAATAATTTTCCTCTCTCTTATATATCAAATTCCTCACATGAACCCCATTTGCTTTATTGTTGCTTTTTATTTATAATATTCAGAGCAGCAAGAGTGTGCTTAACTCTACCCTCTTTAATCATGTATTACTTATTTATTCCCTTTGTGTCATTAAGGATGACTCAATTGGAGCAGGATGATGAACTATCATAATGGTACCAGTTAGGAACTCCTCATCAACTGTAGAGTGAGCTATTCATTCCATCCCCGCATCTCCTCATCTACCTTTACTCAATAGCTACTTTAACCTGCTTGTCATTGTTTCCCAATGTCCCAAACTTCTTAACTTTATTTTTCTCTTTAAAAAATGAATGCTGTGTTTTAGCCCATTACCACTGGCTCATTGATTTTTATGTCCCTCCTTATTTGTTAGTAACTATTTTCTCTGTCATCTCTTTTTCTTTTTCAATATTGAAAGGTGTTGTCACTGGTGTTACTGATATACGTCTGTGTTTCTCTCTGGCCCTCTTGCATATTGAAATCTCTTTTCTTGGATTTACCTTCTTAATTTTTAAGCCAATTTTTGTTTGTTCATTATCTTACATAAGTTCCAGGTTAGAAACTGAACTTTTGGATGGAGATCAGCATTGTAGATAGCATCGAGTCCTTCATATGTTAAGGCTTTGAAGATGATATCAACAAACATTCAGGAAGAGTCCCTTCCAACCATCACATGGTTGTCATGATTTGTCAATTCATTTTCTACACTGAAATATCATCATGTATCTGTGATAATGAAGTAGAGCAAGAAGGTGAGGGTTCCAGCACCAGCAGGTACATGTAAGACATTTCTTTTGCAGCAAGCACCTGAGTTATTGGTCCTTATGCACACAACTGTATAAAATACGTTACAGGAGGTAACTCTACTTCTTCAGTTTCAGAGTGGACAGGAGAAAGGGACCTAATGATGCCCTGCTTCCTAGATCTTTAGTTGTATCCTACAGTTATATTTAAGACTCATTTTAAACACATAACATGGCTATTGCTCTATTACTTTTTACTTATTTGAGGGGTTTAAGAACCTAAAAATGTTAAATACATTTATAAATGGATAATTATATGAGACTTCATGGAATGGTTTACGGATAGCTGGATGAATCCTCAGGCCATCCTTTTCTTCCTAGACAATCTCTCACTAGAGATACTTTATTTGTCCTTCAACAACTTTTGTAAGGATGCATTGTGAAACATCTGACAATAAGAATTTATTTTCATTAAGTTTCATTTTAGGGGAGGCATGGCAGTGTAAACACAGGTATTTAAACATATAAGCCTGTGTTTAAGATGCTAGACAAACTGCAGAGAAGCCCCAAAATAAACTTAAAACTTAGAGTCTTTCCTGAAAATCTTAGTATGGATTAGTGAAAGTTAGGGAATGCACATTTACCAGCCCTCTCTTACAAGACACTATGAAGCTGGTAGTTTAAAATTGTGGTGGGGGCATTTACATTTATATAGGTTGAGTGTTTATCTGACTGTATGTTGGCCTTCCTTTTTTTTTTTCTTTTTTTTTTGCCTGATACAGATATGTAGGGACTGTGTTAAAATGTTCAAAGCGTATCTGAACTGATCTGAAATTACTTGCACTGACATATGTGGGATTTGATGGTGCCTACCAGGAAGAGAGCTGTTTGGAGGTGCTAGCCACTCTCATATAAACACTGTCTTTGAAGCAAGAGTACCAGGTGTCTTGAGAAACTCTATTTTCATAGATGAGGATGAACGGGATATTGTCAACATAATAAAGAGAGGCTGACATATTCAGGATTCCAGAGTTTGTAATTTCTAAGGTGTTTATATACAAAAATATGATCCTGGAAATAAGGAGACAAGTGGAGCCTCGAGAAAGTCATCAGTACAGAAATTACTTTATCTAATTCATAATATGGATCTCTACACCCTCTGCCACTGGGCATGGCCTCTTGAGGAGGTAAAATGCTAGAAAGATGTTCAGAAGCACAGAGACAAACCTCTGGGACTGGAAAGGCACAGTCTGAGATATAGGAAGGCTGGAGCTGATTCAGGAGTCCCCAGGTCTGCAATGAGGTTGGAATTGTGGAGTTTTCACATTCTTGGACATCCTGGTGCTACTGAAAGTCTTAGAAGGGCTGAGAACTGTGTTTGGGGCCTATGGGCTGGGGACAGCATCTAGTCTGAGGCTGAGGGAAAGATCTCTGGATTGTCCTTTTGGTGATTGTCCTTAGTAGTGGTTGTGGCTGGGAGCACAGAGAGGCCTTATATCTGCAGTTTTGGAGAAGATCCATCCAACATATTGTGAGTGGGAAACCTCGGTGGTCATGTAGTCGAATGTCTTCTCCATGGCTCACAGTAGCAGATCTTGATGAAAGATATAGACAATGGTTCTAAACCATTTATTGGTTGTTCATGGCAGAAAATTGATGCATAAAGTACCATACCCACTTTTCACATTGATCATGAGATTAAATACCTTTTGCAGGGAGGAATGTATGGGAAGGGAAGCTTATTGTCTAAGCCCTCTGGTCCTCTAGGTACCTCGTTAACATGGCGAACTCTGTTTTGGGCTATGTGACCATCAGACACATTTCTTTTATATGAGGAACATGGCACATGTTCCAGGTCAGGAGTCTGGCAGTGAGTGGGGAGCTGCCTATGTCTCAGGTGAGAGCCCACCGAATTTCTGGGTTTCAACTTCCTCTACCTTACCAAACTTCCTGGCATGGTTTTACCATTCAACAATAATTCCCCTAACTTATCTCAAGTAGGTTTAAAAAAATACCATAAACATTGTTTTGGAGAAGACCCATCCGACATATTGTGAGTGGGAAACCTCGGTGGTCATGACTCAATACAGATGTACTTAGGTCTACCTGGATTCCTATGTCAGGGAGGAAATGCAAGAGTTATGATACAAATGGTTAAGTAGAGTAAGTTGGATTTTAAAAATCAGTGTAGAATGCATAAAGTCTGTCTTCTTTGAAATTCTGGAATACAGAAAGTTTTAAGAGCAGAAATTCTTCACCATTATACAAAATGTTAATACTTTTCATCCAGAAGGAAATACTTATATATGCACATATATATATATAATGTATATATGCATGTGTATGAGCTAAGACTTGTATTGGAGTAGCTATTCTTGGAACATATCACTTATTCTACAAGATCAATGTTTAAAATCCAGGTTTATAGAAGTGAATCCCTCCAAAATATAATTTTTAGAGATGCCAACTAAACAAACAAGTAACCTGCAGATGTTTACACACAAAACTTTATATTTAAACCTAAAAAAATAGAGTAGAGCAGATAACAAGGTCAAAATTAAGGGGAAAGATGTATTATGTTCTTGGACTGAAAGTCTTGAAGTTAATAAACTATTAAGATTTTGGAAACAGGGGAACTGCCTCAAGACAATCCCATTCAACAGTAAGCAAGTAGGCGTTTATCTTGTATTCAATGGAGTGAGAGTCAGAAATAAGAAACAGATTTTAAATTTTATGCATACATGCAAAATAGTAAAACTATACAAAAGTAAAAGTAATTGCAATAAGTGAAAGAAATGGTGTGTGCTTTCTAGATACTTGTGGAAAGTCTTACATTAAAACTTTATGGATGGAACTAGAAAATATCATCCTTAGTGAGGTAAGCCAATCACAAAAGAACACACATGGTATGTACTCACTGATAAGTGGATATTAGCCCCAAAGCTCGTAATACCCAAGATACAACTCACAGACCACATGAAGTTCATGAAGAAGGAAGACCAAAGTGTGGGTGCTTCGCTCCTTCTTAGAAGGAGTAACAAAATACTCATGGGAGCAAATATGGAGACAAAGTGTGGGATAGAGACTGCTCCACCTGGTATCCATCTCATGTGCAGTCACCAAAGGTAGAAGCTGGTGTGGATGCCAGGAAGTACATGCTGACAGGAGCCTGATATAGCTGTCTCCATAGAGGTCTGCCAGAGCCTGATATATACAAAGGCAGATGCTCACAGCTAACCATTGAACTGATAGTGGGATTCACAATGGAGAAGTTAGAGAGAACACTGAAGGGACTGAAGGGGTTTGTGGACCCATGTGGAAAACAACAATATCAACCAACCAGAGCTCCCAGGGTCTAAACTACCAGCCTGGGAGCACATACGGAGGGACCCATGGCTCCAGCTGTATATGTAGGGGAAGATGGCCTTGATGGGCATAGGTGGGAGGGGAAGCTCTTGGTCTAGTCAAGGCTGGATGCTCCAGTGTGGGGGAATACGAGGGCAGGGAGGTGGTAGTGGGTGGGTGGGTGGGGGCCCATCCTCATATACGCAGGAGGAAAGGGAATGGGATAGGGGTTTCTGGGTGGGAAGGAATTGGGGAAAGGGGATAATATCTGAAATGTAATAAAAATATCCAATAAAAATTAATTAAAAAACCCCTTGTGCTTGCTGTAGTTTGCTATATTTGTAATTCCCTCTACCCATCTTTAAAGAAAACATTCTTGAAACACATTTTATAAATACAGATATAGGTAAATATATTTACATATAAAATATAAACTCATTTCCAGTGTTTCAATTTTTATTAATACAGATTGCAAAACAAATATGAAGTTTATATTTTATTTTAATTTAAAATTATGTGTAATTATATGAGGTAATTTCTTGCTTGTCAATAAACTTGCACACTATCAGGATATATTCTTTACATAGTAACACAAGCTGAACGCTCATTACTTTACGGTTGGGTTGTATTTTTCTTTACCACCCAGTCTTCACTGTACATTATGTGTAGGATCCAATCATAGCCTGATCTTGAGGTGAATTGAATCAATATAAGAAAACATGTTCTAATGCATTAAAAACATTATCTGTCTGGTGTATGAATCATCCCACAGAGATGGTCAAAACAGTTATTAGTTTTGCTCATCAGAGTTGCTTGTGGTGGAGATAGAGTTGGACTGCTATCCTGTGTCCTTTACTTCTGCAACAGATCTTTAACTGTTAACTTGTGTCATTCCATCTTTTATTAATGATACAGCTTGAATTGCTTTAGTGGGATGAGATTTTCTGTGCGGCAAAGTTGGTTAAGGTAGAGGCAGAAGAGGAAGAAAGCAATCAAATACTCTCAGAATCATTTGTTGACTTACTTTTAATTCACATAAGAAATTTGTTTCTCCATTGTTAGATATGCAATTTAGATAAAAACTTAGCTGAAAATACAAAGAAGTGATAATTTGAAAATATTATAAAACGTGTCTAATAAACTATGAAATCCTGAAGAAAAGCAACACACAGGCTTACTCTATGTCTTCAGAAGAGGAGGCTGTGACTATGAATCTCCCACAAACATCTCTGCATTTACTCCTATACAACAAAATTGTTTCACTTGTCATTGATTCTCTAAACTCTTTGACCTACACGAGTTAAATCTTTTTGTTACCAGTAATATCTTCTTTTATGAGAAACAAAATGTAGAGTCCTCTGGAGGAAAGCTGCTGTGAGCCTACTTTCCCAGAGGATATCTATTCTCCTACTACCTCTCTTCCAACCTTCATCAATCTTGTGAATACTGAACCATACAGGTAAGCTTTCCTTACCCCACCAATTTTCCCTGTTTGCTGAGTCCTCTGCACATGCCAAGCTGCTCTGAGCAGCTTGTGAGCTCAGGAGGACCTCTGTTTTTCTACCACCTCTCTGCCTACCTTCATTGGACCTGGGGTTCCTAAAGTATACAGAACTGCATATCTAGAGCCACACAGCCCAAGGAGGTCTTTCACACCAGGATCATATAAGTTAAACCTCTCCAATACCTGCTTAACAGAAATATGCAGGGACCAAAACCAATCATATGTCTACAGGTCTTCAAAGGAACAAAATCAACAAAGTTAGGGCAATATTACACCTTCAGAAAATAGCAACCCTACTACATACAGCAAGCCTTGGTTATGCTAACACAGCTGAAGCACAAGAAAGTGATCTTATATCCAATCTTATAGATTTGAAAGAGGCCTTTGAAGAGGAAGTGAATAAATCCCTTAAAGAAATACTGGAAAATATAATCAAACAGGTAGAAGTCTTTAAAGAGAAAAAAAAATAAACCACTTAAAGATGTTCAGAAAGTTACAATTAAACAGGTGAAATAAATAAATAAAACCATGCAAGATCTGAAAGTGGACATAGAAGCAATAAAGAAAACACATTGAGAGAATTTTGGAGGTGGAAAACATAGGAAAGAGAACAGGAACCACAGATGTAAGCATCAGCAACAGAATGGAAGAGATTTCCATCTCAAGTGTAGAAGATACAATAGAAGAAATTGATACATCAGACAACAAAATGGTAAACTTAAGACATTTCTGATACAAAACATCCAAGAAATCTAGGAGATCATGAAAATACTTAATCTAAAAATAATGGAAACAGAAGGTGAAGAGTCCCACCTCCAAGGACCTGAAAATGTTTTCCACAAAATCATAGAAAAAAACTTTCCCACCTAAAGAAAGAGATGCCTACAAACGTACAAACACAGAGAAAGCCAATTAGACTGGAGCAGAAAAGAAATCCTCCTACCACAAAATAAACAAAACATAAAATCTATGGAACAAAGAAAAAATATTAAGAGAAGTATAGGAAAAGGCCAGGTAACATAGAAAGGCAGACTTATCACAGTTATACCTGACTGCTCAACAGAGAATGAAAACTAGAGGAGTCTGAACATATATCTTGAAATACCTTTAAAAAATCCCACAGATGCCAACCTAAACTACTATATCCAGAAAAAGAAAAAAAAAAAAAACTTTCAATCACCATAGATGGAGAATATGAGGTATTTTAAGACAAATCCAAATTTAAGCAATATCTATCCACAAATCCAGCCCTACAGAAAATACTAGAAGGAAAACTCCAATGTAAGGAGATAATTACATCCAAGAAAGCACAAGAAAGAAGTAACTCCATACAACAAAAACAAAGGAAGTACACACACACACACACAGAGACACACAGACATACACACACACACAGACAGACATTAACACCATCCACATCAAAATAACAGAAAAATAACAATCACTAATCATTAATATTGCTCAATATCAATGGACTCAATTAGCCAATAAAAAGACACATATTAACATAATGGATGAAAAAATAGGTTTCATCATTCTGCTTCATACAAGAAACACACCTCAGCAATAAAGATAGACATTACATCAGAGTAAAGGGCTAGAAAAACTTTTTTCAAGTAAATGGACAGAACAAGCAAGCTGGAGTAACCATTTTAATACCTAATAAAATAGACTTTCAACCAAAATTAACCAAAAGAGACAGGGATGGACACCTCAAACTTGAGGTGAAAGGAAAAATCTTCCTCAATGATATCTCAATTCTGAACATCTATGTCCCAACCACAAGGGAACCCACACTTAAAAAAAAAAAATTGCTAAAGTTTAAGTAGCACATTGAGCCACACACAGTAATAATCAGAGACTTCAGCAGTCCACTCTCAGCAGTTTGATCATCCAGACAAAAACTAAACAAAGAAATAGCAGAACTAACAGGCATTATGAATCAAAGGAACCTAATAGACTTCTGTAGAATATTTCACCCAAACACAAAAGAATAAACCTTCATTTTAGCACCTCATGGGTCCTACTCCCAAGTTGACCATCTAGTCTGTCACAAAGCAAGCTTCAACAGATATAAGGAATATAAAATAAAACCTTGTATCACATCAGACAATCATGGATGTGAACTGGTTTGCAATAACAACAGAAACATTATAAAGCCTACATACTCTTATAAAATGAATAGCTCTCTACTCAGTGATCTCTGGTCAGGGATGAAATAAAGAAAGAAATTATAGATTTTCTAGAATTCAATGAAAATGAAGGTACAATATACCCAAATTAATAGTACACAATGAAAGCAGTACTAAGAGCAAAATTCATAGCACTAAGTTTCTCCTTAAAGAAATTAGAAAGTCCTTATACCAGTAGTTTAAAAGTATACCTGAAATCTCTAGAAAGAAAATAGAAGCAAGCACACAAAAGACAAGTAGAATGTAGGAAATAATCAAAATCCAGCCTTAAATCAATCAGTTAGAAACAAAGAAAACAGTATAAAGAATCAACAAAACCAAGAGCTGGTTCTTTGAGAAAATCAACAGGATAGAAAAACCCTTAGCAAACCAACCACAAGATATAGAGATATTATTCAAATAAACAAAATCAAAATGAAAAAGAAGACAAGAAAACACACATTGACAAAATCCTATGAATCATTATGTCTTACTTCAAAAGCCTCTACTGTAAAAAAAATGGAAAATTTTAACAAAATGGACAATTTTCTACAGATACCACTTACCAAAATTATATCTAGATCAGGTAAACTGCTTAAACTGCCCTATAACACCTAAAGAAATAAGAGCATTCATCAAAATCTCTCACCCCCCACCCCACAAAAAAATCCTAGGGCCTGATAGCTTTAGTGCAGAATTCAACTAAACTTTCAAAAAGAACTATACCAATACTCCTGAAACTATTCCAAGAAATAGAAACTAAAGGAACACTGCCACAGTCACATTCTATGAAGCCACAGTCACCCTCATACCTCAACCACACAAAGATTCAAAAAAGAAAGAGAATTTCAGACTCCTTTCTCTTCTCAACTTTGATACAAAAATACTCAAATAAATAATCAGAAACATAATCAAGGAACACATAAAAAATATCACACATCATGATCATGTAGGTTTTATCTCAGGGATGCAAGGTTGTTTCAATATACGAAAATCCATTAATATAGTCCAGAATATAAACGAATTGACAAAAATCACACAATCACCTCATTAGATGCTGAAAAATTCTTTGACAAAATTAAACACCATTCATATTAAATGTATTGGTGAGACCAGGGATACAGGCACATACCTAAACATAATCAAAGCAATATACAGCAAGCCAAAGGCAACATCAACTCAAATACAGTGAAACTTAAAGCATTTCCATTAAAATCAGAGAAAAGACAAGGCTGTCCATTCTTTCTCTTTCAATTTAATATAGTACTTGAATTCTAACCAGAGTAATAAGACAACTAAATCAGATCATGTGATACAAGTTATAAAGGAAGAATTCAAAGTGTCATTATTTGTGGAAGATATGGTTGTATACATAAGCGACCCCAAAATTTTATGAAAGAACTCCTACAGCTGATAAACACCTTCACCAAAGTGACTGGAAACAAATTGAACTCAAAGAAATCAGTAGCCCCCCCTTTTTTTATACAAATGATAAACCATCTGAAAAAGAATGAGGGAAGCCACACCCTATACAATAGTCATGAATATTATAAAATATTTTGGTGCAACACTAAACAAGCAAGTGAAAGATCTGTATGACAAGAACTTCAAGTCCTTGAAAAATGTAATTGAAGATATCAGAATATAGAAAGATCTCCCATGTTCAGGGATAGGTAGGATTAACATATTTAAAATGGTCATCTTACCAAAAGCAATCTACAGATTCAATGTAACCATCATCAAAATTTGAACATATAAATTTTTATAGACTTTGAAAGAGCAATTCTAAACTTCATATGGAAAACCAATCAAACAGACAAAAAACAAAAACAAAAAAAACACAAAAAAACAGCACAGAACACTAATATCTCAGGCTCTAAGACCAACAATGGATAAATGTGATCTTATGAAACTCAAAAGCTTCTCGAAGGCAAAGAACATTGTCAGCAGGACAAAACAGCAGCCTGCAGATTGGGAAAGAATCTTTACTAACCCTACATCTGAGAGAGGGCTATTGCCAAGAAGCACTTAAAGAAATGTTCAAAGTTCTTAGTCATCAGGGAAGTAAAAATTAAAATAACTGTTGGGTTCCATCTGAGACCCATCAGAAGAGCTAAGATCACAAAGTCAAGTGAGAGTACATGCTGGTGAGAATGTGGAACAAGTGGAACACCTCTTGATTACTGGTGGTAAACTTGTATAACTACTTTGAAAATCAATTTGTCATTTTCTCAGAAAACTGAGAATAATTCTACATCAAGACCTAGCTATATCACTCCTGGGCATGTACACAAAAGATTCTCCAACATCCCACAAAGACAATTGCTCAACTATGTACATAGAAGCTTTATTCATAGTATCCAGAAACTGGAAACAACCTAGATGTTTGTAGACTGAAGAATGGATGTAGTAATCTACATAGTGGAATATTATTCAGCTTTAAAAACAAAGACATCATGAATTTTTCAGGCAAATGGATGGAACTTGAGAATATTATACTGAATGAGGTAACCCATTCCTACAAGGAAATGAATGGTATGTACTCATTTATATGTGCATATTAACCATAAAATACAGGATACCCATTCTGTACGCCACAGAAGCAAAAAATTCTCCAATATCCCACAGAGACATTTGCTCAACTATGTTTATAGAAGCTTTATTCATAATGGCCAGAAACCGGAACCATCCTAGATGAGAAGAAAGACCCAAGTGAGGATGCTTGAATCTCACTTAGAAAGGAGAATAAAATAGTCATAAGAGGCAGTTAGAGAGAGGAAGCTGGATGGGAGAGAACACCGGGAGGGGAATGGATAGTTTAGCATCAGATCTAGGGTAAAACAGGTAGGTTGACCAGATGGTCATGTCAATGAACAAAACCCTGCAACTGACAGGGGTGGATGAGACAGAGACCTGGGATAAGGGAGGTACCCAAGAATCAACGGGGGTGATCTCAGCTATGACTCACTACATTAAGGAAGTGGACCAGAAGAGGCCACCTGCTAAAGGTAGGCGTGAACCCCAATGGAGCAATATAGACACAAACCTACACACAAAACTTTCAACCCAAAATTTATCGTGTCTACAATAAATGCAGACACCGGGTATGGACCAGAGACTGAAGAAATGGCCAACCAATAACCATCCCAATTTGAGACCCATCCCATGCACAAAAGCACCAATCCGTAACACTATTAATACATTTATGCTTGCAGACAGGACAATGTTTTCTAGGCTCTACCTAGCAGCGGACTCAGACATACAGAAGCCCACAGTCACACAGTGGCTGGAGCTTGGGGACTCTTATGGAAGAATAGGAAGAAGGATTGTGGGCCCTGAAGGTGATAAGGAAGACCACAGGAAGACCCACAGAGTCAACCACTCTGAACTTATGGGGATCTTAGAGACTGAAACAACAACCAAAGGACAAACATGGGCTGGACCTCGGCCTCCCTGCATATATGTAACAGATATGCAGCTTGGTTCCATGTGGGTCCTGAGCACCTGGAGTAGGGGGCTATCCCAAAAGCTGTTGCCTGTCTGTAGGATATGTTGTTCTAGCTGGGTTTCCTTGTCTGGATCCAGTGGGAGAGAACATACCTAGCCTGGCAGAAACTTAAGGTACCAAGGTTGTAGGATACCCAGCGGGGGCCCCCCATCTGCTCAGAGGATAAGGGAGGGGAAAATGGAAAGTTGGATTGTGGAAGGGGTGATCAGGAGGCAGCAGTGAGCAGGATGTAAGTTAAATAAGTAAAGAGAAAAAGGGAGATGGAGAGGGAGTGGGAAAGAGAAAGGAAAAGGAGAGAGAGGAGAGGGGAAAGGAAGAGAAACACACAAAATTTATCATTTTATACAGGTTACTGATAAAAGAAATGTGTTTAGAGGGAGGAAACGGAGGGAGAAATGATGTAACTAGATAATCATGTCAAAAAAATATCCAAAATAAAAGTTGCTGAAACTACAAGGCGACCTGGAAAGATGGCTCAGCAGTTAGGACCCCTAAGTGCTCTTCCACTGTACGAGAGTTCAATTCCCACCATCTACGTTTTGGCCAACAACTACCTGTAACTGCAGTTCGAAGGGATCTAACACCTTCTAGCCTCTGTAGTCACTGTGCATATGTGGCACACAGAAAGACATACAGGCAAAAGAGATAAAATATATATAAATCTAAAAAGAAGAATACAAAAAACATAGTATGTTTTTGTCTAAATTTCTTTAAACTCTTGTTTAAAATTTTCTCTCAGAAATATTTTTTAAGGTGATTTAAAGTTTTTAATGTACTTAGACAACCTTGAAGATATTGCTTATTTGAAATTGTATGTCTTATTTATTGTGTTTTTAAAAATAACATTGTTTCTTGAATATTAGCTTCTGAAATTCATGATTGGCAGATATGATATGATTTAATAAAATCACAGTTATATATATTCCCATTGAATTCATAACAACAGTCTGTTAAATGTTTACTTACAATTGCAGAATAATATTTTGTCTTCCTTATTATTCTGAGTTTTCAAAGACAACTTCAGTATCATAGTATAAATGACACCAGCATAAAGAGGTTTTGTATTGCAACAATAATTCTTCTTTCATGAATAATTTATGATATGTTAGAATGAAATAAAAGCCTTAGTTTATAGCAATTCTAAAGATCAACTATTAGACATTTTGAGATATTATTGTATTAATATTGTTTAATTTGCCAACATGTTTTTCAAAAACAGAGAAAAAATACAATAGATAGAAAGGGTAAGTTTTAAATTGATTTATATAGAGGATGGTTTGTGGTCCTATTGAGCCATCTGAGCACATGCACTGATGCCTATTCTACCTCTACATTCACAAGGTGCAAGAGAATCATTAAAATATTCTCACGTAGAGTGATCCAAGTCCTTTTGTTTTTTTTTTTAAATTTTCTGAAGTGTGTATTACTTATTGGTTTGTTTAAGGATACGAAATAATGTATCCATATGTAAACAAACTCTGGCTATAAGAAACAAGACATATCTTCTGATGATTGGACATTTTAAATTGAGATTGATAGTCTAAGATGAACTCTGCAGTGACATCACATCTTTGTTGTGGGAAATATTTAAAAAAGTGTCTGCACCATCCTGCCCTATTTCTAGCTACTCTCTGCCCCGGTGGTCTCTGTCTCATCACCTCCATGGCTAGCGCCATGCAGCCCCATGCAACTGTCTTCTCAACTCCTGTTCGCTTGACTCAGAGCCCCTAGTTCCCTCTCAGCCATCGACCCTCTGTGGCTAGTTGTCAAAATCCACCTAACCTAGTAAATCAAAACTCCTGAAGCTTATAATTAGTCAGATTTATATATCAATAAATTCTCAGTTCACAAGATGATCACACAATAATTTCAGAGCCCATTGATAATGATACAAGATGCCCAACTAGATTAGATAAGTTATCCCAATTATTCTACCCCCTTATGATATTCATAGCTACTTGCAGCTATTTAAAGCCATGCAGAACCTGGATCATCTTCCTCTACCCCCATCTTCCTTCCTTCCTCCTACCTCTCCTCTCTCTCTTCCCGAAATTCTTAGCTCTGCCTCCCTTTTCCCAGTCCAATCACAGGCTTTTTGTTGTATTAATATTTAAATTAATTTGGGGAAAACTCTGCCGCACATCATGCCCTATGTTATCCTGAAGGTACTCAATGCACTTTGATTCAGCACTTTTTTTTTTTAAAGTTTAGAGGCCAAGGAATCAAAAATAACAAAATATAGAATATAACCGTTAAAATATGACATTTATTTTAAATTATTGAATATATATTAATACATATTGAAAACTTTATGGTTCTAACATCTGTTAAGACAGTACTTATTTTTAAATGTTTTAATCTTAATACATGAGGGTTAATTACAATTTCTCCCTTAAATTTGATAAGAAGAAGCAAAGGATAGTCTTCTGCATCACTAAAGACTGTTTCCCATTGAAACCTGTATACCATTCGATCCTGTTTCTGTGTTTCACTGTCACATAAACAGAAAAATAGATTACGACTGGCACATATTATTCTACTTATATGCATTTCTGTGCTTCAATATTTTTATCCTTTAGCTACAGAGTTCAAAGTATGTTTTATTTATAATCTGATTAGTATAACTCTCATTTCTGTAAGGCCTGAGATTAGCTACTTTCTTTCAGTAGAATGATGGGCCTCTCTGAGGAAGGCTGGGTGAAAACACAACAGCTTTGCTTTAATAAACCTGATGTGTGTAGGTCTTAGTTTTCAAAGAGTGAGCTGATTCTAAATATTAGAGCAAACTGAAACTGCATTGAGCACTGCTTCATCTGGTTTTAATTTAAAGATTTGATAGCAATTATCATCTATTATACTCTGTTGTGGCTCTGCTATATTTGTTATGCAGTTTTAATGTGGTAGTAGTAAAGGCTTTCTCTACCTTACATTTTAAAATGATTATGATCTGTTCTCTTTAAAACTGTTACACTGCCGGGCGGTGGTGGCGCACGCTTTTAATCCCAGCACTTGGGAGGCAGAGGCAGGCAGGCGGATTTCTGAGTTCGAGGCCAGCCTTGTCTACAGAGTGAGTTCCAGGACAGCCAGGGCTACACAGAGAAACCCTGTCTTGAAAAAACCAAAAAAAAAAAAAAAAAAAAAAAAAAAAAAAAACCCAAAAAACTGTTACACTGTTTAAGAGGATGTTTTATCAGTAGCAGAGACTCACAAATATTAGTGCCATGAAGATACAGAGGTTGAGAAATCAAACGTTTGCTTAAGAAATCTGTTGATTGTTTCATTGGAGATTCAAGCTCATGTTATAAATCTCAAGGAAGAAATATTTCAGGGTCTGGAGCACATACAGTAGATAAACTGCATTGGGTTAACTCAGAAGCCATAAAGCTATTCAGAAGTTAGAACTGGGCTTTTATAAGAATCCATTCGCATTAAAACTAAACAGCTATCATTTCTAGAGAGTACTGCTTGTGGCTGTGCTTCTTTAGAAGCTTTTATAGTGCCTTCTGGAACCATGAAATCTAGTTCTCAAAGAGGGGCCACTCAGATCATGTCTAACATAAGGGTCTCTGGGAAGTCCTTTAGAAATGCATGATGTCTATACAGAGTCCTTCCTAGGACCTCTTCTTCTAGGAAAGCAATCAGTTAGTTAGTAGTGAATTTGCAACACTGCATCTATTAACCTCTAGAATTGCTGATGATACATTATAATAGTAAAATAGCAACAGCAATTGGACCTGTATATCAGATATTATGGTAAATGCATCATAATATTACATTTAATATTTAAGTATGCCTCTTTTATTTATAGATTATAATTAAGGGACAGAGTTGTTAACTAATTAGCTACAGCACACTAAATGATGATTTGAGAATCTTCTGATTTCATGCTTATTTTAAATACCTTATTTCCATTTCCAAAGCCAGCTACTATCAGCTAATGTGTAATTATAATATTTTTAAATCTTATTTTCCTTTGGGAAGCTACAATGGATTGAATTGTTTCTCTCTAAAGATTACATGTGGCTCCAAGTCACCATGTGATGATGTTAGGAAAAAAGATCCAATGATGATTAAGGTAAAGGAAGCTATGTAGACAAAGTCCCAATCCAGTAGGACTAGATTAAATGTTCTCATGAGGAAAAGAAGTGATTGGTGAGTACACATCCTAGGTGTTGAGGAAAAGCCATGTGATAATATGACAAGAAAATTGTCTTAACCTGAAGAGAGTTCTCAACACAAACCAGGACTGATACCGTGCAGTAGAGGTACAGTTCACACAACTTTGAGAACGTAGATTGTTTTTTTCTTCTCTAAAACATCCAATCTGAAATGTTCTGCTGTAATAGCCTGAGGAGGCTAGTCTAATCTAGGAGAATCTAATGTCATTGGCGATACCCTCTGAAGTAGACTTGGGTATAAATGGAAATTTGATTTGTAGTATGATAATACTTTCCTGTTACATACAAACACACACAAACACACACACACGTCAGTAAATTATCAAAAATATTTACATTTCTCAAAGATGTAAGCACTTCTGTGTGCACTAGAGTTCAAATATTATGTTGTTTCCACTCCATTACCATGTTTATAACATTCCCATAAAAGAGCATGTCAGGAGGTCTCAGGGGAGGGAAGAATGCACATAAAATTAGACCAAAAGCAGGCTGGAGTCCATCAAAACATTTTTCTTCTCATAGATGTTTTCTGAAAGTCAGATCTTGGTTCTTTTCAATTACTCTCATAAGTGAGATTTTACTTCCTCTGAATCCATTCACCTGTCTTTATTTTTGCCTTAAGCAACCATTTTTCTGTCTTCATTTAATGTCTTGAACAGCCCTTAAGTCTCAGCGGGCCTCTGTTTCTGCTTGTTAAACTAATTACATGGAAGCACAGAGACCAACCTATCACTACCTTTTCATTGCACTGATTTCACTGCTGAAACAAATCTCAAAATGTGACTATATATATATATATATATATATATATATATATATATATATATATATGTGTGTGTGTGTGTGTGTGTGTGTGTGTGTGTGTGTGTGTGTGTGTGTTCGGTAACAATAATGCTAGCATAGACGCAGTTCACTAGCTATTGAAAATTGGCAAAGCTGCCTTATTTATATGTGCTTCAGTCATAGCTGAAGAGAATGACACATTAGCACATGTAAAAAGTTAAGTGTGACATCTTCTGAAATATTCCCCAATATCACAGTAATTCAATTTAGGTTAATTGGAAGAAGTAATTTGTATTAGATTACTAGTATCAATTAAATGATCGACAGTAGCCATCATACAGGTTATTTATTATCTCAACTTGTAGACACATAATTCATTCAATGAGAACTGTATGTGATTTGGTGTGCATCTGGTACCCATCATGGATCTAAGAAAGTCTTGAAGTAACTCAGTGTCATGTTATAGATCAGGAAGCAATAGGGGAGTCTCTCAGTCGTCAATTCAGGCTATGTAAAGTAGCAATGAGATGCCTAAAGTGATGTCTACCCCTGTTGCATACTTGGTTCTCCTTTCAGTGATCACAAATAATTCTTAGGATTGATTACTACACTAGGATTTTCCATTCTTCACTATTCTTCCAATGGCAAAAAAAAAATTTATGTACAAAAATTCTTCACTTGAAATTGTATCATGTCTATATTTTGCCTATGTTGAGAAGTTCAAAGTGTATACCAAGTAAGAATATATCCTTGCCTCATATTAAAAGTAGGCTGTTCTTTGTATCTGTGCTTTAGGTACACTCATCTTTATATCACAAAAACGTCCTCAAGTTTTATAGTTAATGTTAAAAGTGAGAAAGAAATAAGACACCGCTAGTGTGGGATGACAAAAAAAAGTACAGTTTGTTTAAAAATAGGAAAAACTTCTAGAGTCGGAGATTAAATATTCCAAATTATCTGTCTTACATTTGAATGATCGGCATATGAATTAAAACTTGTACCAATTCCTGAGAAAACTGTTGAAAATATATTGCATAGATACCACAGGAAAAATAGTGTATCTATTTGGGAAAATAGGCCTATTACATTTACTGTCTACCATGCCAGCAAAGGAACATTCAAGGTTACAACTTACAAAGTAGTTTTACAGTAATAATATTTCCCATTAAGCACAACACAATAAATCTTTTAAAGAATTTTTTGGATGTATTTTTCTCTAAGCTGTATTTAGCCTTGAACAAGGCATTCCTGTGAAAAACTTTTCAGAAACTGATGTTGAAAGAGAGAGCTTATGAAATTCCATTTTATCTGAAAACAGAGACGACAGCTATGAACAGAAGAACTCATTATTGCCACTGAAACATTATAACTCTTTTGCTACTAAAAATTCTTTTTATTGTATTAACACTCTGTCGGAACACATAAGCCTACTGCACAGAGCAATCAATTCTAAAACAATTGCAAGGCTTGTAACACAGCTCTCGAAGAGATCCTTACAAGTTCTTTCACAAAAAACCATCTGTGAATAATATAACTGTATCTTTGAAGATAGGGTCTTTAGAACGGGGTTGCCCAGGAAAAAAGTATTTAAAACTATTTATGTTTTGTTACTTAGTTTGTTCTCTCATTGTAGAATATTAGAAAACACATAAACATAATGTAGACAATTTACTGTTTGGAAGCTACTGGTAATTTCTGTGTGTGTTTGGTTGTAAACATGCTTGCTATTTCTTTTTTGTATGTATTGTTGTTGCTGCTGCTGCTGCTGCTGTCAGGCTACTAACTTTAATGAGATGCTATTGGGTTTCCTTCCTTTCCTCGTTGAAGAACTGGAAGCATGTTACCTTTATAGAAGAACTTCTGTGCCAACATGATGTCCAAAAATTGGAAGAAAAGTAAATGGATAATATAGGTAAAGCCCATCAAAACTCTTAGTTCCAACATAATTTAGAGAAGTGTGTTGTAATGTATTATTTTGTCTCTTAGGGAGCACAAGTGTCAAGGACTGAGACTGGGAGTAGAATTGTGCTCCCTACGACATCAGAAGAAGCCGTTACTGCAAAGCACAGAATCACTAAGCTTAGAGAAGATTGCTCTAACATGATGCCCTGCCCTAGTATGGCTATGTTTTATCTCTTGTAGTATGTTAAATCAATACAGGAAAGAAAAGGAGAAGAATCGTGAAAGAACTGACTACTTATACCCCAGAGACTAAGAATTTGTTCTAATAGGATTCAAATTATGCGGAGCTGAAAGTTTCTCTCCTGGGTCGACAGGCGGCAAAGTTCGAATAAAATTAAGTTCACTTCTGTTGAACAGATTTACCTCAGTGTACATTCAAGATGGAGGGACCATGTGAACACTATATTGATTTTCATTCATTCAATAATGAAATCAATTATTGTTTTCAATTGTCAACATATTTTAATACATTTCTACAAATTTTAATTGTGTATATTTCATGATTTGATTTTGTTTAATTTCTAGCACATGAATACTATGTATGAAAAATCATTTTGGAAAGTGTGTGTTTTTTTCTCTATAAAGATGAACAAACATTTATGAACATTGTTTTCCTGTTAGAATACATAAATATTAGCTCAGTGTGGATGTCTCAGTGATTTATAAAAGCTTAGAATTTGTGACAGTTGATCTTTGTTAATACAAAATGTTCAAAATTTCCCCGCTTGAGCACAATAAGGAATATATTAAATTCTTACATGTAATTTCTGTGAATATACTTACATATAAATTAATATATATATTATAAATTATATATGTAATTATATATATATATATATAAATTATAATATATATATATATATATATATATATATATATATATATATATATATATAATTTACCTTGAATTGTGACACTCTTATGAAGATTAAGTACACAGCAAAGTCATATCTTGAGAAATACATTTATTTTCCATATACTGAGGAAGGTATGTTCAGTAGATAGGAAGATCCTAATCATTTAAATTGACAAAAATATTCTAGAATAGTAAACATAGAAATTACTAAATATATTAATAACTCTACAGTCATTATTTATAAAATAAATTATAAATTTAAATCACTATGAGACATATATATTTATATATATACATATAGATAGATATAGCAATTTTAAATTAATTTACAAACTTTTTATACTTTTGTTTTAAAAGATTTAGACAAACTTCATGTCCTAGATAGTGGTTGTGAGAATGTATTTGGTAACAGTAATGATGGAAAATAATTTTATTTTCTTATAACATTGAACATATATACACATATATGTATATATGTTGGAACTAATATATATATTAGAGTCCTATATATATATAGAAACTCTTTGGTTTTGAGTCAATGGAAATGGAAAGTTTTAAGAGACAAGTGCATAAAAAATTGTACAAGATTATTTTAGTAGTCCTAAATTTCCTAATATCCAATATCAGGAGAATGGATACAATAATTGTGGTATATCTATACAGAATGTAAAAATACAGGTTTAGTAAATACAAATGCATTTTAGCTGAAAAAACATTTCATTATAACCTATGTGATTCCAATTATACATAATCTCCAAAATTAAAAACTAATCTATAGAGATGCGAAACATGCAAACTGTTGTTCTCAATTTTGGAAAAAAAAAACATGGTTCACAAGAACACAAAATAAACCAGTGAGAGTGATGGGCTTGATGATTCGGGAGCAAATCACTATGATCGACCGTAACACCTTACAGTGCTTTATAATATACTGTACTTGAATAAATTACCTTATATCCACCCAAGCATGTACCAACTGGTAATGATTGGATTCTTAAATAAATCTGATAATAACAAGAGCTTGGATGTAAATGAGGAGAGATTCTAAACCTTGATGGCAAATTTGCATAGAGTTTTCAAACTAAAGCACATTAATTAATCAACAAACAAACAAACAAACAAACAAAGCAGGCAGATCAGGGTCTCAGTGAAGTGGGAGAATGTGTTAAACTACAAATAGGAAAGGAGATCAGGAAGTGATTCAATTTGTGGATGAGAGGAAAACAGAGTCAGAAAGCATGTAAAGGTGCACTTTTCAGTATAATTAATATTAGAAAAACTAACACATTCCCTCCCTCTTGCCTAGTCCCTTTATAATGAGAGCACAGACTAAGTAAGCCATGTCTCTTTTGCACACCTAGGATAATAATTTCCAACCCATATCCACTCACAAACAACAATGCCTCATCATTTTTTTTACATTACTGATCTTGTGGTATTACTTTCTTCTTATAATAATATTTTGAATCTGGCATTTATTTGAAAATTAAAGCTAACTATGCAACTCTCGATCTCATTTTGCTGTGTTCACTACTTAATTTTGACAGTACATGTGTCTTGGTAAGTAATTACCCCTCAATAGAAAGACAGGCTATGAAAAAATGAGATTATTAAACATTAAATACAAAGAAGAAAAACCGTAGATCAGAGTCTTAACTGAAAAATGGACATGCTCTGGTGAAGGAAACGTGGGTAGAGTCTCACATACAGTGTATAAAGGATACCTCCAGTCTTCCAAGACTGATTCAGAGATGATTCAACCAGTCAACATTTTGTTCTTTTAGCAATTCTAGCTTGTGATTAAAGCAAGGACACTGTCTGCAGTGCATTATTTGCTGGTGTACTCAACAACTTCCTTCCGTCTGATAAGGACTTAAATTGGCTAGTACTGATCTTTCATCCGTGCTATAACCTCTTATCCTTTTCAGGGTTAAACTCTTTCTCATTTTAAAATCTCTTAGAAGCAATTGGAAGTAGCACTGCATGGTAAAGCTAGCCCGCACTGCTCAATCTGCACAGAAGTATGCAGTCTTCCAGGGCTGTCCTCTGCGAGGTGGAAATTTCCTGAAGGTGAACAGACCACCTCAGAGGTTTCTTTTTGGTATGCAAGGTAAATGTCTGTCTTCTTTTGTTCTACATTCTTGTTAGCAAATCTTATGTCATGTGCTTATGAACATCTTTTTGGGTTGAATGTGAAATGTTCCCCTTAGGCTTATTGCTTGAACACTTGGTCCTCAAATTATGATGGTCCTTGAGGTGACTGTCAAACCTTTTAGCAGGAGAATCTTCTGAATAGAAAGTTGGTCACTGAGTCGAGTCATGAAGTTTTATAGCATTGCCCTACTTCCTGTCCTATGTTTTGTGACTGCAGATGGGATGTGAACACATTCTTTCCTTGTGTATTCCCTGTATTGAATCAGTTAAAAACATGTAAGACAAATCTTTCTGTCTTAAAGGTGTCAGTTATTTTATCACATAAGTGAAAAGGTAACCAATATATTTTCACATGGCAAATGTTTGCTAGAATTAAGGTAAGGTTCTACTTGTTCACTTGTACTCATAGTGCAATTTGGTAATATTCTCTTTTGCTCTCCACTCCCATTGATGAGATACTCTCCTTACATTCACATGTCTTTGTGCTCTCTCTCTCTCTCTCTCCTCCCTCTCTCTCATTGTGCTCCGGTGTGTGTGAGAGAGAGACAGGGGGAGAGAGACAGAGGAGAGGAGAGAGAGAGAGAGAGGGAGGGGAGGGAGAGGAGAGGGGAGGGGAGGGGGAGGGGGGGAGGGGGAGGGGAGGGGAGGGGGAGGGGAGGGGGGGGGAGGGGGAGGGGAGGGGAGGGGGAGGGAGGAGGGGAGGGAGGGAGGGGAGGGGGAGGGGAGGGGAGGGGAGAGGGGAGGGAGAGGGAGAGGAGAGGAGAGGGAGAGGGAGAGGGAGAGGGAGAAAATCTAACTAAATTTAAGTGTACTGCTATTTCTTTATTGAAAACTTGCCTTTTTATTGAAATAAGCTGCTAATTCACACTCCGAGCAGATGTCATCATCATTTGTATATTCTTGATGGAATCTTAAGTAGCATGTCGAGTGAACCATGGATCATTTAATATTCTTTGTGTTCTAAATGTTTGATAATAGATGAAAATCAAATGTCACTGCCATCAAATGATAAAGCTAATGGAACAGTCATTTAAAACATATACCACCTGGTGACATGCTGTGGTTGGCATCATGAAATTTCATTTACATTCTAGCAAAACATGCTCAGGAACATTTTTTCTTAGCATTACTATTACTATTATTATTATTTTGGCACAGATGCTTGCTACTCTACTAGAGATTCCATGGGTATGTGGCTCTACAGTTTAATTTTGCTTTTATTTTCTTATGATCCTTTCCCTTTGTTTTACTTCTTACAGTGATCAAACTAGTTAACATTTTGCAAATGTGTAATCGTGGATATGGGGAAATTGTCTCTTTTCATCCCATAGTATGCCACACATTACACAAAGGAAAACATATAATATATTTTCAGATATTTCTTTATATTAAGTCTCTTCAATAATACTATAGTGACTTGTCTAAGCTCTAAACTATAAAATTGAGGCAATTCAGAACTACGAATCTGGAATCACTGAGCTGGATCTACATCAGGTGGTGATAGCATGGGTAGTTGCAGGACTCACCAGATTTCTTTCAGTCTGACTCACCCATTTGCTGGCAGGCTTTGAATTTGAAAAGACCCTATTTCTATTTCTCAATTCACTGTATCTTTCAAATGAAGTAAAATACTTTCTGGGCCACAAGTGAATTTCTCTGTGTAACAGAGAAATTTGATTTTGCAAATACTGAATCACTCTGTAGTATCTGCCTCAGGGAAAACACCTGGGTCTGCCTGAGCCTGGCACCCCCTTGCTTTCTCCAGTCATAGTTCTAAGCGAACAACGGGGTTTAAGATTTAGAAGAGCTTGTGGTTACATTTAATAGCTTATATTTCTTTTGGAAAAGAACCTTCTTTATAGTCTCACCAGGTCGTTTGTTGTCAAGTTGTAGCAAGAGGTAAAGCCTGACTTCCTTCTTCCTATCTGGCACGGAAGACAGATACAATCATTTTCACTGTAAACTGAAGTATATGCCAGTCAAGTTGCTCCAGTTATAATCCATAACTGTAAGTTTCAAAACTACCTCAGAATGGAATATGCTGTTGTATGTGGCAATATCTTTTGCTATTATCAATGACATCTTTCTCATAGTCATTAATATTTTATACATAAACTTGCATTAAGTACACCATAAACTAAATAGAACACATGCTTTCTGCACTAAGGGAATTGCATTGTAATAGATTTAATACATGCAATTATCTAAGTGAAAAAGTATTATGTCATAAGCTTTTCCCAGTTGTTGTGAAATAAATTGATAGAAATCTTACTTTTTCACATAAACTGAGAAAAACTGAACTGGAAGAGGTGCTGAGTCAATTTCCTTAGTCTATATAAAATATTTCATTCAAAATGTAATTTGTAGCTCACTTTCATCATTCCTAAGAGCATGTCTGGATAGAAATAATGGAATATTCGTAACTGAGGATGGCAAATACAAGTATTTCTTTTTTTTTTCACCATTACTTACTTTTAACCCACCCATGCTATTTATTTTAATTAAACATATGGTGGCTTCTCATATTCGTTGTGTCAATAAAGATATATTTCTAGAGTGTTCAAACTATTACTAATATGTTGTATTACTTTAAATGATTAATTTAAAGATAATACCGTATTAGTTATCTGCAAAACAGTTTTTTGGTTTTTTTTTTTTTGTTTTGTTTGTTTGCTTTTTTTTGTTTTTCGAGACAGGGTTTTTCTGTGTAGTCCTGGCTGTCCTAGAACTCATTCTGTAGACCAGGCTGGCCTCGAACTCAGAAATCCACCTGCCTCTGCCTCCCAAGTGTGCAAAACAGTTTTTTAAAGAAAAACACTACAAAAGGTTATATATAACATGCTAGAGTGATGGCTCAGTGGTTAAGAGCACTGTCTACTCTTCCAGATGTCCTGAGTTCAATTCCCAGCAACCACATAGTGGCCCACAACCATCTATAATGGAATCCTATACCCTCTTCTGGTGTGTCTAAAGACAGTGACAGTGTATTCATATACATTTTTTTTTTAAAGAGTAAATGTAACTAAGTGATGAATGATTATTCTCACACAGGTAACATTTCTCCACTGAAAATAACACATCCATACATCCATCTGCCATCCAACCATCCATAATACCTTTCTTTTTTACAAAAATACAATGAATTTTAATTATAATCTTCAGTCTCCACACTAGACCTTATGATCTTATTCTTTGTCACTGTAAATTTTTTATCTTTGACCAAGACAGCCCCATTGTCCTTATCTTAGGGTTTTACTGCTGTGAATAGACACCATGACCAAGGCAACTGTTATAAAAACAACATTTAATTGGGGCTGGCTTGCAGGTTCAGAGATTCAGTCCATTGTTATAAAGGTGGGAGCATGGCAGCATTAGGCAGGAATGGTGCAGTCAGAGTTGAGAGTTCTACATCTTCATCTGAAAGCTGCTAACTGAATACTGATTTCCAAGCAGCTAGGGTTGATGATCTTAAAGCCCACACCCACAGTGACACACCTACTCCAACAAGGCCACACCTCCAGTAGTGCCATTCCCTTGGCCAAGCATATGTAAACCATCACAGTCCTCGATGGTTTTGCGTCTAACATCAAGAAAACAGCAGTCTACTCTCAACTACTTTGAGAGCAGTGACTTCAGATTTCATACCTACATCATTTAGAATTTCAAATTCTCAATCTTGTTTATTTCACTGTAAATAATGATATCTAGTTACATCCATGTTTTTATAAATAACATGCTTTCTTTCTTGTAATTGAGTTATATATCATTGTATATATGTACCACATTTTCTTTATCCACTCACCTATTGATGGGCACTTACAGAAATCTCATAATATAGTAACTGAATAATGCTACTGTAAAAATGAAGATTCAGGCCAAGCAGAGGTGGTGCATGTCTTTAATCCCAGCACTTGGGAGGCAGAGGCAGGAGGATTTCTGATTTGGAGGGCAGCTTGGTCTTCAGAGTGAGTTCCAGACTGCTAGGGCTACACAGAGAAACCCTGTCTCAAAAAAATAAAATAAAATAAAAAATGAAGATTCAGTTAACTCCTCAACATACTAATTACATTTATATATAAGTATATGAGTGGACTTGAGCTTTGTGCAAGGTGACAAATTATGGGTCTATTTTCACTTTTTTACGTATCGACAGCCAGTTAGACCAGCATCATTTGTTGAAGATGCTTTCTTTTTTCCATTGTATATGCTTGGCTTCTTTGTCAAAGATCAAGTGCTGTAAGTGTGTGATTTTATTCTGGGTCTTCAATTCTATTCCACTGATCAATATGTCTGTCTCTGTTCCAATATGATGCAGTTTTATCACTATTGTTATGTAGTTAAGCTTGAGGTCAAGGATGGAGATTCTCCCAGCCATTCTTTTATTGTTAAGTATTGTTTTCGCTATTCTGGGTTTTTTGCCTTTCCAAATGAATTTGAGAATGTCTATTTCCATGTGTTTGAAGAATTGTGTTGGGATTTTGATGGGGACTGCATTGAATCTGTAGATTGCCTTTGGTAGGATGCCCATTTTTGACTATGTTAATTCTACCAATCCTTGAGCATGGGAGCTCTCTCCATTTTCTGAGATCTTCAATTTATTTCTTGAGAGACTTAAGTTATTGTCTTACAAATCTTTCACTTGTTTGGTTAGAGTTATCCCAAGATATTTTATATTATTTGTGGCTACTGTGAAGGGAGTTTTTTTTTCCCTATTTTCCTTCTCAGACTGTTTATCATTTGTATAAAAGAAGGCTACTGATTTATTTGAGTTAATTTTATATCTGGACACTTTGCTGCAGTTGCTTATCAGCTGGAGAACTTCTCTGGTAGAGATTTTGGGGTCGCTATGTATACTATCATATCATCTGCAAATAGTGATACCTTTATGTTCTAGCTAGCACTTTAGTACTATATTGAATAGATATAGGGAGAGTGGGCATTCTTGTCTTGTCCCCGATTTTAGTGGGATTGCTTCAAGAATCTCTCCATTTAATTTGATATTGGCTGTTGTTTGCTGTATATTGCTTTTATTATGTTAGGTATTGGCCTTGACTTCCTGATCTCTCCAATACTTTTAACATGAAGGAGTGTTTTGTTTTGTCAAATGCTTTTTCTGCATCTAAGGAGATGATCATGTGATTTTTTTCTTTGAGTTTGTTTATGTAGTGGATTACGTTAACAGATTTTCTCATATTGAACCAACCTTGCATTCCTGAGATGAAGCCTTCTTGATTGTGGTGAATGACGGTTTGATGTGTTCTTGGATTTGGTTGCAAGAATTTTATTGTGTATTTTTGCACTGATATTCATAAGTGATTTGGTCTGAGGTTCTCTTTTTTTGGTTGGGTCCTTGTGTGATTTAGGTATCAGAGTAATTGTGACTTCATAGAACAAATTAGACAGTGTTTTTTCTGTTTCTGTTTTATGGATAGATTAGGTGCATTTTCTCTGACTAAACCCAGACCTGGCAGTCCTCTGCTATATATGTTTTAGGGGCCTCATATCAGCTGGTTATGCTGCCTGGTTGGTGGTCCAGTGTCTTAGAGGTCTCAGGAGTCCAGGTTAATTGAGACTTCTGGTTCTCCTATGGGCTTATCTTCTCAGCCTCTTCCAGATTTCCCCTTATTCAACCATAGGGGTCAGCAGCTTCTGTCTATTGGTTGTGTACAAATATTTGCATCTGAGAGTCTTGTAGCTACTTGCTGGGTCTTTCGGAGGGCAGTCATGATAGGTCCCTTTTTGTGAGTCCTCCATAGCTTCAGTAATAGTGTCAGGTCTTGGGGTCTCCCCTTTAGCCGGATCCTACATTGGGCCTGTTGCTGGACTTTCTTTTCCTCAGGATCCTCTCCATTTCCATCCCTGCAGTTCTTTCACACAGGAACAATTATAGGTCAGAGTTTTGACTGTGGGATGGCAACTCACCTCACATTTTCTGTATCCATTCTTCTGTCGTGGGACATTGGGTTGTTTTCAACTTCTGGCTATCACAAATAAGGCTGCTATGAACATAGTGGAATATGTTCTCCAGTGGCATGGTGGAGCATCTTTTGGGAATATTCCAAGAGTGGTATTGTTGGGTCTTCAGGTAGATTCATTTCCAATTTTCTGAGGAACCTCCTGATTGACTTCTCGAGTGGTTGAAACAGTTTGCAATGCCACCTGCATTGTCCTCTTTCTTGACATCCTAGCCAACATGTGATGTCGCCTGAGGTTTTGATCTTAGCCATTCTGATTGGTGTAGGTAGAATCTCAGGGTCATTTTGATTTGCGTTTCTCTGATCACTAAGGACTTTCAATATTTCTTTAGGTGTTTCTCAGCCATTCGAGATTCCTCTGCTGTGAATTTTCAGTTTAGTTCTACACCCCAGTTTTGGAATGGGTTGTTTGGTTTTTTGGTGGCTAGCTTCTTGAGTTCTTTACACATTTTGGTTATTAGCCCTCTATAGAATGTGAGGTTAGTTAATGTGATGATTTTTTTCCAATCTATAGATTGCCAATTTGTCTTATTGGCTAGGTCTTTTTGCCTTACAGAAGTTTTCCAGTTTGATGAGGTCCCATTTATCATTTCTTGATCTTAGAGCAAGCGCCATTGGAGTTCTATTGAGAAAATTTCTTCCTGTGTCAGTGAGAAGGCTCTTTCCCACTTTCTCTTCTATTAGATTCAACGTATCAGGTTTTATGTTGAGGGAGTTTTAGCGATCTGCTCTGGTTGGTTGGGTTTGTGGGGTAGGGATATCCTCATCTAGACAGGGGTGAGTAGAAGGTATGGGATATGGAACAGATGAAGGGTGGACCGGGAGGGAATAAAATCTGGAGTTTAAAATAAATAAATAAGTATATAAATAAATAATAAGTATATGAGTGGGATTACTGGAGCTGTTTGAATTTGTTATAATAGATGTTATTTATTAAATAATGAAAGGGTTCTAAACTTAGGCTTGCCAATTACTTCTCTTCAAATGAAATATTCACGGAAAATGTACAATCAGAGCCAGGATGAGTAAGAATAAACATGTCATTTTATTGTCAAATTTGTGTTGTCATATAAATACAAACTGTAAGCAAAAGTACTGTATTTTTAGAAAACCATTAAGTTCACATAGATACCATGTGAGTCTATTTCTCCTAAAATAATATTCTAAATTATAAAATATATTAAGTATTATTAAATTTCAAGAATATAATGAAAAGTATAAGAAATCCAGAGAGGTCTGGAAAGACTTTTCTCTACTCATAGCCTTTTTAATTCTAAATTATGACTGATAGATGAGATATACTTGGAGAAATTCTGTTCTTATTCACATTTATTTAAAAATTAATATTCTCTTGGTTTTATTGTATATGTATGTATATATGTAAGAGAGCTTGTGTGTGTGTGTGTGTGTGTGTGTTGTGTATTTGTGTACATACATATGTGCCACAATGGATTTGCAGATCAACTTGTGGGACTCCATTTTCTCCTTCTATGTAGGTTCAAGAATTGGACTCGGATCATCAGTCTGGACAATACTTTTACCTACTGAGTTCTCTTATTAGCACTTAGTATTTCCTTATGGTCACTGAAATGCAATGATGCCTTGCACTTTCATCAGTTCATTTTGCTTCCCAACAGGAAATGGAATATATAGATAATTAAAATTACATAAATAATAGTCAGAAGATCAGGTATTTTACTATGATATTGTATTTCTTAATAATATCAGAAGATACAACCGTAATATCTCACCCACATGGCCGTCTAAGCAAAACTGAACAAGGATTTTCAACATGTAGGATTTAGTATCTGTTAGGAGATCAACCTTTAAATGTACTTCTAAGGGAGTGTTGTGGTTGCTTTGTGTCATTTTGGTGTATACTTATATATAACTGAGAGAATTTTAATTGAGAAAAATCTTCTATTAGATTCATTTGTAGGTAAATCTGTGTATTGACTAATTATTGATATGGAGAGTGGTGATACCACTCATGGAGAGGTGGTCCTGAATACAATCAGCAGGCAGGCTGAGCAAGCCCACAGTGAGCAGTGTTTTTCCATGACTTTTGCTTCAGTTCCTTCCTCCTGGTTCCTACCTTAGTTAAGCTCTGCTCTGATTTCTTACAATGATAAGCTGTGACCTGAGATTTGTAAGCCAAAAAATCAACCATTTAATCACCAAGTTGCCTTGTTCTATCATAACAAAAGAAACCTAAATAAAACAAGTTTTCTGGAGGTTGAACTGAGGAGGGTGACCCATAGTCAATGTGGTAGTTGCATGGTATGACTAGTTGCCCACCCTGAAAGCAAGGGATGCTGTCAGTATTCTTTCTCTGCTTTATGACTGAAGCTTTCCCATGACCAAGCAGCTGCCTCACTCTCCTGTCACCAAGCCTTGTTTTTCATGGCAGAATGAAAACCACCCGTTTTCATGTTTTTCATGGCTTCTGAAAGCATCAGTTGAAACAAACCCTTTTATCAGATTTTTTTTTTTGTCACAGTGATAAGAAAACTAACGTGCAACCAAATATTTCCACAAGCTCACCTAAAAGTTCTGCTATCTAAGAACAAATGTTCATGTGATGTTGGGGAGGGACATTTAATATTGAAACTATAGTGCTACCTTAACAAACATTCAAAAATCAAGGATAAAATGATATGACTATGCTAATTTTAAAATCAGTAAAATAATTAAAAGACAAAACTACATTATCAAGAAGAGGAAGAATCTGTTAGTCAAATCCATTGTCTGTTATTTCTTTAGGACAAGACCCACTCAGGTTTCTTAATATATGTTTTGTTTTACCTTAATGTATATACAAATATACAAGTTGGGATAATCTGAAACACAGAGTGTAGAATTTCAAAAGAAGGGGAGAATGCTGATGGAAACCATCATTGAAAATAGGAAGGCAGGGTACTAAGTAGAACATAAAGCCTATAGAAATTGTAGAACTACTGGTATTTTTATCTCACGCAAAACATATTATTTTATACAAAATACTCCACAAGAACAAAAAATGGAAACAGTAAATACATTAAAGTCATTTTGGTTCAAGTAATATTTAAGGTTTTGTACATGAATCAATAACATGTTAATCATTTTAGATAAATCTAGCATCTTATGTATGTAATGTGAGAAAAGAACCGGGCACTATGAATAAAGATAGCAAACTTTAACTTAGTAATCCAAACTTGGAGTTATTTCAGAAAACAAATTTGAAGTTCTTAGACTTGATGAGAATTACTGGTATACTGAAGAATTAAGGTTAATTCCAGTAAATCTCTGTTTCAAAACCAGACTGAACAAAATCTGTAATGATGTAAGACTCTAAACACCACGCACCAATGACAGTATTTTAGCTGATGACTATGCTAATTCTGTTTTGGTCACTAATATTTGTTAATGAAATATCACACTGTACCCTATAAACTTATGAACAGTTGTATGCAAATCAAAAATAAATTAGCTAAAATATTAAAAGTTCATGAAATGCAAAAGAATGAGCATTTCTAAAGCATACTACGACAGCTAATAATATGAATCTTAATTTTCTCTACTAGTATCACAATATTTGAGATGCTAAATATTATTTCTAAGATGTATACCTTTATTATTGAAAGATGCATATGAAAAACATTTAATCTGTATCTTGGTAATTTAGAAGAAAGAAATAATAGACAATTGTGCAGCATGTGTGTTTAATTTATAATTCTTTTTTTTTTTTTCATATAAGGACAACATTTAATTGGAACTGGCTTACAAGTTCAGAGGTTCAGTACATTATCATCAAAGCAAGATCATGGCAGCATACAGGCAAGGATGGTGCAGGCAGACCTAAGAGTTCTACATCTTCATCTGAAGGCAGCTAATGGAAGATTGACTTCCAGACAGCTAGGACTAACTAGGGCATTAAAGATCACACCCACAGTGACACACTTATGCCAACAAGGCCACACTTCCAAATAGTGCCACTCCCCAGGCCAAGCAAATACAAACCATTACAATAGGAATACTTTTTTCTATAGAATTTTTTACTCCTCCAAATACATAACACCATGCTTTTTAGGTTTTCATTTTTAAATAATCTTGAATAAACTACTATATACTATATGTTAATATAGTCATTAGCATAATTAATCTAATGCATGTTCTATTTACAAACTTGGTCTAGATTTGTGTTTCACTTAAATAGGTAATTAACATTTTTTTTTTTTATTTTCAGCAAATCAAAAAAATTTAAAAAGCATGGAGTACTACTCAGCCATTAAAAATAATGAGCTCATGAAATTCTTAGACAAATGGATGGAGCTAGAAAATATCATCCTGAGTGAGATGACCCAATCACAAAAGAACACACATGGTATGCACTCACTGATAAGCGGATATTAGCCCAAAACACACAATACCTAAGATGCAACGCATAAACCTCATGAAACTCAAGAAGAAGGAGGAAGACCAAAGTGAGGGTGCTTTTGTCCTTTTTAGAACGAGTATCAAAAGATTCAACCAGAGCTCCCAGGATCTAAACCTCCAGCCTGAGAACAGACAGGGGCAAGCTGTCCTCTGAGAGGCTCTAACCAGCAGCTGACTCAGACAGATACAGACATCCAGAGCCAAACAGTGGATGGAGCTTGAGGACTCTTAAAGAAGAATAGGTGGAAGGATTGCGGGCCCTAAGGAGATAGGAACTGCACAGGAAGATCAACAGAGTAAACGAACCTGAACCCTTGGAGCTCTGAGAGACTGAATCACCAACCGCGGAGCATACCTAGTCTACACAGATCTACCTCCATGGGCTGAACCTAGGCCTCCTGCACATATGTTGTAAATGTGCAGCTTGGTTTTCATGTAGGTCTCAAACATCTGGAGTGGGGGCAATCCCAAAACATGCAGCCTGTATATGGAGTATGGTCTTCTAAAAAAAAACAAAAACAAAAACAAAAAAAAAACAGTTGTTCAGTTATTCATGGAATATTATTTTTTTATATCTCTTGTATTCAGTTTGCAACTACTTCATTGAGAATTTTTGTATGTATATTCATGAGGGATACTGGACTATAACTTATATATTTTTGTTGGGTTTACACTTGATTTCACTATTTCAATATTATTTGCTTTGTAATTTATAATTCAACATTACATTCTTTGATAATTATGCATTTTAGAGCAATACTTTAAAAAAACTAAACCAATTATTTAAGTATTGTAGGCATCAGGATTTGATTTTTCAAAACCTAATTATAGTAAGGGTACTAAAATGCTCTTCTCGCCCACCCTCACCAGAGGTAGTGGAAAGGAAAGGTTAGTAGGGCAAAGGATCTTTTTAGAAATAATTCTTTGGAGCGAATCCAATCTTCATTGTCAGAATAACAGCTGTTCAGTTCACATGAATCAGCAGTACTAGCTTGATTCCCTTGCAAACACTATTTATAAATGAGCAACAGCAGTTCAATCCCCAAGAAACTGTGAGATTCTACCAATCGACCTGAGTCTACAGAAGTATCAAGAAGGCACTGGAACACCACCAGAAATTTTTGGTGTGTTTCTCTCTACGAAGTCACAAAAAAATGATGACCAGCACAGAATGGTAAGGTGAACAGCATCATAAAATACCACACAGCATTGTCCATTGACTGTTGGGTTATATTTATACCCTTTGAAACATCACATGTTCTCTCAAGCACGCACTCTAGCAGAACATCACATGTCCTTTTTCTAGGCTGCTTCTCGAAAAAGACAACGTGTCTGTTCTCAGGAAAACATCCCCCCACGTATCTGCATAAGCAAAATCATCCTCTCATAAGACAGTTTCCAGAAGAACATCACGTGAAACAACTGAGAATCCAGAGAAATCAGAAATTTCCACTTCAGATTATTGTAATTAAATGCAGAAAATCCTTGTATGAACTGCTCATTTTTTAAGGTCCTTTATTTAAAAGTGATAGGAGGAAAAATAGGATTTGTATTATGTTGATTTGTTTTACCTTTTTGCCCTCCGGTTTCTTCTTGAAAGCGTTTTTCTAAAATTAAGAGAAATTTGTGGGAATCTTTCTTCAGGGAAAAATGGCCTGGAAAAATACTAATTTCTCTAATGTAGTTAGTATTTCAAAAGAATAATATTGAACAGTAATCATCCAGGCAATAACTCATTAAAGATAACCATTTCTTGGAAAATTTTTACACTAATTTTATTCAAGTTAAGACATGAAAAACCTAATCCATGAAAACAAAAGTAGCTTCCTTCATTCAACTGTACTTTCTTAAAGAACCAGGGACACTAAAGTGGCCTCCAGGGGCAGTATGGACCAAAGAGTTCTTTTGAGGATCTCCAGTCCCAGAAAAATGAACCATTCTTCACGTTGGACTCCCTGTCATTACTTAGAATCGGGGTGATTATTCAGCTGGGCAGCTTTTTGGGAATTACTGCACACCACTCTGTTGGCCCTACTCAGCAGTGCCAGGTTTCCGTTTCCACTACAACCTTTTCTCTCACATCTGTCACTGCCAAGGCCTCTCTAGTTCTGCCTTTCTCCACTGTATATTTTCTCTCCAATTCCTTTAGTTTGGCCTACTGTCATTGGAAACTGTAGTGTGTGTGTGTTCACACCATATTTGTATGCATATGTACATATATATTATGCATATGCATATGTCCAAATACATTATATATGATTTTATTATAATATAGTGTGTTATAAATTAATTTATTTATTCATTATTGATTTTTTGTCCAAATAATTTTAAATGCAAATATTCATTGCAATAAGTCATTAGTCTTGTTCCGGTTTCTAGATTCTGAAACACCATTGTTGAGACTCTTCTCAGAAATCCTGCAGTTGTCCTAATTCAGGAAGATGACACGGCTCCGCAGGACTTGGGGCCAAGGGATCTCTGTGATGTTCTGGCTACTGCATACCTTCCTGATTATGTTGCTGCCCTGAAGCTCACAGAGCTTGATTTTCTACGTGTATACTGCCCTGTGCTCTCAGTCTACCAGAAGGCCTAGCAGCATGGTTGCAGCTGCACTGGCTACATGTTGGAGGCCTACCTACCTGTAGGCTTAGGGTAGGACCTATTAGGTAGCAACATGTGTTTCTAGGCAGCTCCAGAGACCTGCACATTTCCTATTGTCTGTGCTTGCAGGACTCGGTATCACAGGGCATGACATTTATATTTGCAGACTTTGTGGTTTTTGGCTGCGAAGCAGTGGTGAAAGTTATAGATTCACCATTCTCTGCCACAGCATTCTCAGTTCTGTCATCTTTTTAACTTCATGAGTCTCATATTTAAAAGCATTTTCCAATTAGATTTGATATATACATTTTTCAATCATTTTCTAGTCCTCCTATTCCTGTACCCCAACAATATAAAAATAAAAATTAGAACAACAACAACAAAATCTCACAATTGAAGTTACAATATAGATTTTTACTGCTTTTTCTTAGTTGTTCCAGGGTTCTGCAGACCTCTTTTCAGCTGCCCTGTTAACCCTTTGGAGTCTCCATGGGAGCCACTGCAAGTAGCTACCATCGTTTCTAGTTTCTTATTTCTAAAAGAATCAGCATTGCTTTCATCATTTTCCATTACTCATTCTAGCTAATTAATGAAGCCTTTCTGACTGTGCTGGGTCATTTCTGGAACCAGGCTTAAAGATATCAGGCTTAAAGAGGCATTCAAGTAAAACTATACGTGCCAGCATGTTTTGATGATCCACACATTTTAATTTTGGACATTCTCTTAATTTTCACAATACCACTTATTAAGAAATACCAGTTAATTTAATTGCCATTTTCAAAGAAATAAATGGAAGGAGTTAAAACTATAAAGAAAAGTTCCCACACCCTTCAGCCTTCTTGACTACCAGCAGGTCTGCCATAGCCAGGTGAGATATCTGCCCCAAAACCCATGCCAGTGGGGACCCCCACAGATCCAGGTCTGCCTGATCCCCATAGTCATTTCAGGCTCGACATCCATTTGTAAATGGGGCAATCTGCCCCTGGACCCTAAAACCTGCCTGTCTACCAGGGATTCATCTTAATCAGGAACGTGGGAAACATAGAAGGACTGACTGCTCTACACAGGGACACAGGAGGACCTCTCAACCAGAGACAGTACTGCTTGCCCTTTGGGGTTCTGCTCTAACCCATGTTACAGAGTTCTACCTGCCTTCAAAGAGGGTGACTCCAATCATAGGCATCCAGTCCACTTCCCAGGAGAGATAACCAAATGGCAAGAGGCAAGTGCTAGAATATAATCAAAAGCAGCCAATGTAATTTGACACCATGAGAACCCAGGTCTCCCACCATAGTAATCCTTGGACACCCTAACATACCTGAAAAGCAAGATTCTGACCTAATATCCCATTTCATAAAGATGATAGAGGCCTTTAATGGGATGTAAGTAACTCCCTTAAAGAAATACTGGAAAATAGAATCAATTAGGTCAAGGAATTAGGCAAATGGTTTAAGACCTAATAACAGAAATAGAACCAATAAAGAAAACACAAATGGAGGCAACACTGGAGATGAACAACCTAGGAAAGAGATCAGGATCTACAGATGCAAATATTACCAACAGATTACAAGAGATGGAAGAGAGAATCTCAGACATAAAAGATACCATAGAAGATATCAACACATTAGTGAAAGAAAATAGAAAGAGTAAAAAGTTCCTAACCCAGAACATCCAGGAAATTAAGGACACAATGAAATGACCAAACCCAAGAGTAATAGGAAAAGAAGATTGTGAAAATTCCTAGTTCAAAGTGCCAGAAAACAGTTTCAAAAGCATCATAGACGAAAATTTCCCTAACCTAAAGAAAGAGATGGCCATAAATGTACAAGAGGCTTACAGAACAACAAATAGATTCAACCAGACTGGAATATCCTCTTGTCATATAATAATCAAAACACTAAAATGCACAGAACAGAGAAAGAATATTAAAAGCTGTAAGGAAAAATATCAAATAACATATAAAGGCAGAACTATCAGAATTACACCAGACTTTTCAACAGAGACTCTAAAAGCCAGAAGATCCTGAACAGATGTCGTAGAACCTCTAAGAGAACTCAAATGTCAGCACAAGATACTATACCTAGCAAAACTCTGAATCACCATGGATGGAGAAACCAAGATAATACATGAGAAAACAAAATGAAAAAATATCTTTCTACTAATCTAGCACTACCAAGTATACTAGAAGGAAATCTCCAACACAAGGATGGCAACTATACCCATGAAAGCACAAAAAATTAATCATCTCACAACATACACCCCCCAAAAAAGAATCACACACACATAATACCACCAACAACAAGAAAATTAAGAGGAACTAATACTCATTAGTCTTGTATATTCCTCAATATCAATGGGTTCAATTCTCCTAACAAACTGGATATATAAACAGGATCCAGCATTTTGCTGCATACAAGAAACATACGTCAGTGGGAAAGACTGGCACTACCTCAGTGTAAAAGGCTGGGAAAAAATTTTCCAAAAATATGGTCCCAAGAAACAAACTGGAATAGCCATTATAATACCCAATAAAATGGAGCTACAACCAAAAGTTATTGAAGGAGGTGGGCAAAGACACTCTATACTCATCAACAAAAAAGAAATCCACCAAAATATCTTGATGTAACTCTAACCAAGCAAGTGAGAGATCTATATGACAAGAACATCAAATTCTTGAAGAAAGAAATCAGGAAGACCTCAGAAGATGAAAAGATCTCCAAAGTTCAAGGATAGGCAGGATTAACATAGTGAAAAAGGCCACTTTACCAAAGTAATCTCTAGATTCAATGCATCTCCATCAAAACTCCAACACAATTCTTCACCGATATGGAAAGAACAATTATCATTTCATATGAAAAAATCAAAAAACCCAGGATAGCTAAAACAATTCTGAACAATAAAAGGATTTCTCAGAAAATCACCATCCCTGACCTCAAGTTGTACTACAGAACAATGATGACTAAAAAGTGCATGGTATTGTTATAGAGACAGAAAGGTTGAACAGTGGAATATAATCAAATACCCAGAAATAAACCCACATACATATGGACATTTGATCTTTGACACTGAATCCAAAACCATACAGAGGAAAAAAAAAAGCATCTTCATTAAATGGTGCTGGTTCAAATGGTGGTCTGCAAGTAGAAGAATTAAAAGAGATCCGTATTTATTATTTTTCACAAAGCTCAAGTGCAAGTGGATCAAGAACTTCAACATAAAACCAGATACACTGAATTTAATAGAAAAGAAAGTGGGAAAGAGCCTTGAACACTTTGGCAAAGGGAGTGTTTCTGGAACAGAAAAGCAATGGCTCACGCTCTAAGAACAACAACTGATAAATGAATATCATGAAACTGAAAAACTTCTGTAAGGCTAAGGACACTGTCAGTGCAACAAAACAGCATTGTACAGATTGGGAAAATATCTTTACTAACCCTACATCTGATAGAGGCTAATATCCAGAATATATAAAGAACTCAAGAAGTCAACCTAAAAAAAAAAAAAAAAACCAAATAACTCAATTAAAAATTGGGGTACAGAGCTAAACAAAGAATTTTCAACAGATGAGTCTCAAATGACCTACAGACCATAAACCATAAGAGATTTAGCAAGTAGGAAGGCCCAAGTAAAGATGCTTCAATCTCATGTAGAAGGGGGAACAAAATAATCACAGAATACAGACTTATGGAGAGTCCTGGATGGGGACGGGAAGGGGAGAAGAAAGGGATGCAGGATTAGGTATCAGAAAGAAAGAGGAAAGAAGCCCAGAGCTCCAGAAGGATGAATGAAAATATGTAGCTTCTAGGGGTAATGTTGAGGGAACCCTCTAGATAGTCCCAGAGACCTGAGATGTGAAAGACTCCCATGGTTCAATAGGGATGACATAGTTGAAATGCACAACAAAGTGGAAAGGAAACTTGAAAGACCCCCTAGAGTAGATAGACAGAGCCTCATTTGGAGGGAAAGGTTTGCCAACCCACTATTAAAATTTCTGACCCAGAATTGTTCCTTTCTAAAAGAAATGAAGAGTCAAAAATAGAGCAAAGATTGAAATAAAGACTGTCCAGTGACTAGCCTAACTTGGGATGCATCTCATTGCTGAGCACAAAAGCCTGACACTATTGCTGATGTTATGTTGTGCTTACAGACAGGAACGTTTCTTCTGAGAGGCCCAACCAGCAACTGACTGAGACAGATGCAGGTATATACAGCCCACTGTTAGCCTGAGGTCAAGGGCTACTATGGAAGAGTTAGGGGAAGGATTGACAGAGCTAAAAGGAATGGCAAACACATAGAAAGATTAACTGTCTGAACTAACACAGACACCTAGGAGCTCTCAAACACTAAGCCACCATCCAAAGAGCATACATGGGCTGCTCTGATGTTCCCAGCCTATATGTACTAGAAGACTGTTTTGTCTGTCCTCAGTTAGAGAGGATGTGTCTAATCCTATAGAGACATGAGGACCCAGGGAAGCAAGATGCTTGGGGTTTGGAGAGATGGGGAATATCATGTCAGAGGCAATGCAGAGGTAGAATGGGATGAACTGTGAGAAAGGAACTGCAGTGGGGGAATGCAAATAAATAAAATAATTAATTAAAGAACTAAAAATAAATACATTTTAGAAATATAAAGAAGAAATTAAATTATCTTTGTTCTTAGAAAACATAACATTTCACAAAAAAATATTAAAAGTCCTTTAAGAATCAGTAAAGTGGTAGAATATAAAATCAAAACCAACTTACAGATGTCAGGTCCATTTCTATATTATTAGAAAAAAGTATAAAAATCAGTCTTATTTTTTGTAGCTACAGTCAAAATCCACAGGGATAAAAATCTCGCAGAAACTGAGCTATCAACCAGGCAGCATACACTAGTTGGTTCGAGGTCCCCAACACATATATTGCAGAGGACTGCCTGGTCTGGTCTCAGTGAGAGATGAGCCTAACCCTGGAGAGACTTGAGGCCCCAGGGAGTTTGGAGGCCTAACACAGGGCTGGGAAGTGGATTGGGGACATCCTTTTGGAGACAAAGGGGGAGGAAGAATGGGATGTAGAACTGTGGGAGGGCAGACCAGGAGGGAGTAATGACTGGACTGTAAAAATATAAAAGTTTAAAAAGTACAACATATCTACAAAAATAAAAACTAAACAGAGTATAAAAAATGAATAATATACTCTGTGATAGAATATGAAAATCTTATGCATTTGAAAAATTAATATTGTTAAATATAAATATCTCTTAAATTTATTACAGACTCAAAACAATCTCTAAACAAATGATGAAGACATATATGTACTCACATATTCATATATGTACAGACGTATCACTAAATTCATATGACACCAGAAAAGACCATGCATAGCTGTAATAATTCAATCAAAAATAAAAGTAAAAGAATTTAATTATACAACTTTAAGAAAAAATTGGAAGCAATAGTAAAACAAGTGTATAATGCTTGCAAAAAATTGATAGATGTCAATGGATAAACTAGAAATAACTGTGTATTTAAATTAAATCAATTTTCTATAAAGAGATGAAGAATTTGCAGTGTGGAATTAATATGTTGTTTTTAAAATAATTCTGGGGAACCTGGTTATATTGAATATATTTATGTGTAAGTAGAGAATTTTACACCTTTTTTCACACCATGTACAGAAAATTTCTTAAATTCCATTGCATTAATATTATACTACAAGTATAAACACACTAGGAGAAAGCTAATGAAAATATCTAGGACCTTGATCTAAATATAAAAATTAAAAAAAATGCAAAAGTTTTAACAAGAATTCAAGTGTATCAGTCTGGCCATGGAAGAACTGCAGATCTTCACCTCTTTCTCTTCTCTTCCAAATCCATTGCCCCAGTTCAATCCAGGTCACTTCCTGACAACTACCAATCAGGAGGAAAGCAGAAGTTGGTTTGGCTCTCAGCACTAGCCATTCATTTTAAAGGACAACAAATTCCATAATAGCCCCTCAATCAGATGTGTGCCAAACTGGAAACCCCCAAGCTTGTTTGCTTTCTTATATAAAAGCTTGCTTGAAACTTGGGCTTCACCTTCCTTTCCTGCTGTGTAGCCCAAGCTCAAGCTTGAATAAAGATCTTAGTGCCATTGAATCAGAAGTGGCTCTTTGTTGGGCTTTTGGGATTTGCAAAAATAGATACAACATCTTCAACTTCAGCATGCATTGCTTGGGAACCTACTGGCCACTACATCCAGGGAAGACGGTAGCCTACCTGAAGGTTCTCATCTTTCTCTCCCTTCTTTAAATCCAATCCCCAGTCTCACCCCTAACTCTGTAGCCTACAACCTGCTGCAGCCTTCTCCTACTCTCTGTAATTATCTCCAGTGGATCACACAGACCTTTAATCTGTCTCCTAATGCATTGGAATCCCACTACCCAAGTCTAGCAGACATTCCCTGAGACACTCCCCACTCTCACCCTCCACCCCAAACCTGCCAGAGAAATAAGAAAGCTAGCAAAGCAGGTAGTCAAGCTTCAGATATGTACTCTCCATCCTTTCTTCCATATTCAATTTCCCAGATACATTCCCAGCTCTGTAGCAGACTACCTACTGTCTGCCATCACTCCTAGATGACTAAGTAGATTCTTAAGGAACTTGATGCTATCCTCTCTCCTGTGGAAACCCCTCAGCAACCTTCCATCCTTATCTTATTCCTATTCCTGAGTGTCCACTCCTAATACCTTTAAAAACCTGTCATCCAAACCCTCATTGGCTATATCTAGCAGTATCCCAGATAGTTCCCTACTGCACAACACACAGACACATGACCCTCCTAAGAAAAAAGCAAGGGCAACAGAAAAGATGGAACAAAATTGTCACCCAACAGAGACAAGACCAGATAACAGAACTTATAACTGAAATCTTCTCAAACTCATATGTGTAAATACCAACATAAAAACACAATCAATAACAGGCAGGAAAATATGTCTTCACTAGTGTCTAGCAACCCTACAAAGCAGGGCATGAGAATGGAAGAATAGTTGACATATAAAACAAAGATATAAAATGGCCTTCTGGAAGATTATAGATATTCTTAAAGAGGAAATAGATAAATTACTTAATGAAATTCCTGGAAACACATACAAACTATAAAAAAACGCAGAGAACACTTTAAGACCCAAGAGTGGAAATAGAATCAATAAAGAAAACCTAAACTTAGAGAAATCTGGAAATGAAAATTTAAGAACTTAAACAGGAACTTCAGAGGCAAGCCTCACCAACAGAATACAAGAGCTGTAAGAAAGAATCTCAGGCAGTAAAGACACAATAGAAGAAATAGAAGCCCTAGTCAAAGAAAATGTTAAATCTAAGACAATCTTGGTACAGAACATCCCGGAAATGTGGGGCACTATGAAAAGTCTAAGTTCAAGAATAATAGGAATACAGGAAGTCAAGGAAACTCAGGTCAAATGCACAGAACATATTTTCAAAATGTCATAGGATAAAATTTCCCTAACCTTAAAGAAGCATATAATTATTTTTGTAGAAGAAAAAATACATCTAAACAATGGGATATTACTCAACTGTTAAGAATAAAAATAACAAAATTCACAGTTAAATGGATAGACTAAGAAAACATAATCCAGAATGAGGTAACTCAGACCCAAAAAGAAAGTATGGTAGGCAATCTGATATATGAAGATTAGATGTACTCGTGACAAAGCTCCAGTCCATTGAACTATAGGTATAGCATTAGGGTCTCGGAGGAAAGGAAACAGTTCTTTTCAGGAAAGAGAAATAAAATAGATAGTAGTATAGCAATGTGGGAGGATCAAGTGAAGAAGAGAATGGACAGAGGAAATAGGGAGGGAACATTAAAAGAGACTGCTGAAATTAAGGCAGATTTGAGGGGTAATATGAAAACATAATAAAATAGATGCTTTATGATGTGTGTGTGTGTGTGTGTGTGTGTGTGTGTGTATGTGTGTGTGTGTACACACAGAGAGCCCCAACTAGACATCTCTTGCGATAAAATGAAACTTTTAGTATGGGAATTTGGTTACATCTAATTGAGTTGTTTTCCAAAAGAGTTCAGTGGGAATCCATACACAACTCAGGCTGTTGCTAAGACTTAATTTCTCGCAAGGTTATTATCCACAAACTGATGTCTAGGCCTTGTTGCTGAAGACAACATCTATGAAACCCATTAAACATGGAGAAGTCAAGCTGATATCTACAAAGAGCCTTTACTCCTATATGTTAGTGTCTTTGCTTCAGGAACATCTTCTGCACACTACCAAAGAAAAAATGTAAACACCAACCCAGCTCCCACCACTGTGCCCTTTAATGGTATCCTGCTTCCAAGATATGCTAGAGCAATGGTGGCACAGATTTTATGGAAGTAAACAACCAATTACAGGTTTGACTTATGTCTCACTATACGAGATGAAAGTGAATACTGTCTGGGTAACCAAGAACCTGAGACTAGATATCCTATGGATCTAGGGTAAAACCAAATACGAATGTTCCAAAAATAAACAAAGATAAGCAAAAAAAAAAAAAAAAATGTAGCAATTAAATGGCTCCTAATAACATTACTCTGTACTCATACATCAGTGCCTTGCTTAGCCATCAGCAGAGAAATTTCCTTCTGCAGCACATTGAAACAAAGGTAGAGAAAGACTCACAGCCAGCCAATATGCAAAGAAAGAGACCCCTTAGAGCACAGTCTTTTCTTCCTGCTTGTGCTAAACTGCCTGCAGAAAACTGGAAATCCCTCCCTCTTCTGCCCTGCCAGTGGTTGCTAGTGTTTTTACTGATTGATCAAGAACCAACTGGGTAGTTGTAGAACAGGACTTTTGGCATTCATTCCTGATCAGAGCATCAGAGCCATCCCCCACATATGATATAAATTTTTACCCTATAGATCCTTTGAGTGCATTTTATGATTTCTAGTTTAGTGTTTTATGATATTATTGAGTGTGTAAACAACTCGGTTTCTCTGTCTTTGCTTGTTTCTTGTGCCAATTCATCTGGTATTTTTCTTGTTTTCTTGATTTGTCCTACTCTGATGTTAGTTAGCTTTTACTTTATTTTGTTTTAATTAACTTTATCATTATTCCTTAGAAGTCTGTTTGCTTTCTAGTGAGATACTGAAAGAAGTTATATCTGAACGTTAGGAAAGGAGGGGAGGAACTAAGAGGAAAAGAAGAAAGGGAAGCCATGATCAGAATGTATTATGTTAAATAAAAACTGTTTCCAATGAAAGGGAAAAAAAATACTTAAAAGATAGAGAACAAAAGAATAAATGGACAACTGAGATTATAGCAAAATGAAAAGCATCTGCATAGCAAGAGAGATACTCAATAGAATAAACAGCCCAGAAAGTAGTAGAATATATTTGTAAATTATCTAGCAACTAATATCTAGAATACTTAAGAACTCAACTAGCTCATTATCAGTCAAACAATCCTTTAACATGGAAAAAATTGTACAAATAGAAATTTTCTTCTAAACTAGACTCAGAAATGATTAATCATTATATCAGATTCTTCAACATTACTAATTATCATAAAAAATATGTGGGAAGCAAGGAAGCAATGAAACATGATTAGTTAGATTGACTAATTTAAAATACACAGAAAACAACAATTTTCAGAAATGTAGGATAACTTCATAGTTATAGGTATTATGTTGCTAAAAAGTCCCTTGAGTGATTTACACGAGTTTAACTGATATAAATGTGGGTACTATGAGAATATTATATTATTACTTGGTCAAAGTAAGTTGAAGATATAAATTACCATACAGAAATAAAAGGATGGCAACCTTGTATAGCCTGGAAATATTAGGAACACAAGCCAAACAAGAAATAGGGAAAATTATGTCACATGTTTCAATTCATGCTTAATACATAAATCCAATTAATGAAGAAAAAAATTCACTGATGTGCTACACAGAACAGCTAATACAAAAGAACAAAACATAATTAGTTAAAGATAATTAGAGCAAGGACTGTAGGAACTGAAGGGGTTTGCAACCCATAGGGAGAACACCAATACCAACCAGCCAGACCCGCAAAGCTCCCAGGGACTAAACCACCAACCAAAGAGTACACAGGGGTACCCATGGCTCTAGCTGGATATGTAGCAGTGGATTCCCTTACCTGGCTTCACTAGGAGTTGAGCCACTTGGTCCTGTGAAGGCTTGATGACTCAGATAGGGGAAAGCTAGGTCGATGAGGCAGAGAAGGTGGTGGTTGGGAGAGCACCTTCATAGAGGCAGGGGGAGGGAGAAGGGGATGGGGGCTTGTGGAGGGGAAACTGAGAAGGGGGCTAACATCTGAAATGTAAATAAATAAAATAACCAATTAAAAAAAGATAATTGTGTAACTGAAGCTTTCTTGATCTTCTCCTAACTTTGATTTATTTGTAAAATGAAGATAGTAGTGGATATTAATTTTATCAGTTGTAGAAAACATGTATGCATGCCTATAAACATATATTTACAGATATGTTCATATTGCATATGTTTGTTATTATAAATACAAATGGCATGAGACAAAATAAAGTTCAATACTTAATTGGAAAATGTTTTCTGATTTGATATTCTGGAGTTATGGAAATGAGTCGTCCCTCAAAGGCAGTCATTTAAGCAACGATTCAATGGCTGTCAAGGGAATTAAGGCCTTGTGTTTGAAATGCCCTTTTGTTTGCCTGAGTCATTTTAAGTGCAGAAAAATAGACAGATTAAAACAGCTTAAGATCCACTATCTGCTACTTAAAGAGTTAATTAAGTCATGTTGAATGCAAATCAATTAATTCATTTAATCTGGTAGCTGTTTCACTGGCTGATTACATGTCGTGCTGATGAGACAGGCTGACTCCATGAAAAGCTTCAAATTGGCAATTCAGGACATTGGACCTAAAAATCCAAGCTTCACGCAGCTAGTCAGAACTGCCCTGCCATCAGAAACTGCCCCACACCTGGCCTGAAGCAAAGACAAAGGGTCAGCAGCAGTTTCTAGCACTCACACCCCAGTAATGCTGATAGTTCTGGAATGTCTTTAAGAGATAGAACAAGAAAAGGCCACCTACCCTGGAATTCCTCAACAGCAGATTCCAGCCCATACCTCAATAATAGTTTCAGATTGTCACTAAGAAATAGAGCAACATAAGTTCATCTACCCTGGAATTCCTGTAATGTGCTTTAAATTGAGCCTGCAAGCTCACTTGGTTGTCTATCTTGGTAAGACCCCGCATGCTGGATTTTTGCAGAATAAAACACTCTTTGCATTTACATATTATTTGAGTCCAGGGTATCATTTGTCAGCAAATCATGGATTCTTCCAGGATATTTATCATTCAATCAGGCATTGCCCATAGACTTTAGAAATGGTGAAAGCAGTCCGGAATGTCTGTATCCAGCAAATTCATTTTCAGAAGTTAATGATCATTAACTGAGCCACACTTTTGGATATCTGGCAAAGTGAACAGATGTAACTGTTAGAGTCTAGGACAAAATATTCTATCTGCTTTTACTTTGAAAATTATAGAGCTCACAAAAGTTGAATATTTTCTTTAAAGTTGATGCCTTAGAATGATTTCTTTTTATAGGAAGAAAATACTCGAACCCCTTATCATAGATTTTACAGAATTTTCAAAGCAGACTGGGAGTGTCAAAGCTGTGTAAAATAATAAACCAATAATGAAGCAATCAGCATGTGCATTTGTCCTCACTTGAAATATTGAGGAAGGATTAATAGAGGAAGGAAAACCCAGTAATGCTTTCTCCTTTTTATTTCCTTAGAATGCATCTTGAGATAAACACAGTACATTGTTTCACAGAATAATTAATTTGGGGGCACTTGAGTATCCATTTATATTATGTATTCATAGCTTTTTGTGGCAGCCAGAGGCCATGAGTCTTAGGCATGACATGATGAGCCTACTGGGAGAAAGATGCAGTACGTTGCGGCTACCCTTAAGAGAGTTCCCAGCTGTGTACTCTGCTTTTAAAAAATGGATGCAAAATTAAACTTACCATAATGACTTCTGTTGGAGTAAGTTAGATTTTGCCTTCAGTAGCGCAGGTGCATAAAGTGCGTTATTTAGCACTTGTGAGATAGTTCCCAAAACATAGGGGATTGAGAAAATTTACATGAAAGTTTATTTCTAGCCAGTATTTTCCAATCCTTAAAATAAAATTTAAAACTTCTATAGCAAAGGAAATGTAATATTCACCTATTGCAGAAGTAAATGGGAAATGGAATGGGAAGAAATTTTATTCTATTTTTTAAAACTCTAAAATTCTGAAAGGCAGCTGAGTACATGGGTGATATTTAACAAAAGCAGAGCTCTTACTCAGGGGACGTTACCATTAAATGTAGAGAAAGTCAGATCTTCTACTGATCCATTAACTTGAGGATTCACGGATTTTTCTGATCCCAAGAGGCCTTGTGTGTGGGTAGGGTTCCCTCCAATCCAGGGTGTGCAATTAACAGAATTCAACATGCCTTTTCAGTTTCCCTCAACTTGTTCTAGAACGTATGCAATACTTATAATTACTGAAGCAAAATAAATGATTGTAGAAAGAGTCTTTGGGTCTAATCTTTATGTGAAGTTCAGGGAAAAAAAAAGAATAAGGGACCAAAATAGCAGTTGTAAATATCTTGCTTTACTTTAGAATCCTGTATTTAGTTACTATGAAGAATTATCTTAGGCAGAGGTGAAACGTCATGTCATTGAAGAAACACACACAATAGAAATTGTTAGGGGGCTCCAAGATTATGCAGCTCCATTGATTTTTTTCCAATCATACTATAACACAAACATAATATCCTTTGGCTGAGTCCATTTTGAGTCCTACAGGACAAAAATGGTGTAGTTGTAGCACCCAGTAGATTCTTCTTAAATGCAAACTACAGAGTTCTGCTCATTCAAGATTGGAAAAACACAAAATTCTATCAGTCAAAGCTATTTGTCTAAACCTCAAGTAAACAATGGATCTGTTTTCTCTTTTGACAGGTTCTTTCTAGGGAATTCTTACTTGAATATACATTGTGCATCCATATATTGCTACAATAATAGAGACAGCTGGACTCTTAAAAGAAGTCTAACAGGTTAGGGTTAGGGGCTACATGATGAACTGCTCAATGATAAACTTACACCATTCTAGACTTAATTACTCTCTGGATATCTTGCCTCAGCAGACAGTTCTATCTTGACTACTTGCCCAGTTTCTTGGAATATACACATCTGTACCACCCTTTGTTCCTGAAGTCCCATTTGTTTTTTCTGTGATCTCAGCTCCAAAATGATAGGTTGACTGCATTAAAATATACTAATGGTCATGATTTTGTGAGAACTCCAGTAATTCTGGAAACCAGACACTTGAAATCAGTCAGGTAAATTTCAGAGATCTTCAGCATTTGTGTTCTGAAAAGTAGGGCTTTTCTCTTCAGGAGAGTAGGGATCAAAGCAAAACCTCAAATATCAAGAAATGAGAAGTTAAAGTTGTTGACATTTTTTTCATGCTGATGGATGACAAAGTATAGATGCTCTATACAGTTTTCCTAAGGATATCGCAAACAAATGACAGGTAGTTATTTTCATGAAATACTATGAGTTTGTTGAATGCATCTAAATTTAAGTTCATGCAGACTCTCTGCTCTTGGGTTCCTTTCTTTTTTTATTCTTCTCTCTTCTAACTGCATTCCAATCCAAGTGAAATCGTTAGTGTATAGATTATGTTATAAACTATGTTTATAAGAAATAAATTCTAAAACATGAATTTTTCAAAAAGTGAGGCATACATGCAAGATGCACCCACTGATTAAAAATTAATATTAATGAAAAATTTAGTTATAAATCATATATTACTTGTACTTACAAACATTTTCAATATTCCATACAAGGTATTTTGCTCATATACTTTCCACTTTCTCATCTTTCTCCCAAATACTCCCCTCAAAAAGTTTCATCCCTATCCATGAAACATATCTATTTGTCTGTCTGTCGTCTGCTGTCTGTCTATCTATCTATCTATCTATCTATCTCTTATCTCTATCTCTCTATCTCTCTATCTCCTATCTCTCTATCTCCTATCTCTCTATCTATCCATTCATTTATTGCATTTCAATCCCAGGTCCTTTGGGATTTGCTAATGAATTTTATCAAATATATTTTGGAAGAAATAACAAAATTTCTCTGTATATTCTTACAAGAACATGGAAGAAACAGAATTTACTTTAGGTTAATGCAGATAACATTCACATAACACACATAGTTCTTAAGAATATAACCAAGAGATCAAGCATTGATTTTCCTCTGCATGAAAAGGGAACTGACAGAGAGAGATTGCACTGAGCAAAATTGCCTCAAACCAAGCTGGGCCCTTTGGTTGTGAAAATACATGGCTTTAGGCATATATTGTCTAAGTACTTCTTGCCATTGCACAAATGAGTGTTTCAGATCTAAAGCTTGGTACTTGTACAGTACACTGTATTTCAGAAATAATTTCCTTTTATGTACATGTGCTATAATTTAACTTGAATTTTTTTCTTTATTTGTTTTTTATTTCTGTATTCTCTTTGTTGGAGTTTTAAGGTTATAAAAAATTCAGTAATTATAGATTTTTGACAAACATCTAACAGAAGAGAACAGTGAGAGCCTTCAGTACTGCAGCATCAGTGGGCAGGTAGCCTAGCATTACCTGAAGATTTTACACTATTTCTCAGGGTGATTTGTTTCAGTGGAAGAGGCTAACCCATATAAAAATGGATGTTTCCATGTAGGTGACAAAATCAAGCACAGAGTCAGTCATAACTACCCTAGGTACATAGAAATGTATTACTCCAGACAAAGACCAAATAAGGAAAAAAAAATGACAATCATAAAAGGTTACATTATAGTATAAGGGTGCCTCTAAGTTACTTTGGTGTGTGTGTTTCCAAAATCTTTTAAATAAGAGATTGCAAATACATTCAGTTAAATAGTTTCAAAAAGGTTTTAAGCAAAAGCATATATATATATATATATATATATACATACATATATATTATATGTAATATATATATGATTTTATATATATGAATTATATATATTATATATAATTACATATTTTAATTTTATATATATTATATATGTTGAAAATTGGTAAGATGCAATATCATAACGTTGTAAAATAATAAGAGTTTCAGATGTGCAGCACATTTTTTCTGATAAAACATGTTTTATTTAATGCATGACTCAGGTTCTCTGGTTGGAGTGTACCATTAGTCTTACTTGGCTCACTTTTCCTCATTTACCAATCTTCCTGATCATATGACCTCTGACTATCTTCTATCTCTGATCACATGCCTCTGACTAGTCTTCCTGATCATGTGCTTCTGCTCACTATAGGTGGTGACTATTGTTATCTACTTTGGATTTTTATTTTCTTGGAAGCCAGATATAAGGAAGACAGATTCTGCAGTATTTTCTCTTTTGACAATAATTAGAAGGCCTTAACCCCAAGAACATATTCCTTATGTGCTGTGTGTAATTTTATAAAGCATGCTGGCCCCAATTCCATCCTGCCCCTCCTCCTGAGAACACCTGGATCTATGGCTTGTGTTCCACAGGTCATCCATCCCTGTGGCTGGTCTGGGGACCACTACCAACCACCCTGATCTCACTCAGCTCTCATGTTAACTCTCTTGGTCTCTACTTTTTGCGTGCTGGGTGTGTAATAGCTGTTATAGTCTCACCTAGCTCCCTTTAGCTCAGTTAAAGGAAAACACTAGAGATCTTTATATTTTAAAATTGATCAGATAACTCAAAGGCTGGATGAAGACTATCCTGTCCCATCCTCCTTGGCCTCTGCAGGCACAACTGTGGAGGCCAGAAACTGTTGGTACCTAGAGAAACCTCCATATCTGCAGCTCCTTGTTCTGCCCATTTCCTGGTCTGATTCCCAATCCTCTCTTCCCTTCTCTTCCTGTCCTACCCAGAAATCCCGTCTTTTCTTTTGCTTGCAATCGATTTCTGCCTTCTTTATTTAGCCAATCAATATTAAAGAAATAATTAGAGAATAAATTACAAAAACTCCCTCCTATGGTTTCTTGTACCCTAGTGCTAACTCATTAGTATCTGGGAATCACACAATCATTTTAAGTGTTTTAGTTTCATCCTGAGCCTGTGTCATACTTATGGTGTTCACACAAATGGAGAATTTTCATGTGACATGAAAGCTTAGTGAGAATGCTGCTGAAGAAGGGAGTGGCTATTATGGACTCTATGAGTAAAGCAAACAAGTCAGTGGAGGTGGAAAGACTTACTCAGTCACAGAAATCTTTGTAGAGAAATTTTAATCCAGCAACACTGCTGTTCTTGGCAAGGGATTATATCCAAAGACTTAGGTCTGTGTGGTTTAATTGAAATACAGACATACCTTTCACCTTTAATCCTTAACAATGAAGTTAAGATTAGTTTTTTGACAGAAGCAGCCATGTTTGAAAGTGGCTTCTAATTGAGGAACACACAAAGTGACAAATCAGAAAAAGATTTGAAGAATGACTCAAAAATAGGGTACACCCAACTCTTATGAGAATAGCACAGCAAGAGACGCTATTTAAGAGAGCACCGTTGAGTACAGTCATTCAGTTCTGTTCAGTCATGGAGTTCAGAACAGTGGGGTTGAGTCAGGCAGTTTGGGAATGCAGTGATTGAAGGGCAGTGGAGTTGAGTTCATTCGTGAGTTCACACAGTTCAACATCAGTCAGCAGAGGCAGTTGAAGCTAGAGAAAAAGAAGGAGCCGGAAGATTAGAACAGATTGCCAGAGTTAGTGGGTGGCCAAGTAAAGAAATCCAGTGAGAAGCTGAAAGAAGTCAGATTGAATCAGGTTGAAGAGGAGTTTTAGTCAGAACAACCCAGTTGAACCAGCTAGACAGAATTCAGAAAGAGTTAGAAAAGGTGAGCTTCTTAAGCAGGAATCATATGAGATAAAAATTACACCGGGCAACTAAAAGTTACCCTTACCTTAGTTTTATATGATGTAAACTTTGAGTACCATGGATCTTAATTACTGAGGCAGGCAGAGCTGATGAAAAGCTTCTCCATCAAATGTTTTCTTCTTTCTTTCCTGCATTTCTTCACATTGATATATGAAAAGATTTCCTCAGAGCCCACATTTATTTTCTTTCAAGAAAGGTCTTTTCAAGACAGAACCATATCAATTCCTCCTAGTTCAGTGTCTGAATCATGGGGCATCTTCAACAATAGGGTATAATTTTCATTTTCTGGAAAGTAAGTAAGGGCTATGGCAATAAATATCTTTGACAAGCAATTGAAAAAGAGATTCCCCATTCCTGGCAATGGGTTTTTGTTAGATACTCAAAACTGTAAACTTTGTATGTCTCTTCAATTAGTATTAATAGGAAAAAATGATCAGACAGACTTTCAAATACATAAAAGGAGCAATTGTATAAGTAAGTCATGTTTTGTCACCAGAGATAGAATTTCAAATTAATAAAACTAATGGCATTTATATCAGAATCAGATATAAATCAGATGTCTTAGGATTGATAAAATCTAACTCATTAATCTTCTATCTACTTAATTTTCTGTTAGAAAGCCATTTAAAATATATGAAACTGTCAGAATGATTCTTCCAATTTAGAGTTCCTTTAAAAAAAAATAAAGAGTTATGTGAGAGTCTTAGACACTTTAATCATATTCATTTCATTCTCACAGTTCCTCCCAGATCCATGCCATTCTTCCATACCTACCAAACTTTGTTTTTCTTTTCTTAAATCCATGAAATGCAATTTATTTTCTTGAATACACAGCCATCCAGTGAAGCATATTTGACCAACCAGGGGTTACATTCTTGAAGAAAACTTACTATTCCTATACTGAAATTTATAAGTTTCCAATAACTCCTCAACTAGGGAATGTGACTACATTCCATACTTTCTCTTCCACACTAGGATTTTTGTCTGGTTTGAATTTTCACTGGTCTTATATTGTCATAACCACAGTGAGTCAGACACGAAGCTGCCCTTCTGTATTTGGAATACACTCATTTTTTTTTTTAGTATAATCTTCCATAATTTCTACTACTTACAAATTACTGTCATCTCTTCTGCAATGAGCTCTCATCATTGGAAGAAATGGTAATTATATATATAATATATTATATATATATATATATAATATATTTATATACATATAGTGGTAATGCATAACACACACACACACAACAAATATTGCATTACTCAGTCTCATATTCTCCGAAACAAAGCCAGTGTTAGGTCTCTGAGTTAATCACAATTTATTACATATAGAAGCTTCTCTAATAAGGCTTGAGAGATACACTATTCTATGGTTATAACAAAAAGTTGTGAAGATCAGTTTACCACAATGTCCATAGGAAAATTATAGCACTAAGTTCTCCATTAGTGCCTATGAGCAGTCTAACCATAAGTTCTTGGCCCTAATAAAGGTGATAGGTATAGGTCTTAAAGTGCTGGCCATAACTCCAATCATAATGTGATATATTAACCCCATGATATTAATGCCATTATTTAAATAGTAGGTTTGTCATTTCCAGGCCAGTGATTATTATAGCTCCCACATGTGCACCAGGATAAAACTATTGATGATTTTTATTTCCTTCTATTGCATTCATAGAAACACAATGAAAACAATATGGTAGAAATATAACTTACAAGCTAGTAACAGCTTGTTTTTTTTTTTTTTCATGTTTTATGGCTCAATATGTGCTGTCTTCAACAGTAGAGCCTTATCATCAAGTTTCAGGAGGTAATTAAGAGCACTAGTAATAGCCTGTAATGTTTCAAGTCTGTATGATCTCGTTGGTCAATAACTCAAAATAACTCCTTTCTTATCACTGGGATGTTTTCCCCTCTATGATGTCTAGTAGGAATATTCTTGGTCCATGGTAAGCTAATTCTATTTAAACTTACCTCTCTCTTTAATTCTATCTCTATCTCTGTTTGTCTGTCTGTCTGTCTATCTCTTTCTGTGAGTGTATGTGTGATGTGTGTGTGTGTGTGTGTGAGAGAGAGAGAGAGAGAGAGAGAGAGAGAGAGAGAAGAGAGAGAAGAGGAGAGGAGACAGAGAGAGACAGAGAGGGGGAGAGGGAGAGGGAGAGGGAGAGACAGGAGGAGAGCACTTCTACTGTAGTTTCCATGTTACCTGTTTTGAAATCTTTTTTGGTTTGTTATTTCTTCCCTCATTTCTCCTGTACTCTATCCTACAATCATCCAAGCTAACTCATCTCTTCCCATTTTAGTTATTTCCTTTAAACACCCACTTAGTTTACAGTGTGTTTTTCAAAATAAAAATTGTTATCTTTAGGTTCATATATTTGGACATCTTATTTACAGATGAAGGCAGTATTGGCTACCTTATGAAAGATGCAACATTGCTTAGGGAAATAATTATTGGGGAATGGTTTTCAGACTTCATCTTCTCTCTCTATTTTCCATTCGTACTCACCTTCTTGTTAATGGTTTAGGATGTGATCTCAGCTTCTTTCTCCAGCTTTCCCCCTTTCTATCTCTCTACCATTATGGTTATATCTGTAAATCAGATAAATTCTTCTTTCGATAGGCCTCTTTTGGTTATGATATTTTATCACAGCAACAGAAAAATAATTGATGCAGATGTTGGTAATAGAGAGTGATCTGTTACTGCGAAGAAAAGTTGAAGTCATTGAAACTTTGGAGTAAAAAAAAAAAATTGAATGCTTTAAACAGAGCTTAATGGGTCATTGTAGCAGAAGTCTGGAAAGACTGTTGTACTTAAAGTGATGGGGAAGGCAGAAGTGCATCATGAGTAGTTTCAGAGAGGAACAATGTCAGCAACTGGGTGGAAGCCCTGCCTGTTAGAGCTTATCAAGAGTTTTGGCTGCATTTTGCCAATGTTCTAAGCATTCTTGAGGCTTTATACAAGGGCCACATCTGCGTTAAATTACAGTCAACAAACTGGTACATAAAACTTCTCTTCTCTTCCCAGAGAAGAGAAATCATGTCATCTTGGAACATATCATTTTTAAACTCGCACAAAAGGATTGACAAAAAAGTCTTGGAAGATATTTGCTGTTGTTTAAAACTATGGTGCTGTTAGTTTTCTGTCACGTTTATAAAATCAGATGTATCTGGGAAAACAAAATCTCAGTTGTGAATTGCCTCTGTCAGATTGTCCTTTTGGTGTTTCTCTCTGATATGTTTATGATTGATGGATGGGAGGGGCTGTCACACTGTGAGTGGTCCTACTTATTGGCAGGTTTTCTGGGAAGTATAAGAAAGGTAAATGAGTATGATGTTCAGAGAATTCCCATAAGCAGCTTTCCTCCATTACTTCCTGCCTTTGCTCCTGCCTGAGTTCCTGCCCTGACTCTTCTCAATGATGGACTGTGATGAGGAATTTTAAGCCAAGAAATATCATTTTTCTCATCTACAAGATGCTTTTAATCATGGTGTTTATAACAACAACAGAAATCAAATTAGGATATCCATTGACCAGAACCAGCCATACAGTACCAATATATAAAAAAAAAAAATAAAAAATAAAAAATAAAAAAAGAAAAGCTATGTATAGAAAGCAGAATAACTTAAAACATTCTAGAGAGATAGATGATAAAGGGAAATAGAGTCTCTTCAATATTCAAGTCAGGCAGTCTTTTATTAAACAAAAGAGAACACTGAGGATGGTTAAAAAAGGAAGAATGGTTACAGAGATTTAGTTTTATGGGTCTGATCACAAATATTCTACAAGTGTATTAAAGTAAAATAGCAAATAACATGAGTATTAGTGTGTAGGAGGGAGTATAATGAATTTCTGGGTATTGATAGCATTGACATGAGAGTAATACATAGATCATAATGAGAAATTTGACTTTCACATGAAAATGAATATTTTACCCATAGTAACAAAAGCAAGAAAAAATACCTATTAGGTATGCTATTATTATTAGTATCATGGATATTCTGTTGCTTACAAAACTGTATCAACTACTAATAATATAAATATATGATTTTAAAAATAGCTAGATGTGGTGATTTGTGTTGGGAGGAAATATAGTAAGGAATATACTAACATGACCAGTCCATAATATGGTTAAAGTTTAATTGTATTTATAAGACAGAGAACAGAGACATCTTGAAGGATCCAGAGCAGAGAGGAAAAAAGCAGACTAAATGTGGACAGAAGACCAGACACAACCCGGCTTAGTGAAGTGGGAGACTGAGAAAGAAAGCTATAGAGAGAACAAGAGAAGAGAATGAGAAAGAGTAGCAAAAAGCAGGGAAGTATGAGTACCTGGGGGAAGATAAGCCCAGGATCTGGAGGTAGTTTAAGATGGAGGAGAGCTGAGTAGGTATACGATCAAGTGTGGACTTTGGAATTTATGATATGTACTTGTGCTCCTGAGGGACACTGGAAGCCAGATGGACTTTGATATGCTAATATCCATCATAGTTGTCAATAAAGATTCATGTGTCTCTTCTTCCAGAGGTAAAGTAAATGAGTCTTTTCACAGAAAGGAACTGTGTACACAAGTTCCTTAGGAACACTAGCTTTTGTCTCTTCTCCAGGAATCTTGTTGTCCATCTTGAGATTCTTCCTCAATATGTGAACTACTTGTGACAAGTAACAATTTTAATCAGAATGACTCCCATAGGCACATTTACTTAAAAGTCTGGTTCTCTTTGTGAACATTTTAGAAAGGATTAGATGATATGACTTTTTTGGAGGCGAGTTTGTCACTAGAAGTGGGCTTTGAGACTTCCAAAGGCCATGCCAAGACCAGTCTCACTCTGTCTCCAACTTTGGATCAGATGAAAGCTCTCAGCTACTGCTCCAGTGCCATGTGTGCCAGCCTTTATTGCCATGTTCCCCACCATGAAAGTCAGAAACAGCATCTGAAATTTCAAGTAAGCTTTTCATTAAATGTTTCTTTTGTAAGTTGACTTGGTCATTTTGTCTCATCACAGCAATAGAACAGTAATTAAGACAATATGATAGTAGAAGTGTGAGAGACTTTCTATGAAATGTATATTCCGAAGAAAAATGAATGAGAATACTATTTACTTCTTAGTTATAATTAAAATTCATGTTCATGTCTGAATAGGACAGGAAGTTGGCTCAGATATTTTGGTCATCCTGAGAAGCCCTTAGAATCAGTGATCACAGGAGTATTCATAAAACTTTGTTTATTGCCTTGCTTTTTCTTTGACTATTTGTGTTTATTATCTTGCTTGTTCCTTGAATATTTGCATCTATTGTATTGATAGTTCCTCAACCTAGAACTGACCTTAATACTTACATGTAATTAAAATGGTATAAAAGCAAAAAAGGATGAGAGGGGATGGGATAGGGGGTTTCAAGAGAGGGAAATGGGGAAAGGGGATGGCATCTGAAATGTAAATAAATAAAATATCCAATAAAAAAGAAGTTTTATGAAGACAAAGACTAGCAGGCAAAATAGTAAAGGATGTAACCAGAGGCTAAATTTAATGCATGTGCATGAAATATATGGTTAAAATTGTGGGAGGAATATAGTCTTTAAATATGTGGACATGAAGGGAAAGAAAGATGTCTCAATATAATTTGGTTCAGGAGAAGTTGTTGAATTATTAAATTTAGAGAACCTAATGGAATGAGTTGGAAAGTTAGCAAGACATTATACATGTTTAGAAGCTTAAAATTGATAATAAAGAGTATGTATACATATTGGCACAATACAATCTATAAAGAATTGCAAATTCAACACAATTGACTTTATGTAGTGAATGAATCATGTTGTGTATATTTTTATAGATGGGTTGTGAGTTATGTAATACAGGTTATGTAGTATTACAGTAGCATTCTTCTTATTCTCTGCTCAATAGATGAGTATAGCAGTCCCTTCCTTTAATTCAGACAAAAAGCATTTCTCAATACATTGTTTAATATTTTCTTAAATTAAGGGAAAAGAATGTTTCTTCAGGCTGAGACTTATTGCTTTTACTTTTGACAACTGGTGCTGATTGTGTAAGCAGATGAAGTAATTAGTGAATGTATATTGTTGACATGAGCACAACCATATAAGTGACTCCAATGGTTTAGACCCATGGACATGGCATTGTGTCTCCAAGATTAGAGCAGGGATGTTAATTAATAATTGACTTTTAGCTAAACCCAGTGCACCCAGCTACTATCAGCCATAGATTTCTCCTTTGAAATAAGAATAACTGTAAACTAAGACTCTTCTCCTCTAAGTGCTGCATATGGTGAAATTGCCTCCCTCCTCCTATTTTGCCGTGTTTGCGTGTTACTGCTATTGCTATTCCATATTGGGTGCATGGCCCACCCAAATTGAAGCCAGCATTTCTGTGCAGGTGTCTTGTGGTTTCTTCATTCTTCCATCACCAGGGTCAACCTGCTCAGGACCTGGCAGATAATTGCATAGGTAAGAAAAAAATCCAAGATTTTCAAAGACACAAGGCAAACAGGTTCAACAATAATTTCCATGTTCAAAAAGCTTGTCACAAAAAGAAAGGTTGCTAAGAGATTACATAAGATTAATTTATGAACAAATTATAGTATCTGAATTGTTCAGTTATATGAGTATATTCAAGTGAGAATTTTCCATCAAATGGAGAAAACAAAATGCAATAATGATAAAGCGTAACCATCCCAAAATATTATCAGTGGGAATGAGACTAGTTACAACCTGAGGTTCTGAAACATTTTCCTCTCAAGGGAAAGTACATTTTTGTTAAGAATAATACATAAATGATCAAATACAGATGATATGAAATTTTTGCTGATAATTTTCCGTAAGGATGTTAAATAAACTAAAACAGAGATATTTTGGGAATTATGATAAAGTACAGAAACAGATGTATATACATATATCTGTTTAATATATGTTAGCATTCTGTTAAACTCCACCTCCACAGTTACCTGGCAAGAGCTAGGTATGCTCCTCCCCGCAGCTACCTGGCAACAGCCAGGTAGCATTGCCCACTATTATAAAAAGGGCTGTCTGGCCCCTCCTCTCTCTCTTGCTCTCTTGCTCCTGTGACCCAAGCCTGCAGGTCTTATCTGACCCTTTCCCTCTCCCCTCCCCCCTCCACGTGGTCATGGCCGGCCACCTCTCTCTGCTCTCTCCTCTGCCCTAAATAAACTTCTCCTCGTGGAACCCTCCGCCGCTGTTTTTCTTTTTTTAAATAACAACAATATATATATATATATATATATATATATATATATATATATACACACACACACACACACACATATATACATATATATATACCAAATAATATATATATGTATATATGTGTTTAATATATAAATTAATATAACATATAAAATATAAAATGTATATATATAAATATGTATATATACACATACATATATACATATATATATTAGAGAGGGGTGTGTGGAAGGGTGTTTGCAGAGGCTAAGCCTTTGAGTTAAGTAGAAAAACATGAGATGTGAAGAATGAGAACTCACAGTGAACTCAAATTTGGCGTTCGATGAAACTTCATGAAGTCAGGGACTAAAGGAAGATGAAATCTAATATAGAAAATGTGGCGTATACCTAGTCAGTGAAAATGGATGCTGAGACATAGAAATGGGGAATGATCTTAGGTAATACTCCCTATTGACTCATTTCTTTATGACAAATAAGATCCTAAGGAAATCTGGTCATACATCACTCTTCATTCTACAAACTGAATAGATTTCCTGAATATATGTACATTGTAAGTAGAAAATATTAATGAGTAGCTATTAAAAATAATGCAACTGTTTAAAATTAAATTCTGCTTGGCACAACATTTTTGTCAAAGGTCAGCATGCGCAATGTCAAAAATATGCCAACATTCTGTTTTAAAATGAATATTTTAAAATATTTTCATATTTAAAATTATACTATATTATAACAGGTATAGATATCCACATATATGGAAAGGTTTTCTGCTGAATATAGTACTCAACACTTACAATATTCAAGATCTATGTACTAGCTCCCTTCTTCTCTCTCTCTCTCTCTCTTGTTCTCTCTCTCTCTCTCTCTCTCTCTCTCTCTCTCTCTCTCTCTTTCTGTATGTGTGTATATGTGTGTATGTATGTGTGTGTTTCACTTGAAGCCTTATATACCACAAAATAACATAACTGCAAATAACTTTGACTTTGGCTACGTATATTCTAAACTTATTTTTCCTGTCTTATTATCTGCTTATCTAATTATTCAACTGATTTTATATTATGGATGCTCTATTTTGGATATCCACTGTGATAAGACAACATGACCAAATATATCTTAGGGAGTACCTTTTCTTTTTTATGACAAAACACCGTGACCAAGACAACTTAATAAAGATATTAGTTAATACGGGGCTCATAGTTCCAGAAGGCAGTAGAATCCTTGACCATCATAGCAGAAAGCATGGTACAGACAGGCAGGCATGGCACTGGAGTAGTAATGGAAAGCTTATGCGTTGAGACACAACCATGAGATATATATAGAAAAACAGAGAGCAAACTAACTCCAAATCTAGTGATATTTTTAAACCCCAAATGCCACCCTCAGTCACATGTCTCTCCATCAAGGTCAAGCATCTACCAACAATCCATCACAAACAATGGTAAAGAAATTTTTGAATATATGAGTCTATGATGGCTATTCTTTAAACTACTATATGGAAGGGTTTGTTTCAGCTTACAGTTATGACGTCTCACTCAATCACTCAGGGAAGTCAGGACAGGAATCTGGTGGCACAAACTGTAGCAGAGGTAACAAAACTATCCACAGCCGGCTTTTTTTACACAACTCCAGGCTACTGCTCCATGGTTGTTACCACCCACAATAGTTTAGGCCTTCCCACTTCAGTCATTAATCAAGAAAATGCCTAGGAAGTTTACATTTAGGCCAATATTATAAAGGTAATTATGTAAATTGAGATTTCTTCTTCTCAAATGAGTCTAGCTCAGTGGTTCTCTACCTTCTTAATGCTGCAACTCTTTAATACAGTTTCTCTCCGTGTAGTGACCACCAATCATACAATTATTTCTGTTGCTACTTCATAACTGTAATTTTTACTCTTAGGAATTAGAATGTACATATCTAATATGCAGGATCAATGATATGTGTCTACTGTGAAGGTTACAACCCACAGGTTGAGAACAACTGGTCTAACATATATCAGATTAATATAAAACTAATAGGCATAATGAGGTACTTTGGAATTTCTGCTTCTGGTGTTTTTTTTTTAATTGATATCTTATTAATTCTTTGAGAATATCAGAGTATTTTGGTATTTCTGATGGATTTTGTTTGCTATTTTTGGTTTATTTGTTTAAGATGAAAAAATTTATAAATGTAGATTTATTTAATATGGTTACATTGGAAAGAGAGATAAAAAATTTAGTGAAACCCCATTTCTATTTTGGGGATTCTGAAGTGAGATTAAAGTATAAACAGTTTGAAAGGATGTGCTCATGTATGAACTCCTGGTTAAGTTGTGACCCCGCCTACATTGACGCATCCGTGTCTGAGGGTCAATTACATCCTGTAAAGTAGTCTGAAGAGTAGTTTGAATTGTGTGAAGTCTTTTCCTCAGAGATAAGTTCCCTTTCTTTTATTAATTTCAGCATAAATTCTAGGGAAAAACTCCTATTTCTTCGTTGTTCACTGATTCATTTATGGGGTAATCCAATTGGAAGACAGAAATGTCTCTGAATATCCTCATTTTTGCCAAACCCATAAGAGTACCCTCTCTTCTGTAGTACTATCTCAATTTTATATAGAAAAAGTCTATGTCTGAAACAAATATGATAAAAAGAAATCAACTAGGGACCAACTTTGGAATATAGCTCATTATGTCCAGGGTGAAGTGTATAAATACCAGTTTTCATTATCTCCTGCTTTTAATTGCCTTTGGAAGGGGTGACACAATAAATTAATTGGTATATTACTTAGTGTTATATTACTGAGATGAGATTCTATGACTAAGAAATTCTTTCGAATAAAGTTTTTAACTAGGGGCTTTTTTACACTTTCAAAGGTTTAGTCCATGATTATCATGGTCGGAAACAGAAAGGCATGATGCTAGAAAAGTAGCTGAGAGGTTTGTATCAGGATACCCCAGGCAGAGAGTAGGGAGATATAGAGATGCTGGGCCCGACATATGCTATTGAAACCTCAAATTCCACCTCTAGTGGCCTAATCTGAAAATAGAAAGATAACTCAGAATACATGATGCTGTGGAAAATTACCAGAGTTCAGTTCCAAGAAGCCATATCATCTGGTGCACAATCACAAATAACACTAGCTCTGTGATATCCAGTGGCCTTTTATAGACTCTGAAAGACATTTACACACATGTGCACACACACAAAACATAAAATAAATTATACAAATTAGTCTTTTAAGCTTTTCAGACATATAGAAACCCACCTTTATTAAGATAAACTATATTAAGACATTTTGTAGTTTTTAAATAAGTAAAAATATGCAAGTATTTCCTTCATTTCTCTCCTTCAAGCCCTTCCCATGTCTCACAACCTGTGTTACTGCCTCTGAAATTTATGGTCACTTTTTCTTTCATATATATATATTAACAAATATGTTTGTATACAAAGTACATAAATGCAACCTGCCAAGTCCGTTCAATATTGGTTGTATGCATAAGATTTTAGGGCTGAACATTTGGTATTAGATATCTAATTAGAGAACTCATCCCCGAGAAAGACTAGTCCTCCCTTTTACAGTTGTAAGTAGCAAGTAGTTTGCGATAGATGGGAGTCTTGTGGGATTTCAATGTTCCAGGCTAGCATTTTAGCATAGACAGCCAAATTGCTGTGGTATCATGAGTAATATTCCCTGTTAGTTCTAGGGAACACAATCTCACCATTGTTCTTTGGGTCTTACACTCTTACTTTGCCTTTTTCATCAGTGTTATGTGAGGTTTTCATCCCAGTATTGTTCAGTAATACATCCTTTGGGACTGGCACCATAGACTCAGCTTATGTATTTTGACTTGTGATTTTCTGTAATGGTCACCGTCTTCTGCAAAGAGAAGCTTCTTTGATGAGGGCTGAGAACTACATTTCTTTGAGAGTATATGGAGAAATTTTAGAATGCCGTTCGGAATTATGTTAGTCTAGTTTAGGAGTAACAGCAGTTTCTAATCTATGATCCACATCTTCACTAGACAGGTACATGGCCAGGTTTATAGGACCAACCACAACTGGTTGCCTTTTGAACAGGTCTTAAGTTAGTCCTTTGTTTAGGAATTCTTTCAGGTAGAATAATACCTTAAATTTTTCAAAGGATCAAATTTCTCTAGAGGAAAAACATGCTTTCAGTGAGTGTCAGGTAGAATACCCAAGAATACAGAAGAAGTAGCTCAGTCAAAATTCTAGAGGAAATACTGCATAAGTCCTTTAAAAATCTAACTTTTGTTTTTGTCTCTTAACTGCTTTATCCATGATGATGTAGAATGAAACACTATATGAGAATAGGCTTTCAACACAGTGTATCCATAAATGTAGAATTTGACACTCAAAGATGCTTATAGGGAGGCCAGTTTTCAAATGAGTAGGGGAATTTAGAGTCTAAGAAAAAGATTCCCTCAAGGAAAACATTACAGTACTTAAAATATTAGATTCTCGCCAGTAACAAATATCAACTTCATAATGTCTGATGAGATTTAAGACATATTATCCATCAATTTGGAGAAGTGTTTTACACAGCATGCCTGTGCAATTATACTTATATGTATACTCTTAAGAAGAAGAAAACAGAGATTTTTTTTTATGCTTTCACCCCTAATCTCTAAAGAAATTAAAACAAATAGAGGAATAGATGCACAGACAAATGCAAAGAAAATAACTGGAGTTCCTGATTGAATCTTTTAAAGCTCATCCTCGCTGTGGTTCTTTCTCTTGTCCTCTATTGTCAAGACACAATGTCATACTTCAAGCATTTGGGACTTTCATTCTGCGTAACACATTGCCTTTTCCAAATTTTCTACGCGTTCAGTACATGTTCCAAGTTCACACGGGCTGGCCTTGGACCATTTATAGGGGCTTGTTTGTCAAAGTTCACAGAATTGCAACATTTATCGCTATTATAACTTTCTCTGCAGTGTTATGGTTGTAATTATTTGGTGTTATTCTGGGAGTTAATTGCCAGAAACAAAATTAAGGGAGCATGTCTGATTCTTTCCTTCCTCTGAGACTACTGAAAAAGGAATTGAAAAGAGGTGAGCCTGAATAGCAATCCAGCATGGACCATTTCTCTTGTCATTGCTCTCACTGAAGGAGCTCACTCAAGAAAGTCACTAAGAGGTCAGAAGACTTTAAACAGACAACACAGACCTGCAATACAACGTCCAAAGTCTTTCAGCAATTTGGTACAGCTGCACTGAGGACTAGCTCTTTTTTATGTCTACCAAAAGGGACTGCTAAGTAAAGTCCTAAATTTCATTGTGCTAATAGAGCAATTTTATGTTTAAGTGACTCAGTTTCATAGCTATTGTCTTTTCAGACCTTTATATGTTAAACTATTAGCAAATAGAAATTTTACATCATTTGTGAAAGTTGGATGACATCATGGTCTAAATTTTAATGACATGGTGATTCAGACTGAAGAAATGTTTGAATACATTTTTTGGGTCATTAATTCTCAAAAAGGATTACCTCCAACAAGATGTAATAGTCAGAAGGGTATACGTCATTCCTTTTGGACCCATCGCCCTGGGTTATTCACAGTTTACTGCATCTATTTTAAAATTTGCTTCCCCACATTCTCAGAGGAAGGTGCTGTGTCTGCTCAGGGTTGTTTCTTTTCTCATTTGGAACAGCAAACCTTCAGCACCATTTGGTTCTATTTTTGTCTTGACCTCTATCTCAATTTCCTTGAGAATATATCCCTCAAGACAGTTCATAGCAAGAATGTGCTCTTATGCGTGTCTGCATCTCCTTCCTTCTCATTCAGCCTTTTCTCTCATATGTCCTAGGCTTCTCTTAATAAACCCATGTTCATTTCAAATACAAACAATTAGAGAGAAGACTATTTGTTTTAATTGCCGAGCTTCCAACAGATGCTTCCTTAATATTGGAAAGGCAGCTTCGTGTAAAGGATTGCTTTAAGAAAGCACTGTCTTGCATTAAAATTTGCTGGAAAGCATTCGCGTTACACTTTGAAGGGCATATAGATGTAGAAATACAGCACTTAATACTGTAATGCATACAAACCTGCTACTGATTTTAAGTACTGACATGTTCATATAATGTATTTACATGCTAATCGTTATTGCTAGGAAAAATTCAGCTAAGATATAGGTCAAAACACTGAAATACACCAGGCATTACAATGCTTATTTGTCTACTCTGGTCTTGAGGAAGTAGAGAGATGGGGTCAGGTGATTGTTGCAAGATTGGTCTACATAGTGAGAAACATTCCTCAAAAAAAAAGTTAGTTTTTTTTTTTTTTTATTGTATAATATATAAGTGACTTCAGGAGGGAAAGAAGTATGTATTCATCAAAATCAATCAATCAATCAATCAATCAATCAATCAATCTTCATATAACCCTAATCTCATTAGCTGATAAAAACTGTTTCTTCAGTCTATGATGTGAATTTTAGAATATAATATTTTAATAAAATTTGCTAGACTATTCAAGTGGATTACCGGGGAGATTGTCTACCTCACCTCTGGCCTGCACCAGTGCTACCCACATACTGCTAAGAGGAGGCAGTTCACATAGGGATCCCATTCTTTATTTTCCCAGGTTAGAAACAGCAGTCTGAGAGTGATGCTGTGGTTCCCATTTCCTATGTATCCAGATGCCCTCAGCTTATTGCTGAGAGTTGGGAACTGTCTGTGAGTCTGAGCTTCCCCTCAGACCATTTGCGCCAGGCAGGAAGGGGAAGGCAGAGTCCTAGATGGGAGCAGAATCCAAATTGGTTCAATTAAGTGTTAAGAGTAGTACTGAGGGGCTGGAAGAGAGAAGGCCTTCTCCCTGAGATTTAGGTGCAGCTTTTTTTTTTTTTTTTTTTTTTGATATTTTATTTACATTTCAGATGTTCTCCCCTTACCGCATTTCCCCTCCCTCCCTCCCTCCCTCCCTCCCTCCCTCCCTCCCTCCCTCCCTCCCAGGAACCCCCATCCTGTCTCCCTCCTCCTGCTTCTATGAGGGTGTGCCCCCACCTAACCCACCACATCTCATCTCCCCACCCTCGAATTCCCCCACGCAGGGCGTCTAGCCTTCATGGGACCAAGGATTTCCTCTACCACCTACGCTGGACAGGGCCATCCTCCTTTGCATATATAGCTGGAGCCATGGGTCCCTCCCTAAGTGCTCCCCGGCTGGTGGTTTAGACCCTGGGGGCTCTGGTTGGTTGGGATTGTTGCTCTCTTCATGGGCTCACAAACCCTTTCAACTCCTTCAGTCTTCACTCTAACTCCTCCATTGGGAACCCCATGATCAATTTAATGGTTAGCTGTGAGCATCTGCCTCTGAATATGTCAGACTCTTGCAGGCCTCTAAGGAGACAGCTATGTCAGGCTCCTGTCAGCATATACATCCTGACATCCACTTCAGCATCTACCTTTGGTGACTGCACATAGAATGGATACCCAGGTGTAATGGTCTGCAGACCGCCCCTCCTTCAGTTTCTGTCCTGTACTTTGTATCCATATTTGCTCCCTTGAGTATTTTGTTACTCCTTCTTAGAAGGACTGAAGCACCCCCCCCCCAACTTGGTCATTCTTGATGAGCTTTATGTGGTCTATGAGTTGAATCTTGGGTATTTCAAGCTTCAGGGCTAAAATCCAATAATCAGTGAGTGAATACCATGTGTGTTCTTTTGTGATTGGGTTACTTCACTCAGGATGATATTATATGGTTCCATCCATTTACATAAGAATTTATCAAATTCATTGTTTTTAATATCTGAGTAATATTCCATTGTGTAAATATACCAAATTTTTTGTATCCATTCCTCTGTTGAAGGACATCTGGGTTCTTTCCAGCTTCTGGCTATTATAAATAAAGCTGCTATGAACATAGTGTAGCATATGTCCTTGTTATTTGTTAGAGCATCTTCTGGGTATATGCCAAGGAGTGTATAGCTGGGTCCTCAGGTAGTGATATGTCCAATTTTCTGAGGAACCGCCAGACTGATTTCCATAGTGGTTGCACCATCTTGCAATCCCACCAACAATGGAGGAGTATTCCTTTTTCTCTACATCCTCGCCAGCATCTACTATCACCTGAGTTTTTTATCTTAGCCATTCTGACTGGTGTGAGGTGGAATCTCAGGGTTGTTTTGATTTGCATTTCCCTGATGACTAAGGATGCTGAACATTTCTTTAGGTGCTTCTCGGCCATTCACTTTCCTCAGTTGAGAATTCTTTGTTTAGTTCCATACTCCGTTTTTTAATAGGGTTATTTGGTTGTGTAGAGTCTAATTTCTTGAGTTCTTTGTATATATTGGATATTAGTCCTCTGTCGGATGTGGGATTGGTAAAGATCTTTTTAGGTGCAGCTCTTTAGGGACTCTCCCTGTGTCAATCCTTGAAGGACACAGTCCTTGCTTGTCCAAACTATTTTATTTGATAGTGAATGCGAATACATACACTTTTCTTAAGGTGGACCAGTAATTAAATACCATTTGCAGAAAGGAATGCCCAGGAAGGGAACCTATTGACTAAACACTCCCGGCCTCTCATATACCTCATTAGTGTTGAGCATTCCAGATTTTTATGCTACAGTGACTTTTTGTTATGATCCCTCTCAGTGGGGTGTCATGGTTACTGTTCTAGATCAGGTAGTTTGACAGTGAGCTAGCTTCATGCCTCCTGTTCTTAATTCTGGGTTTCACAGGGTTTGATTCTACTCAACCTTAGCAGTTCTTCTTTCTGGTGGCACAGTTCATTATCCTCACAGTTGATTATTTAAATATACTCTGAATTTTTATAAAATGTCAAAAATAGCATAATTTCTATGCCCTTTTCAATTCTAAATTATATTTTAAGTTTAGATTTGTAATAACTTAAGATTACAGTGTGGCAAGGAAAAATTTTTTCTTGTGAAGTAGTACACTTTTTGTTTTGATAAAACAGGGATGAGACCTTGAGTATTTCCCAACATCTTGATTTATTTATTTGTACTTCTCAATGTAGTTTTTGTGAACACTGTTGATCAAAATATTAGATAATATTATGTATGTTGTACCAATGGGCAGTTGCTTACCCTGTTTGTAGCAAGTGAATCTAGAAATAGTTTTTAACTAGTTTAACTCCTCAGGAACCTCAGAAAAGGAGGCAGAATTAGGCCATATACAGTTCTCTGGGACACTGCTCATCTTTTTCCTGTATCAGTCTAGGTTTGTCATTCTTATAAACCTCTACATTTCATGATGTGATACAACTCAATAGTGCATGTGACTAAAGAACATTCAATTTGCCTAAGACTAATGTTTTAATGTATTATATATCAATAATTATAAACATTTTAGGAGGGTTAAATAAATGGATATATGAAGATACTTTTCAGGGTATAAATTATTTTGCAGATCTTAGATGTTACTATTTGTCTTAGATACAAAGCTTTCTTCCAGTTATTGGCTATATAGTTTCTTTCTTTATGTATTTGATAATGTGTTTACGTGTGAGTATGCATGTTCATTCATATTTATGTGAACATGTGTGTGCATGATTATAGAGGTATAAGGTTAACCTTGTGTGTCACTTGTCAGGAATACTTTCAACCTTACTCCTCAGTAAGAATCTTTCATTGACCAAAACCTCACCCAGTAGGCTAGACTAATGAACCATCAATTTCAGGGGTCTGTTTTCTCCACACCCACAGAACTGAGAGTAATAATACAAATTGTATTTTGCTTCTGTGGGTTTTGGTAGTTGAGCTCAGTTCTTCATACTGGCAAAACAAGACCTTTACCAACTGAGAGATCGTCCTAGCCTCTTGGAGACTGCATCTCAGTTGTTCACCAAGGGAAAAGTAGAAGCACATTTTCTATGTGCTTTTGTGTTATAATGAGCAATTTATCACCTCAGTAGGTATGATGGCTATTGCTGGGATTCAGCATCGCTACATCTTGTATTAACTAAAGTCCAAGGCACAAGTTGGAGAAAATTTCTTAATTGGATCTCTTAAGATGGAGGATTCATGACCCCATTAACAGAACAACAATACCAACCAACCAGAATCTTCAGGGTCTAAACCACCAGCCTGGGAGCGCTTAAGGAGGGACCCATGGCTCCAGCTATATATGCAAGAGTGTTATAGGTGGGAGAAGAGATCCTTGGTCCCATGAAGGCTGGACGTCGTAGGGGGGGATTAGAGGGTGGGGAGGTGAGTGGGAGGGGTAGGTGGAGGTATACCCTCATAGAAGCAGGAGGAGGGGGGATGGGATAGGGAGTTCCTGGGAGGGAGGGGGGAAAATGGGGTAAAGGGAGAACATCTGAAATGTAAATAAAATCTCCAATAAAAAAAAAAGATGGAAAGATCTACTCTAAATTTGCATCATTTGAGACTGAATGACCCTAAATATGGATCATACCTTTTGTGACAGACTGTACGAAAGACAGAAGAATTTCTTGCTCTTTGCTTTCTTTCATTATCATTGGAAAGTTTATTTCTTCACTGACATTAGAACCTTGCTTCTTTGGGATTTCAGTTCTTTCTGAAGGACATCTGAGATATACAGCCTGGTCAAACAATTGACTTTCAGATTTTTTGGTCCTGAGACAGCTATTTTTGGAATAGTCCAACAACAACTTGTGCATGACTGTAATAAATCCCATATGTATGTTCACTCTATCAGTTCTCTTTACTAGAAAAACCTAATAAAAATATTAACATTCCTTTTCTTTTTATTAGAGAAGAGGTTCCTAGAACAAGATTCCCTGCAGGTAAGAACACAAAGTCACTAGATCTTGGGGTTGTATATATCAGAATGTCTACCGATTCTGCTAAAGAGTTATAGATTCTGTTTTATTTCCTTCAGATTTGTACACAAACATTAGCTACTTTAACTGTTAAAATTTTTGCAAATAATTGCTGGAGATACATTGTATGAGAAAATATTTATTGGTAATATGCTAGTATTGACTAGGATCAAATTTTTAATTTATTTTTTAAAAAGGTTTAATAATTAGTATAAAATTAAAGAGCATCTAAAAGATAGAGTAGAAACATGAAAGTATAAGAAACAGAAAACAAATTGTAGCCAAAGTATATTTTAAAATAAATTTCAAGAAAAAAATGAGTACCATAAATATTACCATAACATGAGTAATTCATCCACAATATGCTAAGAGATGTGTATTCAGCACCCAAGGATAAGCGGGATGTCTCCATCACACCCTCCCTTGGTGCTTGGGAGCTATTCAGAAGAAGAAGCAGAAAGACTTTCAGGGGACTGGGGGGTGTGTTTTAAGAAACAGTGTGCTATAGACTAAAGGACTGACATGTTTGTACTCATGTAGAATGGTAGTACACAAAGGACTACACAGATTCAATCCAGAAGGAGGCTTAGAGTGGAAAGTGAGTATGGGCTCAAACACTAACCAAAAGACTGCTGCAATTGATATCTGCTTGCAAAGGAAAAAAAGTTTTCTCCAATAGATTCTCACTGGGTCTATTTCAACATAGGCCTTATGCTCAGTAGGAGATGGCCATCATGAAAGAACTCAATGGCGTTGGTGTAGACTTTGTGTTTCAAAATATATTTGCTTTTGTTTCATTGATATTTTGATTGAATATTTTGGTTTCTGTTTTTTGTTTTTGTTGTCTCTCTCTTTCTCTTTCTCACTTTGTCTCTGTGTGCCTCTGCTTGGGTGTGCACCTGTGTGTGTGTGTGCGTGTGTATGTTCACGTCTTAATGGTTTGGTTGATTCATTTTGCTTGTTTTTTTTTTTTTTTTTTTTTTAAAGAAAGAGAAAAATATAAAGGAGTTGAGCAACTGTAGAGCAGGGAGTGTCTGGGAAGATCCTAGGAAATGGAAAACATAATAATAAAAGATAATGTAAAAATGAATAAAATAAGATGACAGTCTTAAGGATATGAAGGTAAAATGCCAGAAATACCAGAAATTGCATATACAAAATGCCAATTTATTTAAATAGAGATTGTTTTTTGAATTGTAAAAGCAATGTAATTCAAGCTGTATAAACTTCTCACTAAATATTCCTTAAGTATTAAGCATCCATGGAAAAATACTAAATTAAACTCAAATAATAATACAAGTTCATTCACAAGCTCATCCCCAAAATATAAAATTGCAAATTGGTGGTAACAATAAAAGATAGACTTCAAGATCTGTGAAGCTTACTCCAGATATGACTGCAAACAGGAAAAAATCAAAGCATTAATTAAATTAAGTATTCAAGTCCTAACATTAAAACAACAGCAAAACTAATCAATCAAAACAAACAAAAAAATTAAGTAGAAATGGGAATACACACTGCAGTGGGAAAGATATTTGCAAAGTACTTATATGTGAGATAAATACAAACTCAAAGATAAGAATGGAGAGTCATTTGAAAGTGAGCAAAAGTCCTGAACAGACTTTGTAATTGAGCAGACATACAGGTGACAAATAAGTACCTTAAAACATACTGAATATTATTAGATATGAAGGGACGTCAGAGCAGAACCTCATGAGAAACATTTTCAGCCATATTGCAACGTCTGGAATGAAATTAGAATTACCACTAAATCCGATCAGAGACCCAGAGAATATTGAAGGCGGATAAAAAAATGATAGATCATTGTTGGTGACTTTTGTAATATGCTCACCATTAAGTGCAATAAGAAATGTCAATACAGGGTTTATAATGTTAAATAATCAGTCATCTAGAATTCAGCAAGAGGCAGTGGCTGAGGTAATAGGGTCTCCTTTTCAGTAAGATAAAAGTACAAACACACACACACACACACACACACACACACACACACACACACACACACGCACACATATTCCAAGCAAATGCCTTAAATCTGTGTATGGATTGTTACTGTTAGCATCAGAAATAGAGGTTCTGACCAACCTGTGGCTGGACTGAGACACACATGGTGGTCTGCTGTGATTCAAGCTTGAACAGCAGCAAGGTTTTAGTTGGTTTCATCAGATAGTAATGCTTTATTTGGGCAGTCTCATGATGAATCCAGATGGTTTATCAGCAGCAGCGATTAGTTTCTGCACTGCATTGCCCCAAAGAAAGGAGTATTAATCTGCCAGCCTGTGTTTTTCCAAGTGGCAGAACAAACACTAGGCTCCTGGAAAGACTTCAGGCTTTAGTCAAATTGTACCAAGCTTCACAAAGGTGAGCACTCGCCAGACATCTAAAAATGTCTGAGTTCTGTCCAGTGAACTGTGCCACCAGCTCATTTTTCTATTCTTCACAGCTTGTGTTGAGGTTGAATAGATGCACAATCCCAGAAGATCGTATCAACATTTTGCTTAGCAAAATCATCAGTGAAGCATACCCAGATTTTTAGGAGAACCTCTCAGAATAAGGCTCCTTAGCGGGTTCCAACACCCTTTGTATAAAGCAGGGTGGTGAAGGATAAGATTTTGGCCAAGCGTTCTTTTTTTGTATATGCCATTTTCAAAGAATGTTCAGATATAGAACAAGGCAAGAGCCCTCACAGTCTTGTCGATATGATTTCTAGATAACACATTGATTTCTTTGTAAGTTGCAGGTATGTGGATCCAAGCTAACTCCAAGTCAAATTCAGCCTTGAAATTTCAGAGGAACCCAGTGGAAATTCAATAATCATAATCTTGAATATGATTTTGCTGTAATGTTTCTATAACCCCAAAGGTAGTCTCTCCAATAAATCCTCAAGTAGCAGCATCATAGCATTTACATCAGCTCTGTGACTCAGGGTTCAAAACCATCGTTAATTATAGCGGAAACACAAAAAGGCTATGCCAACATTTGCTAGTTCCTTCCATTCAGAACAAAGATTTCTGGCCCAAACAAGCAAAACTAAGTGTGGGTTCTTCAATATAAATAGTCAAGAGTCTCCCATTTAAGCATTTCTTCACTGTAATACTCAAAGTCCTGTAGTGTATGGACTTATTTACTTTGGTGGAGGGGAAAATAGCTGTCCTTCCTGGATTGCCATAGATGTTAAGTTTTTTTTGATTTATTCATACTTTTCCCAGAAATGTAAGTTGTTAGACATTTGCCTGACTTACGCTGAGGTAGATTAGTATCTTTTATAGATAGTCATATAACACCCTATTCAAAAATATTAACACCCTGCCCTACCAGTCATGGAGATGCTATGTATGTAGTGAAACCTATAAAGATCAATTAGTAGAAATATCCAGGCACATGGTGATTGACCATAAATTGAAAATGAAAGAAGGATGGATTTAGAGAATTCATTTATGCACTGACTGCTTCTAGTGCTTTCCTCGAATTAGAGAACAATTTCTGCTGCACAAATCCTGCAGGAAGTACATAAGTATAAAATTAAATCCAATTACAGTAATAATTATATTACCTTTAATTAGCTCAAAAGATCCCCTTGTTTCTTTAAGTTCATAGGCAGATATGATGAGACTTTCTTCCCTGGTCTGGAGAACACTGCAACCTACCCTACATTCACCAGCACACTCCAAGTCATAGGTTGAGTCTTTGACCCCTTTCAGGGAAACTGCAAGGTAGGCCCATTCATTAATCATCTTTATTTACCTCAGGGCAACTAAGTTTAGGATAAAAGTTTTAATCAGTCCTGGTAGCATAGAGAGGAAGTCTGTTCATTAAAGGGTTTGATCCCCTTTGTGTTTTGATAATCAAAGAGGTAGCCCCTGACTCAGCCACATTAACTCTTAATATTTGGACCTGGTCAACATTCTGTGTTGCACAATTTACCCGTCATAGTTGGCATCATGTCAGCCTCAGTAATCATTAACTCAGCAGTTTCACATACATTGGTGCTTGAATTCACCATGGTTTTCATCCTGCTTGACTGAGGCATGGGTCAAATAAGGTGATTTAATTTGAGGAGTCATATTATTCCAAACGATCTGTTCCTTACTGCTGAAATAATGTCACCTTGTCTCTTTCCTTAGGCTGGTAAAATTATCCAGGGTATTAAGCCTGTCTGCAAGAATTTCTCTAGATTTCCTTGGTTAATCATCTCAGTCTGCAATGAGTCACCGTTCTCATTATTGAGAACTCAGTTCTGAGCAGTAAGTGCTTCTGAATCATGGGCAATGACTGTGTTTTCACACAGGAGATTTTCTGTCTCAGGGAAATCTTAGGCAGACCAATTCCCTTGCAGCATGATATGTCTTTTTTTCTTTTTCAAAATGCTAGAATAGTTTATTGCCCTTTGTTTACGTTAAGTAAAATTGCAGGAAAGATACAGAAGCTGTGAGGCAATCCAGCTGTTTCTACTCTTTTTAAAATAATTTTATGTGAAATGCTTCCTAATTGTACAAGTGAACTAGATAAAATCATAGTTATTCATTTGGTTTCTGCCCATAGTTATGACTTAGTTGCTCTAATATAATGCATAACATATAGGCACATTTCTGAGACTATTACTTGAGATATTTCCAATATGAGACTATGATATAACCCAATGAGAATATAACCAGCTCTGGTCATGCTAGGGACACAAGTTTCCTTTGGCTGGTGAAGAATTATGTACTTGAATTTAGCCACACAGTTCCCAGAAACTATGGAAGCGTGACAAGACTCAAAGACTTGCTTGGGCTTATTAGACAACATGTGAGAATATCAGTCTCCCATACATACATAATAGTAAGCAATAACAAGGACAACATTTGTACCAATAACTGGTATGTTGTGTGAAATCACCTTTTCAATCACACCCTATTTAGTTAGCAATAGATAACCATTTAGTTTTAGCCAAGACTACAAATCTATGTATTTACTACCAATTCACAAAAAGGTCAGATTTTTTACATTTTACTTATTTACATGCAAACTTTTGTCTTCCTTCCCAGTACCCACTCACAAAGTTCTTCTCCCCATCTTTCCTCCCCTTTACCTATGAGAGGATAATCTTCCCAGGCATCTCCCAACCCTTGTGCATCAAGTCTATGCAAGATTAGCCTCAACCTCTCACACTAAGGCCAGACAAGACAGTCTTCTGTTATATATGTGCCAGGGGTCTCAGACCAGCCTGTGTATGCTCTTTTGTTGGTGAATCAATCTCTGAAAGCACCCAGAGGTTCAGATTAGTTGACTCTGTTGATCTTCCTGTGGGGTTGCCATTCCCTTCAGTTCCTCCAATCCTTCCCCTAATTCTTCTTTAGAGGTCTCCAACCTCTGTCTAATGCTTGACTGTGATTATCTGTATTTGTCTCAGCCAGTTGGTGGTAGAGACTACCAGAGGACAGTCATGCTTGGCTCTTGTTTGCAAGCACAACATAGTATCAGTAATAGTATCAGGGATTGGTGGCTGCCCATGGGATGGACCCAAGTTGGGCTAGTCACTGGTTGGCTGTTCATTCAGTCTCTGCTCCAGTTTTGTTTAGACAGGAACAATCTTGGGTTGAAAATTTTGAAGGTCGGTTTGTGCCATTCCTCCACTGGGTGTTATGTCTAAACACTGGAAGTGGCCTCTTCGGGTTCCATTTCTCCCCTGTCATAAGGAAAAGGAAAAAAAAATTCAGGATAGCCAAAACAATTATGAACAATAAAAGAACTTCTGGAGAAATCACCATCCTTCAATCTGCACTACAGAGCAATAATGATAATATTTGCATAGGATAATATCTATAGAGACAGACAGGTTGATAAATGGAATAGAATTGAAGACCCAAAGATGTACCCATAAACCTACAGACACATTATCTTTGACAAAGAAGCCAAACTCATACACTGCAAAAAAGAGGCACTTCTTCAACAAATGGTGCTGGTCTAACTGGACATCTACATTATAGAAGATCCATATTTATCACCCTGCACAAAACTCAAGTCCAAGTGGATCAAAGACCTCTACATAAAATCAGATAAACTAAATCTAATAGAAGAGATAGTGGGAAATAACCTTGAACACATTGGCACAGGGGGAAATTTCGTGAACAGAACACCAATGGCTCAGGCTCTAAGATCAACAATTGACAAATGGGACCTTTTGAAACAGAAAAGCTTCTGTAAGGCAAAGCACACCAATAATGGGACAAAATGTCAACTACAGATTGGGAAAATCTCTTTACCAACCCTACACCTGATAGAGGGCTAACCTATATAAAGAACTCAAGAAGTTAGACTCCAAAAACTCCTAAATAACCCAATTTAAAAATAGGGTACAGAGCTAAACAGAATTCTCATCAGTGGTCAGACTTTTTTTTTTTTTAATGACTGCACAAGACCTCATGTTTACTTTCAAAAAACCATGTCTTCTCTTGAAACTTCATATGTTAGAGAATTTCATACATACAGGTTTTGATAAAACCTACCACTTCACTTACTTTTGTTCAACTTTTATCACCATATTTCCACTCCAAATTATGTGCTGTGCTGTTTAAAGTCACCATAGCCTTCTTTGTGCCTTTACTATGTGCAGAAATGTAAAGTGATCTGCTATTGCATGGGTATGTTTTTGAGTTGGCTGCATCTCTGAAGAACATTTTGTAAATTTTTGTGTTCTTAAGAAAATCTGAAATAACCATGGGCAAGGTTACTTCTCCAGTAATTCAAGTAAGAACAGGTGTCCTTTAGTCATCATCTCATCAGACTACAGTATCTGGAGCCAGCAACTGAAAATAGCTCCCCAGCTGGTTGTGGGATTTGGGAGTCACTCCTCCATCCATGTGTGGATACTGGAATTGACCTTGTACAGGTCTTGTGCGGTCTCATCACAGCATGTGTGAGCTCATGTATGCGAAAAACCTTACCATGTCTGGAAAACACTGATTTGCCATAGTCATTCAGTACTCTAGTATCTTATGATATTTAAGAACTCTCATACAAGAAGAACCTGGTCCTTGACAAGATGGTTATAATATAGTAGATCCATTTAAGAAGGAACTCCATAACTTCTAAGTCTCTGATGTTAAGCATCGTTATATCTCTGTATCAGTCACAATTTATTGCAAAAGAAGCTTTTCTAGGATGAGGGTTCAGAAACACACCTAAACTGTGAGTACACAGATAAGTACATATGTGTTTGTCTGATACTGTGTCTATTTAGCAGAATAGTAGTAACATATTCTATTCTAGTGTCTATAATCTAGAGTTCCTAGTACACTTTTTCATAATTCTATCTTCATCACTTGAAGCCTGAAAAGATTGATTTCATTTTATATTAATGTATGCAATTAGTAAAGTCTTATTTCATGGAAGCTAATGGAAGTTACAGGATCTAGGTCAGAAAATAAAAGAGTTTATTGCATGAAAACATAATACAATATTTGTCCCCATCATTGAGCTTCAGATGCTGGAAGCTAGTGTCATGAAGAATAGAGTCTGTCTTTCCTAACTCACACCACAGAACAGCTAACCTAGCTGATGGGGATTTCAAATTTTTATAAATTGCATAAACTTGAGTTAATTTCAAAATCACATGAAGAAATGTTAACTATTTCATTTAAAAGTCAATGTCAAAGTTAGATAGTTCTTTTAAAAGAGGTACAATAATGAATAAAATGTATCATTTGCTCTTATATTTTAAAACTTAATTTAATCACACTTTGTTTTATTCTTATATTGTGGCAAAATCCAAATTTTTGTATTTCATAGATGTATTTTATATACATCTCAATTGGATGAACAACTTATGAAATTTGGATGAAATAATGTATGTGAATACTTAATTTATGTATCATATATCTGCAGAGCGATATTTAGATGTTTTAAGAAATGATACCTGTCACTTTCAATGCATCCATCCCTGAAGTAGAGAACATTTAAAGGTAAACTAGTAAACGTTAGTTCACATTGCAAACTATTATAGGTGTTATGAATACCAGCTGCAAATTTAAGGGTATAGAATATTTGCCAATTACGTATCTTTTTCTGAAAATAAAGCACATGAATATTGTGGCATATATATATGAAGAAACATTATTCTAAAGGGATAATGAGATTTTCTTATGAAAATTGTTTTCTCTAAAATCATGATTGCAGGTTGGTTGGAGGTATATCACAAAGTTGACACATGGTTACTGTGGATCAAGCCCATTGTTCTATTTAAAGCATAATAACAAGGAAAAATATGACAGGAAATACCACAATGGATGATTATTAAATCGAGAGTTAAGTCTTTCAGTTTTGTGAGAGAACAGTATGTTTGGGCCTCTTGCCCCATTTCCTTTGCATTAAATTTTACTAAAGGAGTTTTTAACATGAAGGAGAGCAGTCCTAGGGCTGTGCACAAAGCTTTACCCATATTGAAATACAAAAATGCCAGATGCTTGCCATGCAGGGCAGGGGCCAATGTCAACAGGCTTTCTTGCTGTGTTTGTTATAAAGTGTTTCAGTGGCTGAATTATACCTGCTAAGCCAGCAATACCAAGATTCAACGTTGCAGTGCAGCTGCCAAAGGATAAAACAGACTGCAATTTAGTGCATCCTTTGGGAATAAATTGTTGCAGACAACTCTTCATATTTCTTCCCACTCCAGCCCTCCTCAATCAGGAAGAACAATAGGTGTGTTGTAGGTTCAGGAATGGAAGGCACATTTTCTTCTGTTTGTTATTCTCTCTTTCATCTCTAAATTTCTATTGCCTTCTTGACCTTAATTGCATACAGCCTTTGCCAGTATACATGTGCACATTTGTGGTTTGTGTGCTTTCATGTATCAGCTGTGATCAGATAGGTGAGAGCATGCGTTATCTACATCTTGTTTTTAGTGATTAAAGACTGATACTTATCTTTGATTAATTCCTTTTTCCTTTCTCTTGTGTTCTGGGATATTCTAACCTTTACTGACTTTGTTTTCTGTGGTTTTATGGTCACAATTTACCTAAGATCCAGAGCTCAGATATTAATTATGATTCAGAGCAAGTGTTTGCAGCTACAGAACCAACTAAAAGGAATTTGGTGAGTCTGAAAATGATCAAGAAGAACATTTGCTTAATTGCTTAAAAGATCTCCACACATATCATGTATAATCTGCATCAACTAATATAATTTCCTTACAACTACCTCAGGTTTCTCTCACAGTTATCCTTAATCCTCTCATTTTTTTTTTTTTAATTTTCTCAAGTGATAATACTTTTTTATTAGGACAATACCTGCCTATTTCATGTGCACAATAGACAAAGTGCACTGTCATATCCCAGAAAGCTTCAGGCTAAGAAAGCCCCTGAGATCTAATCAGGATCAGGCTCTAAACTATATCTGAAACACACACACACACACACACACACACACACACACACACACACACTCCTCTTTGTACCCTAATGAACAATCTCAAGAGTTAGATACAATTTAAAGTAACAAAAATCATTAATAATGATGACCTTTAAATTTTAGAAGAAGACGGATAAAGGAGAGAAATGGGAATGGCAAATGATTAAAATTCATCGTGAATGTATATGAGATTGTCAAATAATGAAAAAGTATCATATGATCCACGGATAAGTGCTGTATTGCTTACTCAAGATATACTACATTTTTGGCCCAATCTTTGTATATAGTTATGGTTTTTGGTAACTTTATCCATAACAGACAAGAAAATTAGATCTGTTTATGTCCCCAAGATACATAAATTAATGAAAGGAAAACTTCATTATTGATGCAAAATATATTCAACACAATTAGTACACAGAACCTTAGAAGCATGCTGCTGGTCTTTACTTTTGTAAAGCGCTTGCTTTGGGATTCATTGGTATACAATTAGGGAAAATTATCTAACCTATCAAACCTGATCTTTTCATTGTCATGTTCTGTTTTATGTTTAACTTAAGGACTAGAGGAGATAGAATGGAAAGAAGCAAGGGACACTACTTGGAGGAAAGATTTTGAACCATGCATTTACATAATCATCAAGTGGGAAATGAAGATCCATTTAGAGATGTTATTTAAAATGATATCATCTGATATTTTTAGGCAACTTTCATTCATCTGTAAATCCATCTCTAATGTATCGGCTGAGATCGTCTGGCTTTGATGGCTACTTGTACTCTTGAGCACATACTGCCATATAAACAGAAATTGACATAACTGAAGATGATAAAAGCAAATCCATTAAACATTTATTTTTGGAATATTTTCTCTATATAACATTTGTAAATCTATCACCAATACAAACATCATCTGGACAAAAGCCAAATCGAGTACTATTTGAGTTAGATGACGTCATGAATTAAATAGACCTAGGAGACATCTACACAAATACCCACTCCAGCACTAAAGAATAAACAGTCTTCCCAGCACCTATGGAACTTTCTCCAAAATCAACAAGATATTAGGACACAAAACAAGACTTAACAAATATAGATAAATTTAAGTAATATCTGTATTCTTTATAACTATGATGTAATAAAAAGTTATTAAACTAAAGAAAGAACACACATGCATTCAGACAAAGCACCAAACTATTGCATGATAAGTGTGTCAAGAAATAAAGGAAAATTTAAATTTATGAAAACTGTAATTCAAATATAATAAATATTTAGATATACAATATACAAGTAAACTATTATTACCTTTGGATTTTTATAGATTTTCATATTTTAGGTAGACATAAGTAATATCCAGTCATAATTAGCTTCTCCATGTCCCTCTTTACATGGTTAAGGCTAAATAACAATGTAATCATGTTCAGAGAATGATATCAAATGCTCTGGCTTGATATGTTCAATCAACAATCTGCTTGTCTTTGTAAACACCCTTCAGAAGAATCATTTCTGAAGAACACTAGGTATACACTCCTTTACAAATACTGTAATTCAGAATTTTCTGAAATTAAAAAACAATTACATACTATCCCCCTTTCCTTCCACTAATCACTCCAATGAAGCCCCTGTTCTTTCTAAAATTCATAATCTTTTACTTTATCAAAATGTATGTATTTCTAAATATATAAATAAAATCTGCTAAATTCTACAGTGTTAATTTTATGAATCTCTATTTGAGACTGATTACGTGCTAGTGGATAAAAAAGTGTGACAATTTCCAAGGAAGGACTATTTCTTCCGCATTCAACATTTGTTAGTTGCTTTTAGTTCTTAATCTAAGGTAAGAATCCCACAGGATTCATTAATGATACAATTTTAAGATTTTATGCTTTTAATTATTTTATTTCCCCACCACATAAAATATTTCACAAGTATTCCCTTTCTACTTCAGAAATTATGACACAATTTTATACCTTTAGCTATAGAGCAAATATACATATTTTATAGAAGGAAATATAAAGCACATAAATTTCATCCTGTCTATATTAGAAAATATAACAAAATCTTAAGAATGTTCTTTTTTAACTCAACTGGAAATATAACATTGATATACGGATTTCAACTTTGGGTAGTTAATTTAGAATCATTCATACATTTGTATACAGATACTCTCTGAATGAAGAAATGTTAAAATTCTGCCACAAATAGCATTTGTCGTATTGAAAGTTGAAAGCTATTCTTATTAAAATACTTTACAGTGATTTGTGGAGGATTTTATTGAATGTAAGTTCAAAGCAACATTGCCTGTTTTTTCTTTAGGGCTTGCTTACAGCTTCAGAGTCAGTCTCTTGTTGTCAGATGAGGTGTGTAGTAGGTTGCAGGCAGGCATGGTAACTGGAGAAGCAGCTGAGAGCTACATCCTAATTCATAGGCAGCAGGTAGATACACAGAGTCTGGTAAGGGCTCCTGAAACCTTAGAAATCACAGCCATTGACACACCCAAAACAAAAAGATCGTACCTCTTAATCCTCTCAAAGAGTTCAATAATGAGTATAAAGCATTTAAATATATGAGCCTACGGATTCATTCTCATTCAATGGACCCCACCACCCTATGCATTTATAGTGGATTCAGTTTCCTTAAAATGTTGGAAGGGTAGGGGAAAAATTGGAGTAGTGGGTATGGGCAAATACATTTATTAAACACATTGTATTTGCATACAGATAATAAATATAATACTTTATCTTTTTTTTTAATTCAAAACGTTAGTACTGTTCAGACCATATTGTCGTATTATGTGATCATCCCTTGATTATAGATCTTGGGTTTCAGGTGAACCTTTGCTTGTTTTTTCTATCATTTATTTTTTTCCTATACCTCTTTCAGGTGAATTATGCTCTTTCTGAGAAAGTTTACAAATTACTTTCAAGTAGAAAGTTTCTTGATTTTTTTTTTTTATATTATTGTTTGAGTGAAGAAAATGGTAATTCTCTTGAAGGTAGGCTGTCCCATGTTTTCTGTATCTAATGATCCCATAGGTCTGGACTGCAAAGAGTTTACACCTTTGCTGAGATTTTCTAGATGGAAGCCATAGATGTTTGAGACCACTGTGGGAGTTGGGGTCATTTGAACAGGGTGGGCTCTAGGTTATAGAAGCCTGACCTACAGGATCTGGTCTACTCAACCAGGGCCTAGCAGTGATGTTGGTTGGTTGCTTTCTCCTGACCTTGATATCTACAACTGTCCAGAGAAGTTGCTCCATATCTCCTCCATCAGCTTTGTCCTGTGGTCTGGAATTAGTTTAATTGTTAAGGTCCATTATTTCAACATGTAAGGAAATGATATAAATGGCTGTTTATGGTATTATGTGGGGAGGTGTTCAAGCTAGACTTCAGTGGAACTAAAATTGGTGCTGTGAATCTGGTCTGATATTGAAGCAAACAGCCTTGTCTAAGACAGTTTCTATTGCTATAAAGAGACTCATGACCATGGCAACTTTTTTTGTAAGAGAAGGCATTTAATTTTGGCTTGCTGACAGGTACAGAGTTTAAGTCTATTGTTACCATGATGGGAAACATGGTATCATACATGCAGAAATAGTGCTGAAATTGTTGCTGAGTGTTCTGCATCTAGATCAGCAGTTAGCAGGAGGAGAGAGTGTCACTGGTCCTGATTTAGGCATTTGAAAGTCAAAGCCCATCACGAGTGACACACTTCCAACAAGGCTACCTACCCATAGTCCCACTCCTTATTACCTAGTGGACCATTTTTATTCAAGTCACCACAAGCCCTGTTGCTTCTATTATTGGTGTTCATTTGTCATTCTTAAAGTGGTACAACTGGCCTGCTATGTGTATAAATTAATTTCAAAATTGAAACATCACGATCATTTTAGTTGTGTGGGACGAAGTAAATTAACCAAAATTGGTATCAGGCAACATTTGCTAAAGCAATTGTTCCTTAGGTCAGTTTCACTAATTCCTTGGTGGTTGGCTTCCTCCCTTCTGCATCCTTTCCTTCTGTTTCTCGACCATATCTTTGGGCAGATGCAGTTTTTCCAGGTGTAGAAATACTACAAAGAAATCACTACAAAATATCCTAACTGTACTGGGGCTGATCATCTTTCTAATGATCATTCATTCCACACAATCCCAATATCATTAAAGACTCTTAAACACAGTCTGCTTTAGCTTTTGCTTTCTGGAATTTATTGATTTTTCAATTAGAAAGCATTAACACATGCCTCAAATACTGTTTATAATGGTACTTCTATTTTGATCGAAAAACTTATCAAAATAAATGCCTTGGAAATACCCTTTAGAATATTGTTTGTTGCTAATTAAATGGGAGCAAAGGCCCTGGGCATAACAAATCTAGACAATATAAGAATATTACAAAGACAATCATGGAAAGATAAATTATAAACTGACAAACATAGACATAAGAATTTAAATTCAGTTACATTGTTTTTGAGTCTTCAAAGCTATGTTTGGTATTTGGCAATGGGATTCACATGAAAAGATTAAGTGTTTCTTTGTATACATCAACTATGGACAAAAGGTACTTTGTAATAACTCCCAGATGAAATTTGTTAAAAATTTGTCTTGAGGAGTGAATTCTATCTATGTGGAAATAGCAGGAGAAATATTTAAAAGCCTTAAAACTCTAGAGAAATAATAATGTATTTCATATCTAAGTTTGAAATGCCAATTACAAATTTGCTGTTTTGGAGTTTACTCTTATTTTTGCTTTAGAGCAATTATCTAGGGAGTTGCTTTTTGTCTTGAAATACAAGATGCCAAAATTCATAGTGTCTATTGAAATGTAAAAGGAGCGATAAAGATATTTGCATAATGTAGGGATGAGATTAGTTCGCTCCCTTAGAAGTTCACAGATTAGCTCTGCACCCTTGGGTGTTGGGTGAATATCTTGAAACAGTAAGAATGTGTTACAATATACTCAAAGCAAACAAAAACAAATATGAACAAGGACATATCATAGAAATCTTAAAAAGTACCATACACTAACTATATTCTGGAACTTTAGCATTACAATTAGTTGGACAGATTTATAGTTCCTATATCCTAAATGGATTAAAAAGCAGCACAAAATCATGAGACTTAATCCTACAAAGGGCAAAAAACCCAACAAAACAAAAAAACAAACAAACAAAAAAAAACAAGTGAATTTTAATTAGCATACAATTAAAAACATGTAGAATGGGAAAGAATGTGTCAGTGCAGGCCCATTACAAAGCTTCTTATGAGAGTGCGAGGCTGATTCCAAGATTTCAAATTGGCAGTTAAGGAGACTAGGCCTAAGAAATGGACATGTCCAGGCAAGCCCATGCAAGTCAATTACTAATAGAAAAAAAACAAACAAACAACAAAACAACAAAACAAAAACAAAAGCAAAAACAAAAAAACAGGCTCCAGCCTTCGCCCAGCCACTGGGCCTGAAGCAAGGACAATGGGTCAGCAAGTCTCCAGACCTCCCCAGTAACAGTTCCCAGGTCCCCATGCTCTCAATGTACTTTAAATTGAGCCTTTGAGCTCACTTGCTAGTCTCTAAGTAATTGGAGACCCCAGCATACTGGACATCTGAAGAATTAAACACTCTTTGTATTTACATACTATTTGAGTCCAGGGTATCATTTTCTGGCGAATCATGGACCCTTACACTTATTAATACAGATAGGTGTTAATTTACATGATTCAACTGCATCTATTATTCTTGAATTCATTGCCGCTATTCTCAGAGATCTTTTGAGGCTATCTAGACTTATCAAGATTGCTTTTTAGTTAAAATTAAGTAAATTGAAAGGTATTATAATCCCCTTTGAAATTTTAAAATGTGAACAGAAGTATTTTCTTATAACACAGCCACTCCGCAATAATTGATATATGTAGTCTGCTTTACCACAATTACTGGGCAATTAACCCTAAACTATTTTTCTATCCAAGACTGGACTCATGATCCTTTGGGCCCCACTACGCATCTGATTCTTCCTCAAAGATAACTGCAAATTTTATCAGTTGATAAAGCTATGTATACATACACACACACACACACACACACACATATATATATATGTATATATACCAACAACAGACACCAAAAGACAGATTCTATATCATCTTTGCCATAAGTAGAATGGTTTCTCAAAAGTTGAGAATTGGTTACAATTATTACTTACTAAAGACAAGGAATATGTAAAGTTGAATAGATGTTCATCAACAAATTCAGTTTTTATTTAATAGGAATGTGGCCTGTTGTACTATGGTAAAGTACACTGAATTCAACTGAGTATTGCAGAATATTTTTCACACATAAGAAAGTATTCATATGCACAACAGAAAGAACTTAAACATATTTACATAAAATACATTTTAATTAGATGACAATACTAAATACCCTGATCTGATTATTGCCTAATGCACTTAGGGGTCAAAATATCACACAAGACCTCATAAATATATACAAATATTTTGTATCAATAAAATAAAAATTATGCATCTGAATGTATGATGTACATACATGTTTGCAGGAATACATGTTATATGTGTATATTTATAAATGAAATTATAGAAATACATACTATATTCATGAATCAGAGAATATTACAATAAAAATTCAGCATCCTTGGGAGGACAAATGAATAGTCAGGGTAGAGGTCATTACAATGATCATGAAAGTATTGTGTATGTTGATTCAATGGTGAATCTACAATCTTGTCAAATCCCAGAGGAAAACTTTAAACAAGATTTTGACTCTGTTTAAAGTGGATTTATAACTAAGGATGTCGAACATTTCTTTAAGTGCTACTAAGCAATTTGAGATTTCCTCAGCTGAGAATTTTTTTAGTTCTGTGTACCCTGTTTTTAATAGGGTTATTTGGTTTTCTGGAATCTAATTTCTTCAGTTCTTTGTTTATTTTGGATATTAGCCCTCTATCAGATATAGGATTGGTAAAGACCTTTTTCCAATCTGTTGTTGTTGTTTTGTCCTATTGAAAGTGTCTTTGCCTTACAGAAGCCTTTCAGTTTTATGAGGGCCCATTTGTTGATTGTTGATCTTAGAGCATGAGCTACTGGTGTTCTGTTCAGGAAAATTTCCCCTGTACCTATGTGTTAGAAGCTCTTTCCCACTTTCTTTTTTATTAGGTTCAGTGTATCTGGTTTTATGTGAAGGTCCTTGATCCACTTGGACTTGAGCTTAGTAAAATTAGATAAAAATAGACCAATTTGCATTCTTCTACGTGCTGAATGCAAGTTGAAACAGTACCATTTGTTGAAAATGTTATCTTTTTTTCACTAGATGGTTTTGGCTTCTTTGTCAAGTGACCATAGATGTGTGGGTTTATTTCTGGTTCCTCAATTCTATTCCATTGATCTACCTGCCTGTATCATGGCATTTTTATCATTATTGATCTGTAGTACAGCTTGAGTTCAGGGATGGTGATTCTTCAAGAAGTTCTTTTATTGTCAAAAATAGTTGTTTCGAACCAGGGGTATTTTGTTATTCCAGATGAATTTGAGAATTGCTGTTTATATCTCTGTGAGGAATTGAGTTAGAATTTTGATGGGGGATTTCGTTGAATCTGTACATTGCTTTCAGTAAGACGGTCATTTTGTCTATGTTAATCTTACAGATCCAGGAGCATGGGAGAGTCATCAGGGAAATACAAATCAAAATGACCCTGAAATTCCACCTTACACCAATCAGAATATCTAAGACCAAAAACACAGGTGATAGCAGATACTAGAGAGGATGTGGAGAAAGAGGAATGAACACAATTTCATTGCTGGTTGCACTGCAAGTTGGTATGACCACTCTAAAAAACAATCTGGAGCTTCCTCAGAAAATTGTAAACAGTTCTATGTAAAGACCCCCTATACCACTACTGGGCACAAACCTGAAGATGCTCCAACATATAACAATGACAAATGTTCCACTATGCTTAAAGTAACCTTATTTATAATAATCAGAAGCTAGAAACAACCCAGACGTTCCTCAACAGAAGAATGGATACAGAAAATGTGGTATATTTACACAATGGAGTACTACTCAGCTATTAAAAACAATAGCATCATGAAATTTTCAGGCAAATGCATGAAATTAGAAAATTTCATCCTGACTGAGGTAATCCAGACACAAAAGAACAGGCATGGTCTGTATTCGCTGATAAGTAGATATTAGCACAAAAGCTCTGAATACCCATGATACAACTCACAAACCATATGGTGCTCAAAAAGATGGAAGACAAAAGTGTTCTTCAATCCTACTTAGAAGGTGGAACAATATAGTCACTGGAGGGAGAGGGAGGGAGAGAATTGAGAGGGAGGAGGGGGAGGGAAAAAGAAAGTAGGATCAGTTATTAGAAGAGACAGGAGAGACATACAGAGGGTCAGGAAATTGAATAGAAATATGTAGCAGTAGAGGATGGGAAACTGGGGTTAGCCACTAGAAAGTCCCAGACGCCAGGGAAGCTAGAGGATCCCAGGACCCAATGGGTATGACTTTAACAGAAATAAGCAACAAAGGGAATATAGAACCTGTAGAGACCACTTCCAGTTGAAAGACATGGCCTCTAGTTGAGGGTTGGGACACCCACCCATCTCAAAATTGTTAACACAGAAATCTTCCTGTCCAAAGGAAAGACAGAGACTAGAGATGGAACAGACTGAAGGAAAGGCCATCCAGAGACTACCCTTCCTAGGTATCAATTCGATCTGCAGACACCAAACCCCATCAGTATAGCTGATTGCCAGGAAGCACTTGGTAACAGGAGCCTGATATGGCTGTTCCCTGAGAGGTTCTACCAGCACCTGGCCAATACAGATGCAGATACAGCCAACCCTCACACTGAGCATGGAGACCCCAATGGAAGCACTATGGGAAGGACTGAAGAAGTTGAAGGGTATTGTAACCCCATAGGAGGAGCAATACCAACTAACTGGATCACCAAAAGCTGCCAGAGACTAAACCACCAACCATGGATGGATCCATGGCTACAGATACATATGTAGCAGAGAATGGCCTTATCTGGCATCAATGGGACTGGAGACTCTTGATCCTGTGGAGGCTTGATGCCCTTTGAAGGGGGATGCAAGAGTGGTGAGGTGGGAGTGGGTAAGTGGTTGGAGGAGAACCTGCACAGAGGTAAATGGGAGGGGTGTAGAAGGGACGATAGGATTGGGGGGTTGTGGAGGCATAACCTGGAAGAGGGATATTATTTGAAATGTAAACAAATAAAATGATTAATAATAAAAAATTATATAGAAAAAATAAAGTGGATTTATACTGTCTTCTTTCATTGCTGTGATCAGCTGCTTTATCTTATCGAACGCTACTCCAGAAAAACAACATGATCTCATTTAAATTCTTTTTCAAGTGGGACTAGAAAGATGATCCTTCTGTTAAAAGCCCAGAATATTCATCCAGAGGACACAGGTTAAGTTCCCAGCACCCACTGGCAGCCAAGAGTCAGGTATAAATTCATTTTCATGGAATTAAAGGGTCTTCTGATTTTCTGGTTTCCATCTATAGAATATGCAAATGGCACCTTTAAGTACATCCAGAGAAACACCAATACATGTTAATTAAGTACATATTTTAAAAGGTATTTAGCAAATCTATAAAGATAATAGCTTCAAATCCCATGAAAATAGTAAATATGAATATTGTAAAGAAAAGAAATCATGACTTGCTATTTGGAGAGTCCATACCTTTGCTATCCTGTGTGCATGATTTTCTTTCTGCATCTCTTTTCTTCTCTTTCCTAACCTGCTTAAAATCTACATTAAAAATTAATCAAACAAACAATACAAACCTGCCAGGCAGAATGTGTCTAATTTTTCAGTAGTTACCCAGCTATCTTTGGAGTAACAAGCCATTCTTTAGTTGTGCTTGGGTTTGTTTTTTTTTTTTTTTTTTTTTTTTTTTTTCTCCATAGGAGGGAATAAAATTCTGATCCAGTCAGGTCCAGTCAATAGCCAATGGCTAGGGAATTAAAAGGCCTGATAGTTGTATCTTCCAATGTTGTATAGCTAAATTGACATATTGCCAAACTACCTCCCAACTATTTATGTTGATACCATAGATAAATGCTACTATCAACCATAAACAGAGATGTGTCCTTTCAGATGAAATGCTTTGAGCCCAGAATATGATTGCCTGAGGTATTGAGAATAAGCAATGTTTGTATGTTCAACTTAAAATAAGACATTTATATTCACCCAGTTCTCAAGCTCAGGGAACATTATGGGAGAAGGGGATGGAAACAATGTAAGAGACAGAAGACAGCAAGAAGGCCTCCTGATGCCATCTCCTAGGCATGATGCAGGCATCTCAGTCCTGAGAACTTAATGTAACTGCAATTGTGTACAGCTTAGCCTTAATAAGAATTGTCCTACCACCATCCACATAGGAATGGGAAGCAGCCCAAAGGACCTAGCCCTTTTTCTTTCCTGATGATCTAGTGGTCACTGATAGAACCTGCGAAATAATGAACCACTGTCTTGAGCTGTGTGGCCACTGGTAAGCACCCCCGACTTCAGTGGAGACTTTTAAACTGATGGTCACACAGATGGACCTGGTTGTACTTATTGGTTCCAAGAACAAACAAGCAAGCAAGCAAACAAATGAAGGCAATGAATATAAGAAAAATTACTCTTAGACAAAACAGGTGGTAGAAAGAAGGCAAGGGAAGCTGAAGGTGAGAATAATAGGAATGTATTTTATACATGTATGAAAGTAACAAGTAGAATACTGACTAGTCCTGAAATTCTTTTCCTTGTGGAACCCAAACACCCAGTTTTAAGTGAGAGTAGATTTGTACAAAACGAAGGGACTCCTCAGGTTGAGAAGCAAAATTAAAGCTGTGTCTCATCCATTGCAATCCTTCACAGTCCCTTCATTTTAAAGCTGTCTTCATTTCAAAGCCAGTTGTCTACAGCTGTTACCATGGAGTAACACACAACAAGTGACTGGGGGTATTGGTAGGATTTTATAATCTTCCTTAGGTTTGGAAGATGCCACTTTTCCTGACCAATACCCTTAGAGAAATACTGACAGTGTTTCTACCAGACTCAGAAGAAAAGTCTCCAGTTGCAAGAATTTAAACCAAAGCTACCCAGTATATAATTATAATATAATATAATTAATAATATATAATATAATATAATATAATATAATATAATATAATATAATAATGTGAAATAAGATTAGAAATGTTTTGAGAATCCAATATCAATGATTGGCACGCATATTTTATAGGGAGCTAGGAAACAGATTTGGTTTTGAAATTTCTCTGAACATATCATTTGAAGAGTTTACATTCTTAGACTCAAAAACAAACACAAGACAACACCAACTAATACCAAAAACAATTCCACACCCTACAAGGAAATTAGAGCAGAGGGGTATTTGTATATAAGTCAGGGATCACTTCCCCCTTTCAGCATTTTTTGTAGTAATTCCTCATATTGTTCAGGATCAAGGTTGCCTTTTTCCTTATAAATCATGACTGAGCAGCAATGCCAGGGTTTGTGCTATGAGGAATGACATGTTTATAGAGACACTGGAAAATTATTTACCCTCTCAAATTATAAATCATTGTAACAGGGAAGCAACAAATATTTTTGTAAGAGGCAACTATTTTCTAGACCTTGTACTAGCTTTTCTTCTGATTCAGTTTGAGTTCCTGTTGGTTAAGTCAAAATTAATAGTTCCTGAACCAATGAGCCTCACTGTTGAGAAACGATGGAGAATTTAATTTTGTATGATTTTTATGGACTGTTGATTAGGACTTGACTGCAAATGCTAATATCGTGGCAATGAGGTATAGATAACTAAATTAATGGAGATTTTTATTTTAACATTCATCTTTTTAAGAAGATGCACAGAATTAAAATTCGTGATATTGAGTTTGACACACTTGCAGCAATTCTTTTACCATTTGATTTTAGTCAAAACACTTTATCATATCCAAAATTATTTTAAGACATGATTATTCATTTTTCTACACTTTCATTTCTAATTTTCTAAAAACATAAATGTGCTTATTTTTTTAAATATGGTTACTCTTTATGTTTTGAGCTTTTAACTCAAAAGAACAAACTTTTCTATAAAGTACCAGATGGTAACTATTTTAGGACTGGAGCCACATAGTTATATACTGCAAGTATTCAACTCTGCTGCTGCTGCTAGGACAACAGCCACGGCCGATACATGAGCGAACAGGCGTAGCTATCTTTTGGAAAAGTTTAATTTATGCACACTTAAATGAAAATATCATAAAAGTTTATAAAGCAAAAATGTTACTTTTTATTATTTTCAATCATTTATGCCATCTCTAAAATGTCTTAGCTCTAGGCTGTTTAAAAACAATCATTGTATGCCAAAATCTGCTGACCATTCATTATATAACACGTTATGTGGCAACCTTGATTATAACACCACAATGAATGATTTGTAGAATTGAAATCAATAAAAATAAATTTTTAAAAATAAACATATAAGATTCATGAATTATGCATATACTCCTCTAAACATAGCCAATCCATCCAGAGAACTGAGAAATGTGTAAAATAGAGGCATTCATCTTTGATGGTTTTCCAGATTTGAGTCATATAGAAAATAACTTCACACATTTTGCCCTTCTGAAAGTAAATTTATCAGGATAGAAAGATACAGCATATTTTATTCTACTCTTTGTAAGCATGCTTTATAGCTTTGAACACTAACAGACTGTGGAATGACGTATGCTCTGACTGCTTGCTCTCCTATGTGTAGCTGTAGCTTGCTCCCTGTTTGCCTGTTCTACAGATTTTCTTCCTGGTGTTCTTGAATCCCATCTTTCATATCCAGGCATAGGGATAATATCTACCATGTTAGGATTTCTGATAATTTGGAGAAGAAAATATTCTAGAACCAGATCTCTTTTATCCCCCTTCAGTTACAGCCTGTTTTGAAGAATGAAGAACCAGTGATGGGAAGAAAAATATAACTCACAACTTACCAAATCAAAAGAGAATTTCCTCTTGTGAAATTGCACAGTCTGCTCCCTAATACTTGGCAATCTCATTCACACCACTCATTAATGTTTATGCATATTTGGATATGCATGTATTTTTTCTGTTTTTTTTTCCAACCTTGGTTAATTTAAATAACAATGGGTTTCCTTCCTTTATCACAACCTTATGCTAACAATCAAAGTAAAGAAAACAAACAAAAAACCTCACAAAGGTCAAAGATCATATTGACAAAGGTCATCTTGGAGACACTCTTTCATGGCTACACACTCATTGGGATATAAGGAGCCTCTTGTCTCTTCCTTCCAGGAGAACGTGCAAGAATATACAGAAAACACCCAAAATAAAAACCACAGGAAATGTGTTGATGTTTGGCAGCCTGAGATTAAGGGATGTGTAACTCATCTTTAACTCCTGTTGCTACACCCATGACCCTGGCCTCTACCTAACCTTTTGTCAAGGGTGTTCTGGAGTCAGAGCAAGATGGTACCCAGCAAGGTCTTCCAGGGAACCTGTTCCACAGACATGCCAAACTCAGACCTCACAGATACATCAAACAGACTTCACAAAACTGAAGAGTTGTGAGCGTGTAAAATGTCAAAATCAGGTTGGTTCTAAAGAGTGAAATGTAGCGTCAAAAATAAAACTATGGAGCAAGAAGTTAGCAGAGAGAAGCTTCCACTTGCCAGTCCCAGGTGGCACTGGTACAGGATTGAAACAAACCCTTGGTGGTGGAGAGGATGGTGGCTGCATTCTGTACTGAGCACTAAGCCACTAAATGGAGGAAACTTCTGGAGGAAATCATTATGCTTTCAAGTCCTTTTCTCATTCTGTTGTCTTTATTAAATTTTTATTTTAAATGAAAAATAAGTGTTGATATTTTTCTATTAAGTGTGTGTGTGCGTGTGTGTGTGTGTAAGTGGGTGTGTGAGAGTGTACGTAGTATGACTTTGTATTACAGTAGGTGCAGAAGTAGGCACTCTCCTTTGATAATTTAAGTTGTGGTAATCTACCTCAAGATTTTCAGTTTTGTGGTCAGTGTTCATTCCTACTTTGCTACCTCACTAGCACACAAGCAAAGTTTAAAAAAAATCTAATAATCTTTATTTTTAAGGATTAATTAGTGTCTAGTCAGCCTCATCTCTTGACCTGTGAAGGCCCATATTTATCTTTGTTCATTTCTTTCCCTTTAATTAACTTACAATGATTGGAAACAGAATAGTATCACTTTTCCCCTCCTTTTCCTTCCTGCAGCCTCTCCCAGTCACTCACATTAGAAACCTTCCACTGTTGCCTTTTATTCTCAAATTTATAGCCGTTGATTTTAGGTTATTATTGTTGCACATTCACATACACACATATATATGATAATATGTATTAGAGTTTTCTAGGCTCCATCCGACAGTTACCCAGAAGCAGCCAAATATGAACCTGGCTTACATATAAGGACTATTCAGTCTCTCTGTGTTTCTCTCTGTCTTTGTTTCTGTCTCCTCCCTCCCTCCCTCCTCCTCCTATTCCTCCTCCCTCCTCTCTCTTCCTCACAGCCAGTTTCTTCCTTCTCTGTTCCTCTTTCTCTGCCTCTACTCCCTTCCTAGGATCCCTTTCCTTCCTCCCAAAGAAGATCTCTTTTATACTCAACCTGTCATAAAGCTGATTCCTCAGAGGGAGTACTTTGTCAGAGCCTGCTAAGGCATTGCCCTGCTGCATCAAACTACTGTCATAAAAAAAAACAAAAAACCAAAAAAAAACAAAAAAAACCAGAACAGTATGTATATGCACAAATACTATAAATGTAAGCTGTTGAATTTATTTTTGTTGATTATATGCAAATGATTTCAAGACTCATCAATCTACATTGGACAATCAATAAGGTACTTACCCTGGAAAAGACCAGGAGCAATTTGTTGCCTAAGGGTGGGAATCCTCAATTCTCCGTGGTTTGTAGAAATATAAACAATCCTATTTATGTAGCCAATTCTAGGAGAGACTGTTTCACAGCAGCAGACTTCTTGATTTCTTACCCTCTCTTCTGCAAAATATCATGACCATGGATGCTAGAGCTGTCATTGTTGGGGCATGGATTCCCAGGATCTATTGATCTCTGCATTTTGTCCAGTTGTATTTTTCTGTGATGCTTTCTATTTTCTGTACAGAGAGGTTTCTTTGATGAGCTGTGGTACATTTTTCCGTGGGTGTGAGGAAAATATTTAGAATGTAGTAAGGGATTGGGCTGAGTCTAACAATGTAACAGTAGTGAATTATTTACTATGACTGAACTAGTCTAGAATGATACCCACGTTTCCAGTACTGGGCATGATTCCTTTCTTGTCGTGTGAGTAGTAAGTCCGGTTAGACAACTGTTGATTTTCTCATATATGTAAGTGCCACTAACTGTGTCTTTATGAATGTCTTGCCAGGTTGGTAATTGTCATCACTCATAGTTATCACATGTGGGAAATACTATTTAATTGCTTCCCTCCCTTAGCAGCTTGCAATAGTATCTTCTAGAACCATGGAAGTTAGACTACAGGCTTTCAGATCAGATCCAGTTAAACTCATATGAGTCCTGTGTCTTATGTGTGTGGTGTCTTCAATAGAGGCCCACGTGAACCCCTGAAAAGTAACCAAAGACTATATTGATAATCTATATTTTCTTTAGAGGTAATTATTTTGACAAACCTTTGAAAGGATTTACTGACATGGTTCTAGTGTTGTTTGTTTGTTTGTTTTTAAGTCTGTGGTTCCTATAGGGAGCACTATCATCCAAAATGGATTGGCATCCTTAACTATCTCAGTCCAGTAACAATGGCTAAGAACTACAAACAACTGACAAAAAATATTTGTGAGGTCATAGAGAAAGAGGAACTATTATTAACTGTTGGTGGGAATGCAAGTTGGTAAAGCCATTCTGAAAAACAGTCTAATACCTCCTCATATAAAATAAATCTCTTTTATGATGCAGATATATTCATCCTTGACATATGGCCAAAGGATATTACATTCAACTCTACAGGTACTTGCTCAGCAATGTTGTCTTCAGACATATTCACTGCAGGCAAGAAATAGAATATAAGTGTCTTTCTATAAATAAGCGAATAATGAAAATGTGTTACAATGTATACAATGACACTATTCAGCAGTAAAGAAAAATTATGAAATTTAAAGGTAAATGGATGGACCTTGAAAACATTACAATGAGTGACGTATGACACACAGAGAAAGTCAAATACCACATGTTCTTTTTCATTTGTGGTTTCTAAAACTGAATCGTCAATGTATGTATACATCATAGAATAACTGTAGAAATTTGGAAAATATAGAAGGACCATAGGTGGGGGGAATGGGAGCAGAGAATAGCAGGATGCGGATGACATGAATTAGCAAATAGAATATCTGGAAGGTAACTGCAATTTGAAAGGAAGGAGAGTTGATATAAAAGGAGAAGACCCCTGTAGACAATCTCTTCCCTGGGGAGGGCCACCTCTGCCTCCCATCTTTACTCAGTTGTCTGTAGTTCTTTATATAGAGTTGAGGCCTCTCAGGCCTCACATAGTTTGTAATTTTTATCAGTGTCCTTCTGCCCTCCTTACTCAGCTCACAGTGGTATCATGATGTTTGTGAGGCTTTATTGGTATAGCCTCTCACATTACTAAGACACAATCTCACTGCAAAGTCCCTTACCATGTGGCTCTCACAAACTTTCTGTGCCCCTTTCTGCAATGTTTTCTGAGCTTAAAGGAGGGGATGTTTTGTAGAGGTGTTCCTGTGTCTGGGCTTCCCAGGAGAAGAAAGAAAGAAATGTAATTAAAATACAATCTCAAAATAAACTTAGCTAATATAAGTAAAAGTCAAAAAAATAATTGTTTAAAAAATAAAAGTAAAAGAAATTTTAAGTAGGAGGGAGAGGAACAAGTATCAACAATGTTGTTTGATAAAACATGAAATAATCATACTATTTTTTGTTTATCTAAAATTATATATATGTGTATATGTGTGTGTGCGTGTGTGTGTGTGTATCGTCTGCATTATTTTCATTACCCAAATCCCGGTGATTTCTCCAAAGCTGGGGTCCCTTGTTTATCTTCATAAAATTTGTACCAGGATGTGTATTAACCAGTGCTTTGTAAAATACAAGCATTTTATTTATTTATTTATACAAGCATTAAAAGTTTTGCAAAAAACTTGCAAACTGGATATTGTTTTTTTTAAAAATGTCCTTCTTTGAGCAATAGTGTCTGTAGTTAGGATGGATCCCTAGATAGGGCAGTTTTTGGATAGCCTTCTTGAGTCTCTGCTCAACATACTGTCTCTGCATTTCATTTTGAAAGGAGGAATTCTGGATTAATATTTTTGAGATAGGTGGGTGGCCTAATCCCTCAACTGGGGACCATGCTTATCCACCGGATATGGTCCCTACAGGTTTTATATCCCCATTGTTGGGTATTTCAGCTAATGTCTTCAATATTGGGTTCCACTTTACACCAGTCAGAATGGCTAACATAAAAAACCTAAGGTGAGAGCAGTTGCTGGAGACACAAGAACACTTTTCCATTGCTGGTGGGATTGCAAGCTGGTTCAAGCACTCTGGAAATCACTCTGGCAGTTCCTCAGGAAATTGGAAATAGTTACCTGAGAACCTAGCTATACCACTCCTGGGCATATACCCAAAAGATGCTCCAACATATAACAAGGACACATGCTCCACTACATTCATAGCAGCCTTCTTTATAATCGCCAGAAGCTGGAAACAACCCAGATGTCCCTCAACAGAGGAATGGACACAGAAAATGTGGTACATTTACAGTATGGTGTACTACTCAGCTTATAAACAATGACTTCATGAAATTCACAGGCAACTAACTGTATGGAACTTGAAAATTTTATCCTGAGTGAGATAATCTGTACACAAAAGAACACACATGGTATGTACTCACTGATAAGTGGATATTAGCCAAAAAGAAGCTGGGAATATCCATGATACAACTCACAGACCATATGAAACCCAAGAAGAAAGATCACACCAACGTATGGATGCTACAGTCCTATTCAGAGAAGGAAAAATAAATCCTGGTAAGTAGAGGGAGAGAGGATCTGGGAGGGAGAATGGAGGAGAAGGGCAAAAGGGGGACCAGTTCAGATATAGGAGGAGATTGGAGAGAAGTACAGAGGGTCAAGAATTTCAAAGGAGCTGTGTAGCAGTGGAGGAGGGGGAACTGGGGATAGATGCTTAATCTATCTGTCTATCTATCTATCTATCTATCTATCTATCTATCGATCTATCTATCTATCATCTATCTATTTATTTATTTGCTAGGTCCATCCAATATTTGGCTATGGGTCTCTGCATCTATTTTAGTTAGCATCTTTTGAGTATACGCTCAGGAGTGGTATACCTGGATCTTGAGGCGGGACTATTCCAAGTTCTCCGAGATACCACCCAATAGATTCCCAGAGTGGTTGCACAAGTTTGAGCTCCCACCAGCAATGCAGCAGTGCAGCAGCGTGTGCTGTTCCTTAAGGTTTTGATGTTAGCCATTGTGATGGGTGTAAGGTGGAATCTCAGAGTTCTTTGATTTGCATTTCCATGATGATTAAAGGCATTGAACATTTCTTTAAGTGTTTCTCTGCCATTAGAGATTCCTGGGTTGAAAATTTTATGTTTAGCTCTCTACCCAATTTTTACTTGTGTTGTTTGATTTTTGTGATCTATCTTATTGAATTCTTTATGCATTTTGGATATTAGCCCTCTGTGAGATATAGTCTTTGTGAATATAGTAACACAGGCACTAAGATCAACAAGTAATAAATGGAATCTCATGAAGCTGAAAAGTTTCTGCAAGAACAAGAATACCATCAAATAGGAAAAAGGGCAGTTACATATTAGTTTTATTTAAATCTACATATTGTCAACCAAACCAGAGATTCCTATTGCCATAGTATATAGTTAAAGAATCATAGAGTCTTGGAAGATCTTTGTGACATCTGTGCTGTGACAGCTAAGGGCTTAAATATTACAGAGTCTTCTATATTTTTGAAGATGACAACATAGACATTAGTGGAGACAGAAGAAAATAATACACAACATATGTCCAAGACATAAGACATGATTTCAAGACACAGATTAATGGTGTATCCTGTGCCTTTTCTTGGTTTTGTTCATGTCAATAGTTATTAGCACCTGCATTAAAAGGAGAAGAGAAGAAATAAATAAAAATATTTTTCTTTAAACATTTAGATGCTATTAAATCTCCCAGCTGACACTGGGATATGGAACCTGAAGAGGCCACCTCCTCCAGACAGGAACTCTAGTGGAGTGGTAAATAACAACCCACCCATAAAACTTTCAATTCATAATTTATCCTGTCTACTAGTAATCCAGGTACAGAGGATAGAGCAGAGTCTGAGGGAATGGCAAACCAATAACCTAACCAACTTGAGAACTATCCCATGTGTAAGGACCAATCCTGAGCACTATTGATGATAGTCTGTTATGTTTTCAGACAGGAGCAAGTTGTCCTCGAAGATGCTCTACCCAGTAGCTGCTCAGACAAATAGAGACACTCACAGCCAAATAGTGGATGAGGTTCAGGAATATTATGAAAGAATAGGAGGAAGGAGTGTGGACTGTGAAGGAGATAGGAACCCCACAGGAAGACCAACAGAGTCAAATAACGTGGACCCTTGAGGGCTCTCAGAGTCTGAATCACCAACCGAAGATCATACCAAAGGGCCGGACCTAGGCCTCTTCTCTCATATGTATCAGATGTACAGCTTAACCTTCTTGTGGGTCCTAAATTATTGGAACTGGGGCTACCTCAAGAGCTGTTGTCTGTCTGTGGGATATGTACTTCTAGCTGGGCTACCTTCTTTGGCCTCAGTGGGAGAGCAAGTGTCTAGGGAGACATGAAGTTTCAGGACTGGGGAAACTCACTCATAGAATAAGCAAAGGGGGGATGTGGGAATGATTATGGGAGAGAATGACCTTGAGAGGGGCAATGAGCAGGATGTAAAGGGAACAAGTAAATAAAGTAACATAAAATTAAATTAAATTTTAAAATCTTCCAACTGATTAATCTTTCATTAATGATACTTCTGACCAAAATTGTGTCAAACTTTTCCCCTTTTTGGTAAGAAGATGGTTTTTTCTATTTGCCAGACATATTTCTATTGTATGATAACAAATACATTGTTACTGTGTCACAGATTTAAAATCATTTTCAGAATTTACCTCCCTATTATTATCTATTTCTTACTAGACACAACTCAATAATATTTCGGTATCTGATAATTTACATTAATATTTTATTATTTCATTTTTATTATTAATTGGTTGAGAAACTTATATTAAAAATGTCTTCAAGAACTGCATACTTTGAGTCCCTTTAATAGTTGCTAGAGTAATTTGACATGTGAAATAATATTATTTCACTTAGTGTGGAGTATATACTAAAGTGTAAGTAAGAATATTTTCATAGTTAGAAGTCACTAGGCATGTTAAGAAATATTTTTTTGTGTGTAATTCATAGTTCTTTCCTGTTTATTTGCCTGATATTTTCAAACAGGATGCCTGTTTCTCAGGGGGCCTTTAACTAAGTCTGTAACCAAAGAAGATCCTGGGCTCCTGTTTCTTTGCCTCCATTTCTTAAGTATAAACATGACCAGTTTTCTAAATGCTGGGGACTAAATCCAGGATTTGAACATGTTAGGAAAGTAGTGTAACAAATTAAGTTACAGTCCTGGTTCTGAGGTCTGCAATTCTCTCCATATCTTTTCACCAGTAGTTCTTTTTGTGACAGAGTTTCTATTCTAGCGTGTGCCATGTTCACTCTTTTAAATAAAGTGGAATAAAAATACTACTAATGAAAATTTGATAAAATATTAATCATAATATGGGTAGTTCCATTAACTGTAGCCAAATACTATTACTTGCTACTTCCATAGACTGTGCTACTTAGAGGCAGGTAAGTTGAATGGCAAAAACATAAATTTAGGAAATTAACAGATTTAGAGTTTTAACCTAGGCCATCAGCTTTCCGAGTACATCATCTTTTCTTTTTCTTTTTTGTTTTTTTTTTTTTTGAGATTTGATTCACGTTTATTTTATGTGTATGTGTGTTTTGTTTGCATGTAGTATGCATGGAGGCCAGTACCTCTGGAACTTGAGTTACAAAGAATTGTAAGCTGCCATGTGGGCACTGGGAATGAAGACTGGATCATCTGGAGGAGCAGCTAGTGCTCTTAACTGATGAGGCAGACATTTCTCCATCTTTAAATCTCCTTGCTGATATAGAAAAATTCCTGAACTAAAAATATAGGAACTTTTAATATGGCGTTTTGGTCTGTAGTAGTGTGGATTTTAGAAGTATGTGATATTATAGGTTGTCTGAATTTGCATTTCACAGTTGCACAACTCCGTGCACAGATTCAAAACTAAATGATTGACCTGAATGTCAGTGTCTATTCACTCCAGAGATGGTACTGACAACAGACCTGGATTTCACTCAAATCTAGCTGGGCAAATCGATGAGTTTTGAGGTTCGATGGGAAAACATCTGTATCACTAAAAGCATGCTCCCACATGTCTAATGACTCATCAAGCTTTGACCTTCGAGCTCCAGGACTGAAGAGTATCTCCTCCTTGCAAAATTCTTTATAGCTTTTTATACTTGACTGGCCCCTTGTGACTCATCAATGCCTTAGCTTCTTGAGAACTGTAAATTCTGTTAGCATCCATAGTAGTCTCATGAGCCATCTCCTTCCCTCTGGGACAAAATTTTTCAATTTGGAGGAAACAGATATTCACATTTCTCAGAAAAATAACTGAGATAACTCTTTAAATTGTCAATGACTATGTTGTATTGAGATCCAAAAGAAAGAGAAAACTGAGAAATGACAAAGTTAGTTCAAATACCTGTGTGTGTCTTCACATATACCTCAGAAACAAATGTCTTGCCATTTTAGACCCTGAGCTTTGAATTCACAATGACATTGTCTTTTCTGTCTAGCTCCAGTATTGCTTATTTTGTGTTACTGCTCCATGGGAATAATTTAGCCCTCAATGAACTCTTGCCCTTCCTTGAAACTTTTTACTGAAGCAGAATTATTTAAATATTTTATGTAGAGATATTATAATACTATAATTTATATAATAAATATACACAATATGTGTTCTTAGAAACATAGTTTTCCCCTAACTTGCAACGTGTTCTTATCACTATCATTGTCCTTTCATATAGTGGGCTGAGTTGCACTCTCAGTTTTAATTGGCTGTTATTTCCAGACCCTCTGCCTCTTTTCAGAGCTGCCCTTGTAGTTTCATTAATTTGGTAAAGTGTTTGCATTTAGTGCTGATCTCATCAATGAGATATCAAGCCATCAAAATGACTCTTTATAAAAAGACAAATGTAGATATTAGAGACGTTAGTTATCAATTGTTTTTTCTTTCTATTGCTAAATTTTCTCACTGGAAGTTTCATGTGTTTTTCAATTCAGTGTAGATTTATGTATGTAATCAGATGATAACGGGAGAAAAAAAAAGGTAAATTAAACGTGTTTGTACAAGAGAACTCTATACTGAAAGTATAAGGTTTTCTTTCATGTTTGAAAGGTACAAGGATAAATTTATTATCCAGAAAAGGAATACATTACACTATGCTTTTTTTAAATTAAATAATTATAAGTTAGTCAGTGCCCTTAGGCAGGCACTTAACTTCCTAATTGTAAATAGATTTCTCTCTGACTGGTAGCTAATCCTTTACCTATTATAAACTTTTCCTATTTAATACTTTTATTTAATATTTCTTTAGTGAGCCTGAATTATGCATAAGAGAAAAATCACAGGACATTCATTTTTCCTAAGTCTATTTTCTTGTGTAGGTATGTGAAGGCTAATATTGATTGATAACTTCTACATACTTGGGAAGAAGAAACCACAATTGAGAAATTCCCTTGATTAGAATAGCACATGAACTATCTGTGGAGTAATTTCATGTTGTCAATTGAGGCTAACAACCCTGTGGGTTGTACCACCCTGAGAAGGTGGCAATAAGTGTAGAAGGAAAATAGCAAACAAGCCATTGATGAAGAGAGGTAATAAGCAACCTTCCTGCATGATTTCTACTTTATTTTCTGTATTTGAGTATCTGCGTTGCCTTCCACAGATAGTGGACTGCATGCAATAGGTCCAATAAATTCTTTCCTTTCCTAAGTTGCTTTTGAATAATGTGTTTACTACAAGAAAATCCAAGCAAACTAGTACAGTATACAAAAGATGTATGATCATTCCACTAAATATATAGACATCTATGGAAGTCTGTGTCTATAAGGAAGATTAGTTTCTTTAAGAATGAATTGATTAGAGAAAAAACCTCTTCTTTCAGAAGGTAGAAAGCTATATTATCTTAGATGTATATTAGATCAAATAGCCTAGCAAAGGTGTCATGATTTCATAACCACTCTAATATAGAAAAACTAAATGGAATGCTGTTAAAAAATATGTAACTGCATTTCTTTGAATTAACTTCCTTGTATTTACTCTGGAGAGAGTCCCAGCAAGAATTCCATTAATTGTACATCTTTCTCTGATGTTGCTCTTCTAGGATTTGTTAGTCATACTGTTATAATTTCATTAATTTGGAACATGAAATATGAAGGAATATAGTAATTGAAAATAGTATAATTTAGTTAAATTATAATTGTGATAAAATCAAACATTGAAATGTGCTAAAATCAATGATTATACAGAATTTACTATAACTATTTGGTTCTCATAAAATAAACCAGGTCATTCCTGGTTGGAGTCAGGTGTCTTTGACATATGGTGTTAGAGTTGAATTCTTCATTTTTCAGAATTTCAAGTAGCTGAAATATCACACATTTTTTATATTTCACTACAAATTTAACTTAAATTCATTCTATCTTATCATAGTGGCTTAAGGTAGTAATCCAGAATTTAGAAAGGTGAGTTTATCCAAGTGGGTTGCTACAAGTTGGTGAGTAGCCTATGCCAACCACATTGTGAATTCTAGAATATTTTGGACTAAAGAAGGAAACACTGCTCAGAAACAAACAAAAACTCAGTCATTAATCTCCTATAACCAATATACTCTTTATTTTATTATCTTTGATCCAAAACAGAAATAAGTATCAAAAATGTTCTTTGTTGAGAGTTCATATTTTAGATAATTTATCTGTATTGCAATTATTTATCAGAGTAAAAGATATTGTTTGAAAACACATGTTTCTTATTCAGATACTGATGTTGGAAAACAAAATATTCTGGACTTCTCCTTACTGGTCTCCACACTTAGATTACTGGTCTCATAAAGACCTGAGGTTGCTGAATCATATCCTGTGCAGGCTGAGTAATCAATCCGTTCACTTCACTCAGAAAGAAGCCCACGCTAATACAGAATCACACATATTAGCATGTTTGTGCCTATATTTTATCAATCACACTGAAAACTATGTTACATCTTACAGTTGATGTTAGAAGTACAGGTCAGACTTCAGGTTTGCACATGTATCCGAGAGCAGATTCTGTGCTCCAGCACCGTCCTCCAGCACTCAGAGACAGTTTGACTCTAAGGATTTCTCAAACTCCCAGGCTCAAAGTTGAATTTCAATCCATTCAGCACCTTCGCACCTCCCCTACAATAAGAGACAGATTGACCCCCAGGAGTTCTGACACCCCTAGATTCACAGGTGCATCCCCCACTACCTAATTGGCCTAATTGGGACCCCTGAACCCAGGGGACACAGGAATTCCTGGACAGCTAGAGATACACATTCCTTCTGTTCACATCTCCTGGGAGCAGATGCTGTGGTCCACCTCCTGCCAACCCCCACACACCCAGAGACAGCGTGACCCCAGGACTTCTGGCAACCCCTGGCTAACGGTGAGTCCCTTTCCCCCATACCAATACCTGGCCTAACTAGAACCAGGGGGCCCAAAGGACTCAGTACTCCTACCCTAGCAGAGATACACCTTCCTTCCGATTTGCATCTATTCCTAGGAGAAGATCCTGTAGTCCAGCCCCTCCCTGCTCCCATCTACACCCAGAGACAGCTTGACCCCAAGGAGGTCTGACACAGCCAGACTCACAGATAAGGTGCCCTCCCATACCCAGAGAGAGCCTAACTCAGGGACGCCCAATGTAACAGGCTTATCAGGAGGCAGAGGCTCCAGTCAGAGTCAGCAAGGCCAGTAAACACCAGCAATAACCAGATGGCAAGAAACAAGAGGAAAACGTAAGTAACAGAACCCAAAGCTACTTGGCAACATCAGAACTCAATTATACCACCACAGCAAGTCCTGGATACCCAAACACACCTGAAGCAAGATTCTGATCTAGAATACCATCTCATAAAGATGATAGAGGACTTTACAAAGGACATAAATAACTCCCTTAAAGAAAAAAGAAGAGAACACACGCAAACAGGTAGAAGCCCTTAAAGAGGAAGCATATAAATCCGCTTAAAGAAATACAGAAAAACACAATCAAACAGGTGACGGAATTGAACAAACACTTCCAGGATCTAAAGATGGAAACAGAAACAAAAAAGAAATCACAAAGGGAAACAACCCCGGAACTGAAAAACCTCGGAAAGTGATCAGAGTCGCAGATGCAAGCAACACCATCAGATACAAGAGATAGTAGAATCTCAGGCATAGAAGATATCATAGAAGACATTGGCACAATGGAAAATGCAAAGGGCAAAAAGTTCCTAACCCAAAACATCCAAGAAATCCAGGACACAATGAAAAGACCAAACCTAAGAATAATAGGTATAGAAGAGAGCAAAGATTCCCAAATCAAAGGCCCAGTAACATTTTCAACAAAATCATAGAAGAAAACTTTCCTAACCTAAAGAAAGTGATGACCATAATCGCACAAGAAGCCACACAGAATGGCTTTGGAAAATGATTTGAGTTTAAAAATTCTCACCACGAAAATGTAATAATGCATTGTCAACTATTTTTACCCAATTAGTCCATAATATATAGGAATGAATTCAGAGTCATGCGTTATACAATAAGTACATGTAATTTGAACAGAAATAAATTTGAGACATAAATACATATGAAAACTTAGATTTTATTTTTTTCTCTGTATTAAGAACAGAAAAGTATTCTTACATAAGAATGTCTAATAAATATGTTAACTTAACAATTAGTTCATGTCTCTTCATTATCCAATAAATCTGGAATAGGGTAACAATTCTTAAGAATTTTCCTCTATCAATGAAGAGAGACCACAGGGATCTTCATTAATATAAATCCTGAAGCCCAGCTTTCTAACAAGGTATGTGCTTTCTCAGTATTTTAAACTTCGTATTCACAATTTGAATTTGGTTTTATAAAGTATTATTAAAATTTTTATACTTTAAGAATTCTAAAATGTAGAATCATGTAAAAGTGTCTGGAGCTGATGAAAGTAACAACTTAATGCTAGTGTCTGTGTTTCTGAATGCTAACCTCCTCTCTGTATTATTATTTTTCTTAATTATTAAAATTTTTCTTCTCCTAAGACATCAATATTGGAGAAAAATATCAGGGATTAAAATGTCCATTTCAGAAGCCAGGGCTTCTTTGGGCCCAGTCAACCTCCCGGTAGCCAAAAGACCACAGAGCCAGGCTCCTGGCTGCATTTGTCTAAAGTTTTATTTTTGTCCTGACCTTTATAACATACTTTTCTTTAAGCATGACATTCATTCTTACAGCTGTAGCTTTTTCATAAGGCAGAGAGATCAGAGCATAATGAGGGATTTGGATCAACAAGGCCTCGAAGGTTCTGTGCAATATCCTATGATCCAGATTACTTACAAGATGAATCCCTAATTCCTCAGTCAGCCACCCAAGCTTTTCTTGTTATGGTCTCATTCTACTTACTGAATCTCTGCATTAAGAACTCTCAACTAGGGCCTACTTAGCAGACAATCCTCACAACTGTTATTGCCTAGTAGGTAAGTTTCATCATGAGCACATAAACTATGGGCACACAGATAAACACACACACACACACACACACACATACATACATACACACACAATTTTTCTTACATAGTGTCTGGATCTGTAATGCAGTTATTTCAAAGTATGTTGTTACTTTTTTACTTATGCCTTTTGCAACTGGAATGTTTGTACTGCATTTCTTGTTTTGTTTTATTCCATATAAATGATATTAAATAAGAATGGTACATAAAAGACTTAGAAATTCAAAGGCAGGATTTTCAGGAGGTTATGAGGTCAATGGTGACAGAAATAAAGCAAGTAATGAAGCGCTAGGGGATACACACTTTGAATCAAGGTTTTCTGTTTAGAACAAGATGGTTTGGAGAACTTTATGGCAAGTAATTCATTTCTAAATATATGAATATAGCATAACCAGTAGAACTTTTCAGGACTTGTATTATAAGTAGAAATATGAACTCTGTCTTATTAGTACACAGATTACAAAGGTGAAATAACAATGTATCTAGTATTCCTTCCAGTTGGTGTGTTGACAAGTGAGCATTTATGTTCATATACCTGCTGATGCTACTGGATCCTGGCAAAGGCAATTTGATCTGTATTACTAAGTCAAATTCATCAAGACACTCTTTCACTTGAGTTCCATTTACCAACTCAATACATTTGTAAAATCTATGAAATTCCATGCCAAAGTATTATGTTTCCCACAAAAAAAATAATTTATTGCCACAACCAACATGAATTTGTTCTAACCTTCAAAGAAACTTTGTCTATATATTGGCATATTATATTCATTTATATACCTAGAGAAACTGCTAAAAAATATAAACTTTAACTTTTTTATAAATATCTTTCATTTATTTATTTTATCTGTAAAATATTAAAATTGAATTCATAATCTGAATTTAAGTGTCAAGTAATTACTTCATTAAACTACTATCTTTATGATGTGATTTCTTTAAGACAAAATTTAAGCTAACAGATTAACTATAAATTCTATCAGAGTAGGAGAGAATAGTGGGGTCCAGATAGGGATGTGACACTGTTTTCAAATGCATGCCCTTGAATTTGATCTTCCATGATTTTAAGTCATATTGTTTAAGGGCAAGAAAAAAATCAAAATAAAAAAAATTCTTGATGTAGATGAAAGAAATAACCAGAATATATGAATAATGTTTGAACTGTATGCCATAACTTCTACCACAATATAAACAGAAGGATATGTTGTTGTACAGTCCTTGTTTAGGCAGTTATGGTATCATGGTTGTTGTGTCCCTTTCAATTCTATGAGACAGAATCTCATGGCAGACTTTCTGGTGTTCTGTGTCTTACAGTCTTTCCTCCTGTCTTCTGTGATATTACAAGAGCCTTAAGTATAGTAGTTGTGTTGTAGATTGTGTCTGAGATCCAACAATCAATTTCTACATAGTCCTCTGATTGCTTGTCTAATTCAAAATGGCCATTCCTGAAATCAAATGCATACAAGCAACAACAAAAAATGAGATTAAGCATCTTGTATTTATACAATTATTCCTATATAAATAACAGTCTTGTCTTTCTTGTCTTATGTCAAACTCATCTCTCAGTATTACAATACACACACAAGCAATATATAAATTATTGCTTAGTTTTTATGTATATTTACTGTTTTGCAGTATTATATAAATCCCCTACCACTGCAGTATATTCAAGCTATTTAATCTATCTTCATTCTTCCAAAGTCATATTTTACCTTTAAATTAACTGTTTATATCATATGTGTATATGAATCATCTCACAAGTATATATGATATATTATTATAGTCATTTCTATATATCAACATATTTAGATATATGCTGTATATAGAAATGACTATATAATATACATAATTTAGAGTTTTATATTAAACTTACTAAAGAAACATGAGTCTTTTCAAATTATAATTATACAAATATTTTAAATTGTTAACATTATACTACACTATGCAATGTTTCTTTATGACTCTAAGCTCTTATTGGGAATAAAGTATATGAAATATATTCTTTGAATATTATCTAGATATATTCTGTTTTTCAGGTGTCAATCAATGGATATCCTCTACTATTTTGACTCCTCTTAAAATTCCAGTGGTATTGATAACACTTTCATATCATTTTCTATAAGAGTCCATAGCATTTCTGTCATATTATCATAGTAAAACCTTTGTATAATCTACACATAAATAGTTGAGAATCTATAATAATTATATTTCAGTTGCTTTTCTTAGATCTAGTCCAATGCCCCACATACAAGAGTTTGATGCTGATTAGTCATACGTTCTGATTTTTTCATTAGAGAAATGGAACTTAGGCAGCACTCTGAATCACATCATTCTAATTAAAATAGTTACAATTTTAAGTCTTTGAAAATATAATACATTTCAACGTGGCATCATGGGAAATGAGAGATAAAACAGAAAATGTAATGGGGGAACTTATGAGACCTAGAATATATCTGAGCTAATTTTGAGGCCTTCGTAAAAACTATGATAGATATAGAAATAGCTGAGTTTGCTCATAAAGTCAGTGAAAAAACACAAGTTTAAATCTATGTGGCACAGAAAAAGGAAACTTTCTCAACAGGCCTTAAAAAATGAAGCACTAACAGAAGCAGTTAACACACTAGCTCTCATGAAAGTGAGATGCTCTGTTTAGCAAAAGAAACCATCATTTGGATAAAGTGGCAACCTGAATTAGAAAATATCTTTCCTAATTATACATACGATACATGGTTAGTATCTAAAATACATAAAGAACTCAAAACATGAAAAGAAACTGGATACTAAGAAAAACCCAGTAAAAACATAGGCACAAAAGTAAACAGATTTTTCAAATAATGAAAGGTATGGCTGAGAAACACTTAAAGAAATGTTCAACATCCTTACCTAATAGAAAAATGCAACTAAAACTATTTTGAGAGTTTATTTTACACAGTCAGGATGTCCTATATTAGTAACACAAATGACAGCACATTCTGTCAAGGATGCAGGAAAGAATTAATATGCTTTGTTAATAGGATAGAAAACCTATACAGCTCCTTGAGAATTTGGTATGATGCTTCTATAAGATGCTGTAAATAGAGCTACTTCAAGATTTCCTATACCACTTTTGAGCATATAACTAAAGATTTACATCCTATGATAGATTTACTTGTCTATTGTTGTTTATTGCTGCTCTATTAATAACAGACAGAAATCAGAAACTGCAGAAATGTCCACCAACTAAAGAATGGAAACTATGAAATAGTTACATGTGGGATATTATTTAATTATTAAAAATGAAATAATGAATTTTGTGGATAACTGATGGGTCTAGAAAATCTCATCATAAACAAGTTAACCCAGGAAACAAAAGAAAAATATTGTCTCTTTTTTCTTATATGTGAAAGTTAGTTCTTCAAGCATTTGATGTATGGCACAATCCACACAACTACACAACTTAAGTCCCTAGTAAAGAATTATGAGGAAGAGATAGTTTCCCAAAGATTACAGAGAAACAGAAGATACACTGGAAATAGGTTATTAAATGATAAGGCTAGAAAAATTTAGAAGGCAGATAATATGAGAGGGACAATAAACAATAAGGACAATTTTGCAGGGCCATATGGAAACATGCTACTGTAGAATCTTTTAAAAATATATACAAGCTTGAAATTAACATAAATAGAGTCACAGAATAACCCTATCAAAGTAGATTATTTTCATAGTTCCAAGTCAAACATCCACTTCAGGAGTGAGCTATATAAAGTTGAGATCTTGGATAAAAGAGCTCATGGAAATCTCTACCTGTGAACTTAAGAGTGAGAGCACTCCTGGGAAACCAGCTCTTTCCAGGTGGATTTGGATTACAGAGAGATGTGCCACAGGTTAACCCAGGGCACAGATGGAGACTGGAAAGATCCCATGGAAACCTCTAAAAGACTATTTCCAAGGGCTATTGGTTGCTTTCCATAAACCAGTGGCAATGCCCTATTTCTAAATACTATTCTTATATATCTTATGGAACACAGTGAAATTGAACTGGCATCTAACTAGAGGCTTCATCTATCCTGACCAAGCACTCATGGTATTTAAATGTACTTTATATAGTAGAAAAAGATAACCATTAACTTGGTCACAGAACCAGTGATCTACAATGATTCATACATATATGCTACCGCAACAGTGGTACAAATATTGTGGTTATACAATTTTGTTGTGGTTTAACACCCGTTCCAGAAGATGGAACTCAAATCTGACACTAAGCTCCTCCCTGTGTTAACTGAGGAGTTTAAGCTGATTAATCAGTAGCTATGCGACAACTACTTTAAGTTGACTGTCATAACAATTCTTACTACTGATAGGAGATATCGATAAGTACATTAAATGACACTTAAGACAAACAGTAATAATTAGTGATTAGAATGTTGTTAGCTTTTAGTTGCATTGGAAAGTTGTAGCATTGATTTGAGATTCTTTTAATAGGTCTCATATTCTTACATTGGATATTAAAATGTTAAAAGTCTCCTACAAAGCCAATATCACTTTAATCTTTAGATTTCTAATTTATACATCATGTTTTCTTATCATTGAGTACACTTTTGAGATGTGTAGGCACAATAGAACACTGTTTCCAGAATTGGTGAAATAATGATATAAAATTGTAAAGTTGTATAGCCTATTTATTTCATTGTGTATATCTTAGTTTGACCATCACAAAGTTTTCAAGGTATAGGCATTCATTTTACAAAGGTA
>JAJTUV010002232.1:0-172387 GCA_021653895.1 Mastomys natalensis | reverse complement strand
TTTTATTTTAGACAAGTTGGGGATTACCTGAGCACTTGTGTGATGTCAGAGTCAAGCTCAAATAACTATAATGACTGTTTTCTTGCTATCGATTGTAATGTAAAATTTACCTAAGCTAAGGTTGTAAGTGTTATCTGAAGGTCAGTGTCCCAACAGCAAGGTCATTCAAAGAGGAAACTTGACCATGTGCCTCCTAGGATTCTAGAAAGAAAAGAAGGCTGAGGGAGATCCCCATTGAAAACGCCTAGACTCTGACATGTTCTGCAGAAATGGCATGCTATCCCTGAACACCTTTTTCTCCTTTTCTGGTTTTCCTCCTTTTTACCTTGTGACGGGCTACCCGCAAAGTGATCTTACTTTTCTGAATTGTCATTTTCATGACATCTCATTCCCATCATAGTGTGTGTTGTGTGTGGTGTGTGTGTGTGTGTGTGTGTGTGTGTTTTTCTTTTGCATAGTAGCTTCTAGAATCCCTAAGGTATAATGTGTTGGCCGCATGACATATCTCTTCCAAAATTTTTGCATCTTTGTGTCCCTGCCCTCTTTCTGAGTTGCTACATATTTCTGTTGTTTTTTGGCTTCCAGCACTGTATGAGTTCTCCCGTTTGCAATGGAATGGCGCTATCTCCTCTTCCCTTTGTCCTTGTTAGTTCTTGTAATTCCTTCAGTGCCATGTTAGTGGGATTTGAGAGCAGAAATACATGTGAGAACACATTTTACCAAAATCTCATTTTATTATTGTTTAGCAGGTTCTCTTAGAACCATAACATATTAAATAATAACCCAGATTCTCACTTGATCCTCAGCTGAACAGGGGCCAATTAGACAGGACCATATATATACTCTGGTATTTCATAAAATATATTTTATACTTTAGTTTTTTGACTAAGACAGAGGAAAGGAGGGAGGGATGGAGGAAAAATGGAAATTCATTCCCTACAATAATTTTTTTAATCACATATGATAATAAACCTTTATTCTTTAAGTAATTTTCTTCATTAATATGTCCCAGGCTTCACTATTAGGTAGAAAAGCAATTCTATTCTCATACAATAACTGTCTTGGGATTTGGCTTCCAAAGCCACCCAGGAGGCAAAACACACAACTGCAACGTCAAGAACACAGTCTGTTTTAAACCCAAAAGCTGTCCCTATAAAACTTACATCCCCAGAAGAGCATTTGTGAATTTTTAAATATCATATTACTTTTCTAGACTCGGAATCCAATACCAATGTTGGTTTAACTTATATGTCAGATTTGAAATGTGTTAGGGGGAAGGGGGGTGGGAGAAGAACAGCCCATGGGTCTTTTTTCTCAAAAGCAGAGATTCAAGGCCACCAGAAATGAAATGAAGGTCATGGCCAGCATGGTGCTCAAAGCTTGGCTCTGTGCTTGGTAAAGTCTCCTCGATTTGTACTTAAGAACACTGGTTCAGATTGTTCTGGGGTGTGTGGGGGAGGGGGGGAAAGGCAGCTTATAAAGTGTGACTTAGAACTTTGTTCCCAGCCTGCAAACTCTCTGTCTGGAAACTGTTGTTGACTCCTGTGATCAGGAAAATCTGTGCCCACCCTTCCCACCACCAAAACAGCAAAACCCCCAAAACAGAAACAACATACACACACAAAACACACACACACAAAAAAAAAAAAAATCCTGTGAAAATGTCTGTACACTCAGGAGCCAACTTGCAGGTGGGCACCGTGGCAGAATGGAGCACAAAGACCCGGGGATCAGCTCGCCACTGCACTCTCACCACTAATGAAGTTGAAAAAACAAGTATATCTTTCATGTGTATCTCTGTCCCTAACATCAACCATGTTAAAGAAGAGATGTTGAGGAGAAAGATACAAGCCTACTATCTATGATGTGTTCAAAAATTCGCCTTTCTCTGGGTTATTAAACTTCCAGAGAATCTGAAATCCTCAGCCATATAGTCAGCGCCCAGAACTTGATTCACGCTCCACAGATAAAATTATACAAACATAAGATAAATTCCCTAAAATAAAATTGCACTATATGACTTCACCGAGAAAAAGGAATGTTTTTGTGCTTAGAAATTTCAATGCAATAATGGATTTTTGATACCTTTTCTAGAGGTATGCAAAATCACCAAAAATTTTATTTTAATGGCATTCAAATAAAATTTAAAATAGGAGGAGGCAATAAAAGCTTTTAAAAAGAGCAGACAGAGCCGGGCGGTGGTGGCACATGCCTTTAATCCCAGTACTTGGGAGGCAGAGACAGGCAGATTTCTGAGTTCAAGGCCAGCCTGGTCTACAGAGTGAGTTCCAGGACAGCCAGGCTATACAGAGAAACCCTGTCTCGAAAACAACAAACAAAAAACAAACAAACAGCAGACAGATTACATAATCAATCAGGTAAAAGGGCTTGGTGTGAGAGTCAGAAATATCTATCCTTTGATAAGCAGATAACTGCAAGCTTTTAAATCTTCCTTGCTTTATAAATCAATGGAAAAGACTTCGGATGTCAATGGAAATTATCTGCATTAATTTGGGACCACTAAAAAGCCATAAAAAGACAAAAAAAAGTTCTCCATACAGCTGCATTTTTCCTTAAAAGGATAAAGAAGTCAAAGCAAACTTCGATTCTTATCTGGAAGGTTGAAGAAAAACAAGCAATTAACAGCAGCAAATTTCACAGAGAGTTTTACAGCCCTGTGTTTAGTATAATTCGTTCTTCAGTAGCCAAGGCTCTCCATTCTCTTACAGGCTTTCCGAGTCCTAGTTCATGCACTGTGCCTTCCAAAGTGTTCATCCAACACTCAACATGGATTTCCAGAGACAACTGTTAACAAATGGGGCAAGCCTCAACAGCTCCTTCATCACCGGGAGTTCACAGTTGCGCTCTCTCTCTCCTCTCCTCTCTCTCTTTCTCTCTCTCTCTGTGTGTGTGTGTTTTCTCTTCTGTTCTCTATTTTCTGCGTGTTTTTCTTTCTCTCTTCCTCTGTGTCTCTCCCTGTCTCTGTGTTTGCGTGTTTGTCACACACCACACATGCACCACAATTAACACACATGCAAGCATATAACCCACCCTGAGCAATATGACCCACATGCCTAAACACACATTACAATATCCTCAGGATTGATCATTTCTCTTAGTTTTCAAAATCCTCTGTCGGAGCCGCTCCCATTTAGAAGATGGCCTCCGGTTTCCTACTTCCTGGTTCTTCTCGAGGTTGACGCAGCGCCATGTCCCAAAATATGCAAGCTGCATTACGTCGATTGGTTCTTGCTAAAGCACACAATAGGAGAGCACACTCCTCAACCAAGCCCTATAAAGTGGACAGCTCTCTGAGCTGTGCCTTCTCCATCCTTTCGAACGAGTGACAATAAAGAGTGCTGTCGACAGAATATGATGTTGCCGCGATGGCTTTTCGCGAATGGCGACCGACACAAGGGTCAGAAAACCCGGAACGGCCACACCCACGGCAAAGGAACGCTCGAAGGACCCCGGCTGCTCGTCTGGAAGGGTTCAGAACGGGGCAGCGGAGGGCCTAGGCGCTTCTGCAAGGTAGATTATTTTGGGGGTCATTCTGATTAATTGCTCGTTGTCAGTTTTTGGCTTGTTTTGCTGCTTTTGTCTGAATTGTGGAAGGTATAAGATCTGCACATCCCTTCTGTAATTGCCAGCTGTAAGTCTCAGGTTAGATAACTGAGCAAGACTGCCGTTGTAGATAAAGGAACATGGGAAATAACCAAACTGAAGCTCATGTCTGAAGCGGTGCGGGCGCTGCTTCGAGTGAGAACATTTAAAGTTCCATGAAAACTTATCATAAGTCGTGAGGAGGTAGATGAGGATCGCTCCTTGGTATATTACATCTGAGTCCTTGACTATAGGGGTCTTGGACAAAATTAGAGGGATCTGCAAATGAGAAAGAAAGGAAAAATGCGGGACGGCAAATAGGCCATTATTCAAACTGGTTAACTGCATTTCAGACGAGATGTGAAAAGATTTAAAGGGCAGAGACTTTAGTAAGACCACCAAACATCTATCACAAGAGAAAAAGAAAAAGAGTTTAGAAGGGAAAGAAGATCTCAGAAGAAGACGGTAAAAGAAGGGTTAGTAAAAAAGGCAGAGTTTGAGGCCAGTTGGAGAAGAAAAAGAGGAGAAACCGCCAAAAATATATCCAGTTTGGCGCGATTTCGAGAACCCAGGGCCGAGTTATCCTCAGAAGGGGAGACGTCCTCTGACGATGATGACTCGATGTTGGGAGATCTAGACCCCGAAGAGCAGGCAGAATTAGAGGAGGAAGCCGCAAAATATGAGGCGGAGCGGTACAGACCAGATCCTCCATGTGCTCCGGGTACCGCCCTTCACCCCCCCCCCTTGAGGGAAGGGCGGAAACAGCCAGGTCGGAGAGGAAGCCAACTTGGCTACCAACATCCACTTCCTATATATCAGAGAAAGAGAGGAAAAAGATCTCGAGAGCATTTCCTGTGTGGGAGGAAAATGGTGTGAGACAATATCAAGCATTAGACTTAAAGTCTCTTAAAGCAGTGGTAGAAGCAGTACAGACTTACGGAGTTAGCGCAGCTTATACTACAAGTTTAATAGAAAGAATGTCAGCCACTGCGATGACTCCAGAGGCAGCTAAAGTATTAGATGTGATAGAAGAGTCGTTGAAAAATGCTATGCTTGTTCGCTTTGATTTAAATGCTCCCTACCAGTTATGTATTATTCCTTCCCCACAACAGCCTACTGCTGTGTTGTGGCAATATGGTCCATTGCTTTGGATACATCCCCACACTTCTCCAGGAAAAGTGTTGAGCCATTACCCTTCTACAGTTGGAGACCTGGCCCTAAGAGGTATCCAACAAGCTATAACTCATTTTGGTGTTCCCCCAGATTCTCTTATTGTTCCATATACAGCACATCAGGTACAAGTGCTGTGTTCTACTATTGATGTTTGGGCCATTTTAAGATGCTCATATTCGGCACCATTGATAATCATTTTCCAAAACACCCTTTGTTACAATTTGTCTTAAACAATGCTATTATTTTTCCAACCATAACAAAGTTGAACCCATTGAAAATGCAACAGATGTGTATACCGATGGCTCTAATACTGGAATAGGAAGTTACGTTGTGGAAGGCGAAGTTGTTAAAATTCCTTTTGATTACACCTCTCCCCAATTGGTGGAATGTGCAATGATTGCAGTGGTTTTAAAACGATTTGATCAACCCCTAAATATAATTTCAGATTCCCATTATGTAGTGAAAGCAGTTCAAATATTGGAGACGGTGGGTGTCATTCAGTCTAAAAGTACTGTAGCCCACCTGTTTTCTGAGATTCAACATATCATTAGAGGTAGGATACATCCCTTCTGCATTGTTCATATACGAGCACACTATTACCTGGACCTATGGCTGCTGCTAATGAGCTAGCAGATAAAGCCACCAGGCAGATCATGCTGAGTCAAGATCCTGTTCAGCTAGCCACACAATTTCACCAGCTGTATCATGTGCCAGCAAACACTCTTAAAATCAAATTTAATTTATCTCGTGCTCAAGCTCGAGATATTGTTCTTAAATGCACAGATTGTGCAGATTTTAGACCTTCTGTGTCCTTGGGAGTTAATCCTCGAGGACTTCTACCACTACACATCTGGCAAATGGATGTTACTCATTTTCCATCATTTGGAAAGTTAAAATATGTTCATGTATCGGTAGATACCTGTTCTGGCATCATTCATGCCACGCCTCTCTCAGGAGAAAAGGTGGCCAATGTGATCACCCACTGCCTAGAAGCATGGGCAGCTTGGGGGAAACCCCAACAGTTAAAGACAGATAATGGGCCAGCCTATACATCCAAGACTTTTCAACAATTTTGTCTGCGTATGGGTGTGCGCCATATCATGGACTGCCATATAATCCACAAGCACAAGGCATTGTGGAGCGTGCCAATGGCACCCTCAAAGTGACATTACAAAAACAGAAAGGGGGGATAGGCCCTGGCAAAGGACCTAAGATCTCCACCTCCCTGGCCTTATTTACCTTAAATTTTTTAAATTTGGATTCTGCTGGCAAATCCGCAGCAGACAGACATGCCTCCCCCAGTTCTTTGCAAGAGAGGTTAGATGGAAAGATGTCATTAATAATATATGGAAAGGCCCGGATCCCGTTCTTATAAGATCCAGGGGAGCTATTTGTGTTTTCCCGCAGGATCAAGACAATCCGATTTGGGTCCCGGCACGATTGACCCGGCTGGTAAAACAAGATGGGAAGCCCCCTGAGCCTGATCCTGTGGCTGTTGAGTCTGACGCTGTTATGTGCGACCACACACCCACCACCACAACCGCAGCTGAGATGGGGAATTATGACAACGTTCCCGAGACCTATGCCGATCATGCATAACGCGCAGGTGTTCCCAGATTCTTCACCACTAATGATACCTTGGGTCTACCATATTTACCTATGAACAAAGACCTAGCCAAAGTTCCCGCCAATGATACTTGGAAGATCAATGGCAGTCTTTGTTTTTACTGTCAATATGACCACTGGGAATGGCTGTATTCAGTTGGGGAACTATTCTTATGCACATCTAGAAAAGGAACAGAGAACAGCAAAATACGTGCTTACAGCCAATGCTACTGTTCTTTTTGGATGGTGGCCCCATTTAGATTCCTATAAGATAAAAACTGAAGGGCACCCGTGGAAGCATCAACCGCAATACGCTCCCTTTTGTACCGGGAGTCAACCAGATCCCACCAGCATACTTCCATGGACAGGGTGTCAGAGTCGAAGAGCTCACACGCTCCCAAAAGGATTTTTTACCTTTTCACCCCTTGAAGGATATGGAAATTTTACCGAGATGGATCCCTTTAGATATGATATCAATCCCTTTGATGCTTGGCTATTATGTGGCATCAATGGCAGTTGTTCAGATATCACTCCCCTGTCGATGATACTGGGTGGAGCTGTGGGCCAGGCTACTATAACAGACGATATTGCCTCAGATGATTTGAAAGGTGCTCTCTATAATGATCTAAAAACGGTGAAACCCACCCCCGTCTGTTTATGGCCCCCTTTTTATGGGTAGTTTGTAATTCTACTGATTGTTTTTATACCTTGTGTTGGAATGCCTCTAGCTTTGAGACTGCCACTGTCGCTCGCATGCCCCGTTTTGTTCCCATTCCTGTGCAGACTGATAGTTCATTAACCTTGTTTAGACAAAAACGCATTTTGGTATCACGGCTGCTATTGTGGCCATCATAGCTACCTCTGCAGTTGCTGCCTCCTTGACTGTTTCCTCATTGGCCCTGTCAGGACAAGTGGCCACTGTTAATACCTTAAATAATTTGTCATCTTCCCTTACTCAAGCTATCAATACACAAGCCTCCTTAAATACCCAATTGAAAGGTGGCTTAATGATAGTTAATCAACGCATAGATTTGGTTCAAGAGCAGGTAGATATATTGTGGCAATTGGCTCAATTAGGGTGCGAAACAAAATACCCCGGCTTGTATGTTACTTCCGTCCAATATGAAAACTTTACTAGGGCAGCCAATCTCTCTAAGGAACTTTCTCATTTATTACAATATAATTGGTCAACAGAATTCGATGATACCATGAAAAGGTTACGATTGGCTATTATTCAAATTAATTCCACCCGTCTAGATATATCCTTCACTCAAGGATTTTCCACCTGGATAACCTCAGCCTTCTCCTATTTTAAGGAGTGGGTAGGAGTAGGATTATTTGGTATACTATTGGCTGGTGGACTAGTGCTCTCTCTTTGGATGCTTAGCAAACTGAAAAGACAACAGCGACATGACAAAGTGGTCATCGCGCAGGCATTACTTGCGGTAGAACAGGGAGCATCCCCCCAAGCTTGGCTTAATATGCTCAGACATTGAGACTCTGCTCTGACCAGACATCTCTGAGGGCTCAGGTTCCCATTGCACCAGAGTGCGTCGAGCGGATCTGTACATCTCCCAGGGCTCGTGTTCCCATTGCACGGGATTAAGGTGTACAGAGTCTCGCCCACACCATCACTTCGAACGCCGGAAGTTGAGGAAGCTTTTGGCTGATCAGTGACGTAGTGGTGCATCCGTTTGACATTTTATTATAAAGTAAAGGGGGAGATGTCGGGAGCCGCTCCGCCATTAGAAGATGGCGCCGGTTTCCTACTTCCTGGTTCTTCTCGAGAGTTGACGCATGCGCAGTTGTCCACAGAATGATGCAAGCTGCTTTCGTCTGATTGGTTCTTGCTAAAGCACCAATAGGAGACGCACACGCCTCACCAAGCCCTATATAAGTGACGAGCTCTCTGAGCTCGTGTCCTTCTCCATCTTGGAACAGAGCTGAACAATAAAGAGTGCTGTCGGAAGAATCCTGTGTTGCCGCGTCTGCTTATTCGGCGAAGCTGGGCGCGACAGTCCTCTGCATGTGCCAAGGAATATTCAAGGCTACAACAAAACCCCAGATTCTCAGAATGAAATATGGAAGACCAGCCCGTCCTAACACAGCAACAGGACCTTACATACAGTGACCAGGACTTGCAACGCCCTACAGAGAAGAAGGAGCTAAAATCAAGCCTCCGGAGAATTACATAGTTTGCATAATTTGGTCAGGGAGAAGGTGTTTGCTTATGATCTACATGTTCAAAATAAAAGCTCAAATTAGCTGTGACCTGTTATTATGAGTGAGATCTGTTGAGAGAAACGAGTCATTTTGTCCAGAGGGACAGAACGACAGTGACACATTGTGATTCCAGAGCCCTTGACACCAGTGGCATGTTTATCATTAATGACTGCTCAGAGGACTAAGTTCTCCTTCCAGCATCTACTTTTTAATTTTTAACTCATTAAAGTTCACCGATTATCCCTTTTGAAACTCACCAAATCAGTTTAAAGACATTTTCTACTTTGTTCCTCTCCCTTGATTTAAAACTTCTCTATGTGACCTGAGAGCTCCCAGATGGAAAGGATGGGTCTGAAAGTCATCCTATATGTTAGGAATTCAGGCTTTCATAGTGATACCAATACCATGTCCAGAGATGTGCTGAATGACAGATACCACAGGGATCCAATCATCCAAACTGCAGGATAGTTGAATAGTGTATTTATTCTTCCAAAAGATTCATTTATCTATTGTCAAAGGAAGTAAGGACAGGAGAAAAAAAAACTGATATGGATTAAGAAAGACTTAAAAATCACTACCTAATGTGGGTTTATCTGGCTCTTGATTCAGACAAACCAGAGAAATATGAAGTAACTGGAGAAATTTGAATAATGTCCAGCTATTAGATGATATTGCAAAAAGCTTTTGGGATTGATTGACAAGCAAAGGCTGGGATTCGAACTCAGGAGAGACTGACTGACTGACGGCCGCTTCCAACTCCAGAGCGCAGCAATTGCTGTGGTGCGCCACCGCTGGCTGGCAGCAAAAAGTTTTAAAGCCTACACAAGTACGATATATGTGTGGGTGATGTATATAACATATATGATATATATCATATCTAATACAGCACATGTTGTTATTTAAAAAAAAAAGAAAAACGGTGGCAGAGGGTTCCACGAGGAGAAGTTTATTTAGGGCAGAGGGGAGAGCAGAGAGAGATGGAGGTGGTGGCTGGTCGTGACCACGTGGACGGGGGAGGGGAGAGGGAAAGGGTAAGATACGACCTGCAGGCTTGGGTCATAGGAGCAAAAGAGCAAGAGGGGCCAGACAGCCCCTTTTTATAATAGTAGGCAGGGCTACCTGGCTGTTGCCAGACAGCTGTGGGGAGGAGCATACTTGGGTATAGCCTGGTAACTGTGGAGGTGGAGTTTGACAGAATGCTAACATCACATATATTAGAAAAGAATCTGCCAGGTGGTGGTGGCGCACGCCTTTAATCCCAGCACTTGGGAGGCAGAGGCAGGCGGATTTCTGAGTTCGAGGCCAGCCTGGTCTACCGAGCGAGTTCCAGGACAGCCTCGGACTACACAGAGAAACCCTGTCTCGAAAAACCAAACCAAAACAAAACAAAACAACAAAAAAAACAAAATAATTCAGTAAACTAGTCAGGCCTCTGTGAACTCAGAGATCTGCCTGTCTCTGCACTCTCGAGTGCGGTGCAACCGCCACTTGACTAGGACTTACTTTGTGATAAAGCAAGAGAGGATAAATTTGGATGTGTTTGCTTTCAGTCACCCTGAGGAAACTCCCTGAGAGAATGAGGAAGGCTGCTGTGGGTGTTGAGGGCTGTGGGTGTTGAGGACTCGGTCCATCATGGCAGGAGTATAGGCTTGAGGAAGCTATGTATTCTCCCCTAGCAGGTGGAGGATAGAGAGATGAGAGAGAGAGAAGAGGGTCTGGATCCCAGCGTCCACTTCAAGAGGATGCTCTCATGGGATTGAAAGACTTCCAGTTGGCTTCATTTAACACTTTCACCCCTACTCCCAATCATACCTAGGATCAAACATTTAACGCATGAACCTTCCTTTGGGTGTGTTTACTTAAACAGCACCCTAGTCTATAACCAACTGACTAATTATATTGTCAAGTCATTCCCTACAAGGATATTTCACCCTCCTTGGGCCCTGACCCACGTTGATAAAGCCTTCCCCCAACATAAAACACATCTCCACATGGTCAGTCTCTGAAGCTGCTAGCTCCTTTCCATTCTCACACCCGTTGGAATTCAGAATCCTACTCGACATTTTTATCCAAGCTCCTGGGCTCTGCAGGCCACTGGGTTGATACCTCGAATGTCAGTTTCCTTGTCCCAAATTATGTGGATATTCTATTCACACCAACTCAATAGGTCAAAATGCTCATAGACACTTGAGGGGGTCCTGGCAGGAGTCGGATAGGCAAGCAAACTGCATAAAGAGATGAGAATGAAAACCCATGCAGATTGACTTTGTTTTCCTGGGTCAGACCTTGAGGAGTCCAATGGTAGGCAGTTCACTGTCAGCATACTTAAAACACATACATGGCCAGCCTGGTCTACAGAGTGAGCTCCAGGACAGCCAGGGCTACACAGAGAAACCCTGTCTGGAAAAAACCAAAAAAAAAAAAAAAAAAAAGACATAGTACAATTGGCAATAACCAGTCCCGTCAGTCCTATTCAAGGTGCACAATAAAGCTTAAGGTGTGACTATATAGGAAATCCTTTACACGCTGGAGAGATGGCTGACTGCTCTTCCAGAGGGCCCTGGGTTCAATCCCCAGCACTCACATGGAGGCTGACAACTGTCTAACTCCAGGATTCTGACACCCTCACACAGACATGCGTGAAGGCAAAACACCAATGCACATAAAAATATATTGTTTAAAAAAACAGAGAAAATCTTTTACCAAGTATATATGACCATGAGAGTGGGTTCTATAGCTAAAAGGCCTAGAATCTAATGTGGTCTCTGACCAGCATACAGGTCAGCAGGCTATAAAGTGACACCTCCCCTAAGGATGGATAACAGTTTAGGGAGGGAAGAGTCTGGGATAATCATTCCGGGGAATTTTGGTGAGGTCTACCTCCACAGATAGCAAAAAGCTCACCAGGTCATTAACAAAGTTCACTCTCAGCTTTCTGGATGAAATTCAGGTATTTGTTTTTATTGGGATTTTTTGTTTTGTTTTGTTTTTTAACATTTAACTTTTTAGTCTGGAGAGATGGCTCAGAGGTTAAGAGCACTGACTGCTCTTCCAAAGGTCCCGAGTTCAATTCCCAGCAACCACATGGTGGCTCACATCTGATGCCCTCTTCTGGCTTGCAGGCATACATGCAGGCAGAACACTATATACACAATAAATAAATAATTAACTCTTTAGCCGGGCGGTGGTGGCGCACGCCTTTAATCCCAGCACTTGGGAGGCAGAGGCAGGCGGATTTCTGAGTTCGAGGCCAGCTTGGTCTACAGAGTGAGTTCCAGGACAGCCCATGCTACACAGAGAAACCTGTCTCGAAAAACCAAAAAAAAAAAAAAAAAAAGAAACATTTAACTTTTTATTCCTTGTGAATTGCACACCATTCATTCCAATCCCATTCATCTCTCCGTCCCTTTTTACCCACCCTCCACCCATGCAACCTCCCCCTCAAAAGAAAAAAATCTTGAGTGAAAGGCCCCAGATGGGGGAGACCCCACTCAAGAGATTATGACCACCCAATGACTCACGAGACACCCATCTTGATGCAACCAGCATGAGGTTTAATGATTCCAGTATACTGGGGTTCCCTCACATGTAAGCAAGAAGAGAGAACCCCGAGTTCGACCTAAGAATAGCTTTTATATGGTCTAGGGGTTATAACAGGGAAACAGTGACTAGGCACAATATGATTGGCAGAACAGTGTGACTTTTAAACTTATTGGTCTTTGGGGAATGAGGTGACAAGGACCTCCCTTGTCTGTCTACATGCTCTGGCCCTTCCTCACCTGCAGGTGGGTTCCCTCCTAAGGTCTAAGGAATGTTAATCAGCCTCTCCCTTCCTCCTCTGAATGTTAATCTAGGAAGTGTCCTCTAAGGAATGTGCCCCTCCCAGGATGTGTCTTGGGATTGTGGGATTCTTTTAATCTTAAATTCAAACTGAGACCTGAAAATCCTACATTTAGACCCAAAAGTCTTACATTAAGGAAGCTGTAGTGTTTCACAGCGCATCACACGGTATATATGCCTGTTGTCCAGACATCTTCACTTGCAAATGCTCCTTGCAATGAGTCCCTGGTCGGGTTTGAGCCTCTGGCTTCTGCTACACTATCATTACTGGATCTCCACCCCAGGCTCCTCTTGGATATTTTGATTTTTATCTTGTCCATTGAGGCGACACTCCTGTATGATTAACACTCTTGGTTTCTCTTAGTGCTTTTCTGTGAGCACAAGGACCTCCGTGTCCCCAACAGACACTCTCCTCCTCAACTTAGACTCTGATACCCCAACAAGGACTTCTCTCGTGTGTAGGTGCTTTCCTCACTCTGTGGAGAATTCAGTATGTTTGCGACCCACCCTATATGTATAGACAGCCCTTCCATGATTGGGCCCATGGCTAAGCTTTGGTTTCAACTGGTGTGTGCCTTGATTCCTCCTATCTTGGGGCTCTAGGGGTAGTTTGAGCTAGATAGTTACAACCCAACCACTTCACTATCAAAAGTGTCCTTAATGGACAAGAAACTGAGTCTTTTTTTTTTTTTGGTTTTTCGAGACAGGGTTTCTCTGTGTAGCTCGGGCTGTCCTGGAACTCACTCTGTAGACCAGGCTGGCCTCGAACTCAGAAATCCGCCTGCCTCTGCCTCCCAAGTGCTGGGATTAAAGGCGTGCGCCACCACCGCCCGGCAACTCTATTTCAATTTAAAGACACATTTTTTTAAATAATTTTATTTATTTTATGTATATGAATACACTGTAGCTGTCTTCAGACACACCAGAAGAGGGCATCAGATCCCATTACAGATGGTTGTGAGCCTCCATGTAGTTGCTGGGAATTGAACTCAGGACCTCTGGAAGAATAGTCAGTGTTCTTAACCGCTCAGCCATCTCTCCAGCCTAGACACATTAATTTTTTTTAAAGGTAGGTGTGTGTGTATTTGTGTGTGTGTTTGTGTGAGTGTGTAAATACAGATGTGCATGTGTACTGTGCTTTAGTTAAAAGCATTGTGCAATAGCAGTAAGGGGTGAAATTCATCTTTTCTGATTGACCTTTCCCCCAGGTTTACATAGTTCCCATCTTTACTAAGAATGTGAATGAGATATAATGAGACCATACGGGAATTACTGATTACAGTGTGCACTATCAAACTGAAGCCCACTGTATGGGCCCCGTCACTTAGCTGGTTAAACTGCCTGTCTCATAAAAAGGAATGACGCATTTACTGATTTGTTGTTTTTTCCGGTACCAGGAGTTGAACTCAAAGCCTTGTGTGTGGTATACTCCTCTCCTCTCTTTGATTTTGACATGGTGCCTTGCTATGTTTTTAGGTATTTAGCCATGGTTTTATGCAGCCAGTGTTTGAGTATGTGTACATTATTCAGTTCTACCATTTGCTTTCCTAACATGTACTGTATTGCTTCAACTCATGTCCTCATTTACAGCAATATGATATTGTTTATAAAGTTCTTTGTACTATAGACTGTAAAAGTAACTTTTATTCTCCTTGTGTAATTGTCATCTCTGAGACCACTGCTTCTGTCTGCTAACCTAGGCCTAGAATGTTTTTAGCCTCTGAGACTTGTTATTGAATAAGCTGACCCTTTTATGCTTTTTCTGAACCCTGGGTGGCTGGTTCAATTCAGCTGTGCTGGCTCAAACTTCTCCAAACCGGTTGATTCAATCTCTCTCTCTGCTTCTCCTGAACTGCTCTGAGTTGAGTGGCTTCAAACTAACTTTGGCAATATATTCTAATCTTCTGACTCCTCATTCTCTGGCTTTTCTGTCTTCACCCATGTCTAACTTTTTTCTCTCTCTACAACCTGTCTCCATACATCTATCCAGATAAAATTGCCTCCTTCCTCTCTCCCCTCTCTCTTAAGTAGCTTTGCTTTCCTCTCTCTTCTTGTGAGAGTTGGGCATATCCTATTCTGTCAAATCTTTCTCTGATTCATCACTTTGTCTGCCACTCAGTTAGGCATCACTTTCAAACATGGGTGCTTCTGTCTACAAACTAACTGTACCTTCATTGTTTGGGATTAAAGGTGAGTGTGAAGGGCATGTCAGTATTCCAGCCAGCGGGACTAAAGGTGTGTGAAGAATGAGCCACACCATAACTAGAAACAGTTTGGTTTTTTTTTTTTTTTCAGGAAATAACACAATCTCAGGGTTTACAGGGAGATCAAATATCCTTCAACAATAGACTTGATCTCATAAATAACAAAGCAGAACTTAGAGACACTGGATGAACTTCCTAAAGGGCCATAAGTGTGCCACTCCAGTTCCCTTGAAAAGCACAAAATCAAAACCCACCCCCATCTGGCTTTCCTTCTTGTTTGCACACTAGAAGAAAAACTTGTAATTACTAAGGGCTTTAATGTTTTTCCTTTGATTGAACTTTGTGGTGGAAATGAGTTATCTGATTTCCTGGAGCATCTTCTGTGTTAATTTCACCAGCTATAGTAACGTAATTCTACCTTAAATTTTATTTAAGGAGTTCATTAAAACAGTAACCTTAAGCAGTCACTTAAATCTCAAGATAAAAGAGTAATCAGGTTTCTGTTCCTAGACTTCCCTGATGATTTCAGAGGATAACCAGCAACTTGTGCTGTTGGCTTTGTAAACCTACATTTATGTCATTTCTCCTCTGGAGATGAGAAAAAAATGGAAACACCCAAGACTCACAGAGCCATTTCTCCTCCCAGAACCTAAAGCTGCAGTTGATAGAAATAGAAGTAATAGTTTTCAAAGGTGGTTGGGATCAAGAAGTCAGGCAAGCAAGCCCGAGGATGGTTGTGTATGCCTTTCATCCCAGTATGCAGGAGGCAGAGGTAGGCAGATCTCTGAGTTCCAGAACAGCTTGGTTTACAGAGGGAATTCCGGGATAGCCAAGGCTACACAGAGATACCCCATCTCAAAAAACCAGGGATGGAAAAGTCAGGTAAATGCAGTAGGTAATTATAATGGGTATAGTATAGTATGTGTGATAGAGAGATGCAAAAATAAATAAACAAACAAAAAAACCATTGGTGTCTGGGATATGGGAGTTAGAATGTGGGGTCATAGTTGAGATTGGACATCAAAAACAATATTGAGACATCGAAATGAAACTCAGGAAATAGGAGCAAGAGACTTGGTGAACAAGAAGTAGAACTAGCAAAAACAAAGGGTTAATCTCCAGGAACCTTACATAAGCAGTCCTGTGGAAACTGTAACAGAGAGCCTGCTTCACAAGTGAGAAATGACTCCCCAAAGGGTGTCTTCTGACCTCCACGCATAGACTATGGCAGGTGCATGCTCACTCCACCACCAAGAAATCACTTGTTCTTTGAAAACAGAAGGATGAGCATACAAGCTGAGTGGCAGGGATGCGGATCCATGGGCTGTGGACAGACTGAAGGTCATGAGTGGAAGCTGCTGACAGTCAACTAACAAGGGAGTGCCCTGGGTTAGAGCTCCCACTGGGACAACTACAAATTAGCACAAATTGTGTGCATGCCTTATTTTACATACCATGTAGACATAAATAGTTTATGAATATGCATAGATATTGAACGACAATTATAACACATCCACATGTACACATACTACAACAGACACATAGAAAGACTATATTTAATGACTTAAGACGCTAGGGAACCAACAAGAACAGAACTTAATTGGCCACAATGCTTTAGAGAATAAAAGCACTGTCCCTGCCTCCCCCAGGAGCGTTTTCTAAGTGGCAGCCAGAAGCAGCAGAGACAAATAGCCAGCAGTGTCAACACTCTAAGAGCAGATAGATTCTGGAGCTGGGAAACAAATGCCTCTGGGACATTTTTTTTTTTTTTTTTTTTTTTTTTTTTTTTTTTGAGACAGGGTTTCTCTGTCTGTCCTGTGAAGCCCACTGTGAAGACCAGGCTGGCCTTGGACTCAAAGACCCACCTGCCTCTACCTCCAGAGAGCTGAGTTTAAAGGCATGTACCACCACTGCCTGGCTGCCTCTGGGATTTGAGACATAAGATTCTCAAGAGAAAAAGAATGCACAGATATAAACTAAAAGATCTATTTACAAAGTCCCTGCCAGTCATCAGTTCACTCCTAAGACATGCGTGCAAAGGAAGAGACTTCAGGAAGACCTCTGTAGCTGTAGCATCTAGAGTTGAAGCTGCACATTGCTGGGAGATAGACTAATGTCCAGGCTATACAAGGAAAACATCCCAGGACTTCAGTTATAAGATCTGGCAAAGATCATAGCCCAAGAGTGAAGGTAAACTGAAACAAACCAGTATCACAGCCTAAAAACAAGCACCACTGGATGAAGACAAGATCTACTTTTATTTCCTTAGTAACATAAAAATGGAGGATGTTGATATAGTTCAAACCCTCTATGGTTCTTCTTCCACATTATCTGAAGTAGTCAAGACATTAGACTAGGAGAATAGCTAACACACAAAGCCAGACCAAATACCAAAACCAGAATGACTCAAATGGTTGTGATATTGGAGTTACTGTAAAAGAATTTTAAATATGGGCTGGAGAGATGGCTCAGTAGTTAAGAGCACCCACTGCTCTTCCAGAGATCCTGAGTTCAATTCCAGCAACCACATGGCAGCTCACAACCATCTGTAATGGGATCTGATGCTCTCTTCTGGTGTGTATCTGAAGGTGGTGTACAATGATGTACATAAAATAAATAAATCTTTAAAAAAATAATTTTAAATATGCTCAAAATATTAATAAAAGAGTGAAAAGGAAAAAAATTTGATCAGAGCCATGAAAATTATTTAGACAGTAGAAGGAGCCAAATGAAAACTTTGGAATAGAAACTATAGTAAGTGATGAATTTAAAAGGAGTTGTATAGTAGTTTAGACATAGCAGAATTGAGTTTCTCCTGAATGGGCAACAGGTCAGTAGAAAATATTCAGTTTTAAGCATGTGTGTATGCACACACACACACACAATACATAGAAGAGTTCAAGAAGAGCGAATAATGTAGCAAAACGTTTTAACATAGGTGTAACGCAATGAAAGGAAGAAGGGAGAACAGAAAAATATTTAAAAGAAATACTGGGGGCTGGATTGATGGCTCAGAGGTTAAGAGCACTGACTGCTCTTCCAGAGGTCCTGAGATCAATTCCCAGCAACCACATGGTGGCTCTCAACCATCTGTAAAGGGATTTGATGTTCTCTTCTGGTATGTCTCAAGATAGTAACAGTGAATTTATATATATGAAATAAGTCTTAAAAAAGAAAAAGAAAAGAAAGAAATACTGGTCAATATTATTCAAAGACTGATGAGGCGATCAGATCACATGAGAACAACTATTAATTTTAAGCAGGATGAATATAATACATAGACTTAGTGACAAACTCAGATTGGTAAATAACAATGAGAAAGAAAAAAAAAAACTTCAATTGTTCTAGAGCAATAATCCAGATTGATGGCTGACTCCTCAACTGAAACAATAGCAACCAGAAGACAATGGAAGATCATCTTTAAGTATCAAAAGTGGGCTGTAGTGATGGCTCAGTGGTTAAGAGCACCAAACTGCTTTTCTGGAGGTCCTGAGTTCAATTTTCAGCAACCACATGGTGGCTCACAACCATCTATAATGGGATCTGATGCCCTCTTCTGGTGTGTCTGAAGAGAGCAATGGTGTACTCATATACATAAAATAAATAAATCTTAAAGTATCAAAAGCTTAAAAAAAAAAAAAAACCAAAAGGTGAATATGAAATTTTATACCCAGCAAAACTACCTTTAAAATTGATGAAATAAAGATGCTTTAAAATTAACAAAAGCTGAGAGAATATGTTAATATAACTAAGTTGTAAGAAACATTTAAGGAAAATTTCCCCTTAGGCCCTCTAATGGAAGCATTGAACTCTAGAGAAATGAAGAGCACTAGAAATGAGCAACCCTGATCCTATATCTGATAGGATGGAAACCAATGGTGGAATGATGGTGGAAGAGGATATCTCAGCAAGCCCATGCTGAGGCATCTCTTCCCCCTGAGGGACCAGCCACAGACGGTATACCAGAGAATAGTTTATTCAGGGCATGGGGAGGGGAGCCAGGAGGGTAGTAGAGGCAGAGAGAAAGAGAGAGAGAGAGAGAGAGAGAGAGAGAGAGAGAGAGAGAGAGAGAGAGCAGAGAGAGGTGGAGGGCCAGCCATGACCACGTGGAGAAATGGGGAAGGGAAAGGGAAAAAGGGGCAGAGAGAACCTGGAAGTGTGCGGGTCACAGGAGCAAGAGGAAGAGGAGGGGCCAGACAGCCTCTTTTATAACTGTAGGGAGGGGCATACCTGGCTGCCGCCAGATAGCTATGGGGGTGGAGTTTAGACAGAATACTAACAATATCTGCTCTAATAAGTGAAGTAATTTGGTGTAAAATATAAATTCATATAAAAGTGTAGACAAGGAATTACAGGCAAGTCAGAATTTTACAATTTAATGCCCTATACACAATGCCAGCTTAACTTCAACTCAATAACGTTTTTAAAAAAAATTAAAGAAACAGTGGGAGTTGGGCATTGGGCAACAGGAGTTAAGGATAGCAGTTGTATATGGGGGTCAAAGGCTGTCAGTGTGTTAGACGACAATAACGTCTGTGCAGATGTGGGACTTGGGAGCCATGTGTTTGTTTCAGGAATCAAGATGGCTTGTGGTAGATTTAAGGTTTATTATTATGTGAATAAAAGCGATGTAGGTGCCTGCTAAAGCAGTTAGATCTCCACAAGCTGTAGCTACATGCAGTTGTGAGCATGTGGGTGGGTGCTCTCCACTGCTGAGCTGTCCATTTGCCTGTTTATCATAAATTTAGGAGTCAAAGTGGTCAGTAGCACACACCTATGTCTGCACTCAGGCCGCAATCAGATGACAATGACTGCAAGTTCGAGACCAGCCTGCTTCACTTATTACAGGCCAGGCAGGAATTCATAGCGAGACCCAGCCTCCAAAACTAAGTCGGGGGCCGAGGCGGGCAGTTGGGTCGTGGTGGTGGGTTAAAAGTTAAAGGTCAGAGGTCAGAGGCTCGCTCTGAGGAGGCAGCGGTTGCAGAAGGAGCGCACCGGCGGTTGGGCAGAGGAGCCCGAAGGACACGCCCCCTCCGCCCGCCGGCCCCGCCCAGTCCCGCTGCCGGCTCCGAGCGGAGCGCGCCGAGCACAGGGAGCGAGCGGCGTGGGGGATCCCGCGGCGGCCGGGCTCGCGCGGCGCCTTCGCTCCCCCTCCCCTCGGCCCTCCGGCCGCGCGGCCCGCGCCGCTCCGGGAAGATGGCGCTGCACTTTCAGGTCAGTGCGCCGGGCCGCGGGCCTGGAGCGCTGGCGGGCGGTGGGGGCTCCAGGCCGCGACCCCGAGCTCAGCCCCTTGCCCGGGAACGGTGGGGCGGCGGGCGCAGAGAAGCAGGCTACGCTCGGCCGCCGAGTCCGCCCTCGTTGGCGCCGCTGCAGCGGCATCCCGGCAGGTGGGAGCCCGGGCGGAGGGGCGGCCATCCGGCCCTCACGCCCAGCCCGCGGTCGTTGCTCGCCCCGGGAACCTGAGGCCGGGACGGCGGGAGCTAGGCAGCGCGGCCAGAGGACTGTCATTGGCCGGAGGCGGGCGGGCGGGTCGGGGCGCGGCGCGACCGGGAGCGCGCAGCCTCATTGGTGGAGCCTCGGGGCAGGGCGCCGGCTGCGCTGGAGGGATGCGGGTCTGCCTGATGGCTCCCGCACTCTGCAGGTCTTCGTCCCGCAGACGTCTATTGAGCCTCCCCACTGTGTGGCTCCTGTGGCAGAACGTTCTCAGGATGCAGGGCGACGTCAGCTACCACCCTTGGCCTTTTAGAGCGCGCGGTAATTGCTGCACACGTGAAGACTGTTATGGTAGAATTAGTCACGGGATATCGCGGGAGCACAGAAAGGGGGCAGTCAATCCGTTGGCGGAGTGGAGCCTCCACTTGTTACTTGGTTCCTACTGATGGTATATAAACCTGTGAGCAAACTCGCTGCCTTGTACTCTGAGGAACGTGGGACTCTAGCGGGAATTATAGGAAATGTATGTAGATATCCAGGTAAAGAGGAAAGAGAGACTACAGACTAAAGACGATGTGGACAAAGCAAGAATTGTGGAAAACCGTGACATATACTGTGAAAGTCTGTTCTTGGATCCTAAGATTGATTTGAAAAGGACAAGTTATGGATGGCAGAAGACCTTAGAGAAGTAGGAGGGGTTTTGGTGACAGTGTATCTGAATGCCACATTCCCTTGTAGATGTAGATGGATCTGCTGGACCCATGGACTTACTGCTTTGTTACTTCTGAAGTAACTGAGAACCAGGAAATAGACCCACACTTTATCTTTTTACTTACCGTTTTGTTTTATTTTTTAAGGGTCCCCAGGTTGGAATTAGCTATTTGTTATCACTTTAGTAAATATATGTCTTGTGCAGAACTTTTGCAAGAAGAATCTCACAGGGATAACTAACTTACTGTCAATCGGAAATAGATAATCAGATGTTCATAGTGCAGGTATAAGTCTTGAGTAAATTAGAAGCCGTAGAAGAACTTTGGAACCTTTTTGGACTTGGAAAGATGATGCCTGGTAAATTGCCAAGCCCTGGAAACCTTCTTCATTCCCAAGTGAAGTATTAGACAAATTAGATGCCGATGCCCAAACTGGTCGTATCATTCCCAGAAACAAGCACTAAGGTGACATGTGTATGTCACCTTTTAGGGCATTGCTTCAGTGTCGTCTTCACACCTGATAATCATGTAGCTCGATGATATAACCATCCACAGGGCAGTGCTCTGTAGACTGCCAGTTCTATGCTTTACCTTTCAGTCTATGCCTTGGCTTCCTGGAAGGCAGAGGAAGATATCATTCCTAGAGATTCAGTCACAATCATTAAGGAGCAGTAAGAAACAGGTCTGGATTGTCTTTTTGAAGGCTTTGCAGGTGGATGAACAGAATGAGGAAAGATAGAATTGGGAATAGTATCCTAACAGTGATATTGGTAAAAAGCTTAGTGTTTTAGGACCTCAGCTCGAGACTCTTGTGTGTTTTGCTCAACGAATGGTTCTGGAATCAAAGACTTTAATGATTCTTAACCCTCCCGTGGGCTGGGTGTTCTAGATGTGACTGAGAAATACACACGACGGTATTGTGATAAAGTGTGATTTGGGAAAGGAAGTTGTCAGTGTAAAGTGTTTGCAGTCACTGGATTACTTTCCCTTTCTGTCTTCACTTTCACGATTGCTTCAGATGTTTTCTGTCTGTATTTTCAATAGTGAGTCTGGGGAAGCTTTGATGGCTGTGTCAGATTCTAAAGCTTGTGCCAACCCCATTGGACTATGACTTTTCCAAAGATGTGTCTTTAAAGACCCCCACTACTTTCCACTCACTCGTAAGCAGCCACTGGAGAAATCCAGGGCATTGGAGGCCACACTAGAAGATTTTACTTAATTCTTCTAATGTCTGAGTATCTGGAATCTTTACAGAGAAACAGTCAGTAGAACTTTGCACATGGAGTTGGCCAGATTGTGGTGTGAGAGACAGTTCATAAAACTCCTTCTGGCACCAACAGCAAATTGAGGGATTTTCCACAGTCATCTAAAGGTCTGACAGTTCATCAGGAGGGCTCATCCAGTTCATCAAAAGCTATCAAAGTCTGCCAGGCATGGTGGTGCCCGCCTTAATTCCAGCACTCTGGAGGCTGAGGCAGGTTGATCTCTGTGAATTTAAGGCCAGCCTGGTCTACAAAGCAAGTTCCAGGACAGGCAAGGTTTCTATAAAGAAACCCTGTATCAGAAAAACAAAAAGCTATATTCATAATTGTAGTTTATTATAGGGAAAGAATACAGATTAAAATTGAATAAAGGGAGGATACACGGAGGATAATCTTACTCTATGAAGATTCTAAAATGTAGCTTTTCTCAGCCACAGGATATACTCTTCTGGCTTCCATATGTGTGTACCGCTGCAGGGTAGGAAGATTTAGCCACTCTAGTACCCGAAGTATTTATTGAGGCTTCATTACTTAGACATGACTGATAATTTCTAGTTCCACTCATAATCATGACCCACAAATCATCACCAAAACCCTGAATCTGCAACTATCAAGTATGGTCAGTGCTTGGCCTAAAAAAAAGCTCCTGTCAACTATGACATAGATTATCTACCAGAAATTGAGGGCAAAGGCCAGACCTCCTTTTGGGTAAACCACCCCCCCCTTTTTTTTTAATAGTTATGCAAGAGGAATTGAGGAGGAAGGAAAGCAGAAGGTAGCATGGAGCTTGTGACTCTGGTCTTAAGTTCCAACACCACTCCACTGGAGAGGGACACACGGAGGAGTAGAAATCTGTTGGAGGCATGTTTAATGTGGTTTGCGCAGATCCAGAGCCATGTGTGATGTGGTTTCTGTTGTTCTGGAGCCATGTGTAATTGGTTTCTCCTGTTAGGATTTTTGGTACTTTTCTGGAAGGGCTTTGTAGACATATATAAGTGGAGGTTAAAAGTAGGCATTGGACATTGTTGGCAGGTCGATGAGGACAGAAGAATAAAGGTGGCAGGATGGCAGATGGTAAGGGAGCTGTGCCTGGTGCATACAGACTTGTCATTGGCTCTGTGATCTTGTACAGCTTACATGCATGCACCCTGTCAACTTTAGTTTTTTTAATCTGAAAAATGAGCACACTAAAATTATGTAGTATGCAGGAGTCTAAGTTTTTAGAATTGGCTTAAGAAAAGATGAAAATACTCTTGTAAACTGTGGGACAACTATTAACAACTATTTGGTTGGTGTGGTGGTCTGAATATGCTTGGCCCAAGGAGTGACACTATTGACCTTGTCAGAGGAAATGTGTCTCTGTAGGGGTAGGCTGCCTCCTAGCTGCCTGAGGACAGTCATCTGTCTGCCTTTGGATCAAGATGTAGAACTCTCAGCTTCACTAGCACCATGCTTGCCTGGATGCTGCCATGTTCCTGCCATGATGATAATGTACTGAACCTCTGAACCTGTAACCCAGCCCCAATTAAATGTTGTCCTTATAAGAGTTGCCTTGTCATGGTGTCTGTTCACAGCAGTAAAACCCTAACTAAGACAGTGGGTACAAAAGTAGTTTTGCATTGTAGAAATTTGTCATTTGACACTCTTAACATATGGTAATGTTGTAAATCATCTTAATATGCATTTCTCACTGTATGTTTTTTGCTAGTGGCATACATTACTGTTTATTTTAGATTTATATTATGGAAATGATGAAGACAAGAAACTTTGAGTGATTTTTAAAAATGGTCTTGTTTTATACTGTGTGCATGCCCTGTAGTGCATGTGTGGAGGTTAAACTTACAACTTTATGGAGTAGGTTTTTCTTTATAGAGTACATGGGTTCCAGCCACCTGCTAAGCCATGATTTTCTTGTTTGAGTATAAAATAGATCAGTAACAGCAGTGTGTAAAATGGATCTCTGCCGTTGTTGGCTCAGGGATTTCTAACGTACAGTGCAGTGGTGTTCAATGAAGTTTTCGAAGGAATTGAGAACTCTAACGTTGAGAATTGTGGCAGGTCATCAGAGGTTAACAGTGACTCATGGAAACAGTCACTGAAAGTGACCCTCTTACAACTACAGGAGAAGTTACAGAGAACTCAGTGTGGATCATTCATGGTCATTTGACATTTGAAGAATATTGGAAAAGCAAAAAAGCTTGGTAAATGGATCCTCATGAGCTGATGGAAATGTATTTAGAAAACTGAGAATTCGTGTCTCTCTTATCTTTACAATGATAAGTCATTTTATTTTTTTAAATTTCTTTTTAAAAATTTTGGTGAATTCATTTCTTGATCAGATTGTTCCATGTGACAGGAAAATGACAATTGCTGATGACCAGCATAGTGATTGGACTAAAGAGAAGTTCTAAAGCATTTCTGAGAGCCAAACTTGCACCATGAGAAGGCCATGGTCACTGTTGGATAGTCTGCTTCTAGTCTGAATCCTAGTCAAACCACTATATCTGAGAACTGTGCTCGGCAAATCCATGACATGAACCAAAAGCTGCAGCACCCACAGCTTTGGCCAGCATTCAGAAAGGACCTACTTCTCCAGGGCAAAACTCTTACTGCACGATGCACAGTCACAGCCGCAATAGTTGGATCCGTTGAGCTTTGGGCCTGTGCCTCATCCACCATGTTCGCCATGCCCATTTGACCTCTTGCTAACAACTACTACTTCTTTAACACCTTGACCTTTAACAGCTTAAGCAAAAAACCACTTCTATAATGAACAGGATGGAAAAATTGCTTTTTAAGAATTTGTTTAATTCCAAACCACGGGACTTTAAAGAGTAAATAGTTACTTCTCACTGACAAAAATAGTTGATTTGTAATGATTACTATTTTGATTAATAAAATTGTTACAACTATTTAACATTCACAATCCAAATCTGCTACTTTTGTGCCAACATAATACCGGATTCATTGTTGAAGGAAAAGATAGTTTCTTTTTTTTTTCTTTCTTTCTTTTTTTTTGGTTTTTTGAGACAGGGTTTCTCTGTGTAGCCCAGGCTGTCCTGGAACTCACTCTGTAGACCAGGCTGGCCTCGAACTCAGAAATCCACCTGCCTCTGCCTCCCAAGTGCTGGGATTAAAGGCATGTGCCACCCCCCCCACCCCCCGCCTGAAAAGATAGTTTCAAGAAGGCAGTATATACTATTGGCAGTCAAGAAGCTTGATTCCAGAATACAGGAAAGATATAGGGAGGTAATTTATCTGTTTTAAAAGATTGTTGAAAAGTTTGGGGATTTTTGGAGTTGGGACCAAAAGCCTTCATATTGAACTATAATTGGTACATAAAACAATACATGTGTTTAAACTTCAATAAGATGAGTTTTGGTATATGTGAAATTGTCACTAAAATATGAGATTTGAAATAGGAAAATTGTTCACATAAGTTTCCATGTGCTCTGACACCTTTTTCCTGTTCTCCTGGCTGCCCCCTCCTCCCTCCCGTCTCTGCTCCTTTGCTGTTTCTTCCACCCATCCAAGGAGCCAGTGACCCATGGCACCAGGCTTAGCTCTATGGTGCTGCCCAGGTAAAGTACAGGGCCCAGTTTCCCAAGTGCTGTAGCTGGTGAGAGTCAGGGCCAGCTCTCCAGAGTGTTGCAGCCAGTGAGGGACAAGGCTAGTTCTGCATAGCTCTTGGACACCAACATGGTCCTAGTCGGCAGCCCAGAGAGGGACTTCCACAAGTCTTTAGTAGTAATAATCAACATAAACCCCTGCTGCTGCATGGCCATGGACCCAGACATGGCCCTCAGTGACAGCATGGGCTGGGACTTCACCACAACCTCAGGTGGTAGGCAGGCTGCTCACAGCAGGCTATTGCTCTCCACCCTCAAGTCTCCAGGTCTGCCTTTCTTCACAGTGCACAAACCATTCTGCTTCTCTTTCTCTCCATCATTTACTTTCTCACTGTAGTGGCTCCACTGTGGATGGGCCTCTGGGTGTCTTCCCTGGGAAGCTCATGCTGCATGGCATGGTCAAGGGTGGGCTGCTTGATTCTTTTTTTTAGATCAAACAAATTTTTTAGAAACAAAATTTGTAGCTCCCTTCAAATCTTTTATAAAAGTTCAAACTCTCCCTTTTAAATTTTCTACCACTCATCATTTGTTAATAATTTTGAATACTGGGACTGGAAAGATAGCTCAGTGGTTAAGATCACTGGATGTTCTTCCAGAGGACCTGGGCTTGATTCCTAGCACCCACATGATGGCTAACAAGTATCTGTATCTCCAGTTCCAGGGAATCCAAGCCTTCTTCTGGAGGCAGTGCACACATGTGGTGCATAGATGTACATGCAAATAAACACCCATATACATAAAAATAAATGGTAAAGCACTCATGTGTAAAAAACAAATCTAAAATATTTTAAAAATAATTTGAAACATCTTTGGAGAAAAGGGGTGATTGGCAATGTTGACTGAACGATATATCTTTCTTTCTGTCTTGAAGTTTATTAAATCAATATAGCAAAGCAAATAATATCCAGACATTTTCACAATCTTTCTTGGTAAGTCTTACTTAGATAATTAGACACTGCTGACTTGACTGATATCATTTCTTTTTAAATATTAGTTTTCTAGGTCCTTTGTAACACATTGCCACATTGTTCTCAGTTCTGAAGGCCAGAAGACTGAGGCAGAGAAGATGGCTGGCTTCCTTCTGGAGGCCTTTGGGCTAGCTTCTCATAGTTTTTGGCAGCTTTAACACTTCTTGGTTTTAGATATGGCCTTCAGTCTCTGTCTGTCTTCTTATGACCTTCTCCCCTGTATTTTCTGCATCAGAAACCTCTCCAACCCCTTTCCCTTTCCAGAAAATGACTCTGGGTTTTGAAGAGACTGGTAATACTGACCGTCACAAGTATGGCCAGCTTCCATGTTCCCAAGCAGTGTCTTTGCAAGGAGTGTGATGAGGGCTGCAAGTGGCACTTGAGGGATGGGAACATCTTCAAGAACATTTGCTATTGTGGGCTCTGTATTTTATACTCACATTTCATAGTGCTCCAAGAGTCACAGGCAGCCATTCACATGTCCCTGTGTGTATTGGTGGGTTGATAGAAGGAACATCCTGCTTCGTGGCCAATCCTTATGTTCCATGCAGTTTTGGAGAAAGTTCTACTCTACAGAAAAGGGGCCACTGCCTCCCACCTGTCAGAGAAAACTTTTACTAATTTTGTTAGAAATTTTGTATGTAGCCCATGTTGGCCTTGAATTCTCAGTCTTCCTGCATAAGCCTCCTGAGTGCTGAATTATAGAAATGTGCCACCATGTCCTTCCTCTCCTTTAAGGATGCCAGTAATTAAGTTTAGAGTTGAATTTAGGGCCTACTCCAAATCTAGAATGATTTTATCTAAATCCCTTCACTAAGGATTTATAAAGGCCCCCTTTCTAAAGAAGATTATATTCATAGACTGTGGACCTATCTTTTAGGGGAATATAGCTATTTGCCTTACAGTGTTATTACTTTACTAAAAGTATGCTGTGTGCATGCGACTCTGCTGCCTCATTTAACTCTGACTGCGGCAGTGAGTGTGGGACAGTACCCCTGCCTCCTCCCAGCTAGTGTGATTTCGGTATGCACCAGCAGGCCTGGTGAGGTCCTTTATTTTATTTTATTTTTTTTTCGTTTTTCGAGACAGGGTTTCTCTGTATAGCCCTGGCTGTCCTGGAACTCACTCTGTAGACCAGGCTGGCCTCGAACTCAGAAATTTGCCTGCCTCTGCCACCCAAGTGCTGGGATTAAAGGCGTGCACCACCACCGCCCAGCGAGGTCCTTTATTTTAATGAATCAATTTGAGACTTTGTCTTTGGGCTCTTTAGCAGAAAATTCCTGAATCTTGGCTACTAGGTTGTGGCAAGAGAGGGAAGCGGGGAATGTGCAGGAGCAAAAGTGGAAACAAGGATAGGGACCAGGGCTCCCCTGTCTCAGTGCTGCTTGTGGATTTGAGGGGTGTGAAGCTGAGTGCAGCTAGAAGCTGCAAACAGAAATTCAGGCCAGAACTGAACAAAATTGGCATTTCTTTTGGAATATCTCATTATGTTCATTTGGGTACCTGTTTTTGAAAATCTCTGCCAATATTTTTGTCAAGTATGTAATTCAAGTTCCAAGTGAAATAATTTGTTTTAATAAATGGCTTTAACAAGATTCTCTTAAGCCAAGAAGGTGGCCGAACTCACTTTGTAGTTTGTTGTTTCCGTGTGTTCTATTTATAGAACTTATAAGATGTGCTTATAAGATGAAAACCTGTACTTTAATTAGAGTGTTGTCAGAAATACTGTGAGATCAAAGGTCACAACATGGCTCACCTGAAGCACTATGAGTTCAGGAGGCCCAGCTCAGCACATATATAATTATCATTAGATCTTTGTTATAGGTTGTAGGGTTGGGAACAACAGAAGAAGTAAGTGGAGCTATTGGTGGTCTTTCTTTTTCTGGCGTGTGTGGTCTTGCTCCCCACCCCATCTCTTTGCCCATTCTTTCCTAGCTATTTACTGGCCACTGTGTAATGTCTTGAATGAGTACATTCATTTTATCTGAAGCCCCTGTAAATGCTGTTTCTTTGCCCACACTACCTTCTAGTCTATTCTTCATTTGGTTTACCCTTTAGGTTTGAGGCACTCTTTGGTTTTCAACATTTTAGCATACATGTAACTTCTTTCAGACATAACTTTGTTAACTTTGTAAAGGAGAGAATCTTCCCCTTTATGTATAGTTACATTGTATAACTCATTTAATAAGTAAATAATTTGAGAAGTAGGAAATGTGCTTCTTTTGCCACAGTATGTAAGTAAGTCATTACTGCTCAGTAACTATGTATAGAATGGATATATATATAAGCATTATTTTTGTATCTCTTGGTTTTTGTGTTTAATTACTATTCTTTCATTTAAGTCAAATGTCTTTTTTTTTTTTTTTTCTCTGAAGAGTTTGGCTGAGTTGGAAGCACTGTGTACTCATCTCTACGTAGGGACTGATCTCACTGAAAGAATAGAGGCTGAGAAAGCACTCTTGGAACTGATTGACAGCCCAGAATGTCTCAGCAAGTGTCAACTTTTATTAGAACAAGGAACAGTAAGTATGTGATGAGTGGCTGACCGTGACAGGCCAGTGTTAATGATAATAGCAGTGGTTTAGCTGCTTTACTCAAAGCTTTTGCTACATCTTGTTGTTATTTTCTGTCAAAGGGGTTAAGCAGGAAGAACTGGAAAGCTGAGGAAACAAACAGGAAATAGCCACAAAGTAAAGTAGGCATGTGGTGAAATATGTTTTGGTACTTGTTGGCCTGGTTTTATGGCACATTTTGTGTTTATTTTAGCAGTGCTGGGGAATGAACCAGGGCCTCTTACATGCTAGGGAAGTTCTCAGCTGACAAATTACATCCCTAGCTCTAACAATTACATTTCAGCAATAAAAGAAACAAGTATCAGGATTATTTAGAAGAGCACTACCTACTTCTTCATACCTTCATTCTAGATACTCATAGCTGTCCACACAGCAGCCAGCAACTACTGAAAGAACAGTGCCATACTACTGACTTGTATATGAATTAAAGCAGTTCACTGTGGAGTTAGAGAGGCAAATGTAAGTGAAGAGGTGTGAAATGAGAACATTACAGAGAGACTGTGTTTTACAGGACAGGTGACAAACTTTTCATGAAGAGCCATATAGTATTTTAGGTTTTGTCAGCCAAAATTGGTATTTCATAATCATTTTTGTAGCAATAGAGAAAACAAATATTCATAAAGTTTTGTTGGTAAAATTGAAAATATAATCATTGAAAATATAAACTTTTTTATGTCATACTGGTTGCCTGATAAAAAAAATAGAATAGTTCTTTTGGGGGTTAATTGAGGTTTAAGATTAATGTTTTCTGTTACTAGACTTGATTGTAGATGTTCATAGTTAATGTATTCATGCAGATTTGTAATGAAATTCTTCCTTTAGACAGGGCTTCACTGTGTAACCTTTGCCTTGAAAGTGTTGATATTAAAGGCATACACTGTTATGTTGGCTAAAACTTTACATCATTGGAAATCTTTTCACAAACCTAGGTGCAGTCAAATAGTATGCCAGTGCGTTTTAGTGTCTGTTCTGTGTTATGTGTGCCTTCACTCAGATGACATTTTAATGTTTTTCTTATTAAATCCTCTTGATATTTGCTGTTTTGCCTATCATTATTGCAAATTAATAATACTCTTCAATTAAAAATTAGATAGAGGGTCCTCAGTTGAACAGCAAAATGGATTTTCAGATAGGAAAATTTTCTTTATATTTGGATCCCTGGTTATGTGCTACTGGGAGTATCATTGGAAGTTAGAACATATACTGGAAATAGAGACGTCACTACTAGTGTTAGCTTTTCTCAGTGTAGGAACTTGTGAAGTGGTTGGCAGTGTGTGACACACAGTGTTCATTGTTGCTGGAGTGACCCATGTACCACTTATCCTGACATCTCTGTACAAGTGCTGTGCCCTTCACAGTAAGCACGAACCTGAACTCTGAGAACAAGCCTATTGTATAAGGTAATTTCTATAGCCATTTAGGAGTGAAAAATAGTGGCTTTATTTTATCCATAAAATTGTATTCTCTGTAAACCCTGAGCTTAAAACAAAGAAAGAGGAATACAGTTTATCTCTGAGTAGCTACTAGTCTGCTTTGTTGGGATTTTGGGGGCCACTCAGGGTATTAAGCATCTCCTTGTGGCCGAAATCTATAGAGTAGATGAGTCAGAGAAGTCAATGACCCCCTGGCTCACTGACTTAGGAGAGATTCAGATACTCACTCCAGAGTAAATGTTCATACTAATGTAATAATAATGTGGATGATAACGGTTTGACTATTATTATTACTATTATTAGTTTTTACAAGCTTTGTGAATTTGACTGGCTAAGCCCTTTTCTGCTTCATAGACTGTCGCCATGAGTGTGTAGTAGATTCTACCTAAGATTTATATTTAATTATTGTTTCCTTAGCTCCTTTGAAAATATTTTGGCCTATAGTTCCACAGATTCTTCATAAAAGGTAGCAGCTCTTGAATTACTTCCCATTCATCCTTGACTTGTAGAATGAGTGGATGGCAGGAGTCTGTAACATTATCTGCAGGAACAAGTATTAGTAGCATCAACCCATTTGTTGAAAGTTAACACTAACCCTTGCAGTTTCCTTGCCTTACCTTTAAAGTGACTTCTGATGTTGCTTCAGTGTCCTCATCTCTGAGCATTTGTCGTCTCTGAAAGGCTGTGAGGTTTTTTCTAAGTGTAACTTCAGCTGTTGTACGGAAGCATGGTGATGAGTTCATCATTAGAAAGAAGCTTCCCTTACGTAACTAATGAACCAGTTATAAACTTAACTTTGGTTTGTAGACTCACTTTCTTTTTATCTTCTTTTTTTTTTTTTTTTTAAAGTTCTGTTCTGACATAGTTTGTTTCAAAGTTCAAAAAGACTACTGACTTTCTTTGAATTGGGAATATTGTTATGACTGCTTAGTTTGAAACTTTCACCGAATATTTTTTAGGACAAGGTTAGTGCCCTAAAAGGCAACTGAGAAAGTATTGATTTGCCATCTAATTTAACGTCATGCCTTCAAAGTTAGATATTTAAAGTGCACTTTTACTCTTTTTTTTTGGCATGGGTGATACACATTGGTTTAATTAAGGAAGGTCTGTGTCATGTTGGCTCAGTTCCCATGAAGCTCTAGATACTGCAGTTTGTGGTGCGTGAGCAGCAGCTGGATTTCAGCATGCACGGGGTCAGTTTTAGCTGCTGAGGTCTGCCGTTCCACATGAAGTCAGCCATGGACCACAGGCAGACCCTGGGCAAGGCTTCCTGTTTTAGAAACATTATCCTTCCAAAGCTCACATTGTATCTACTTTTTACATGTTAACGAAGTATTGTTTTTAAGTTGTTTTCAACTGTTTAAAATTATGAAAACCATTTTTAGCTCACAAGCTATGCAAAAATAGAATTTGTTTTATGGATTTTTTGCAGGGGGGCAACGTGTAATCTAGAGGGAAAAACATTTTGGCAAGAAATTTGTAGGAATGGAATGAGTTTATGAACTGAATTTTGAAAGACGGATATATATTTATAGAGTTCGAGAAAATTGGTGTGAGACTAGAGAGATGGGTCAGTTCTAGAGAGAAACGGCACACCAGCTGCTTCATAACTGCCTGTGGCTCTAGTCCTGGAATCTAGCATCCTCTGGCCTATGTGAAAACTGCACTCATGTGGTGCACATAAGCTCATGAGCACACATGCATAAACTCAAATTAAAAATGTGGCCCCATGAGGAGAGCAATCCCAACCACCCAGAGTCCCAGGGTCTAACCTACCAGCCTGGGAGCACTTAGGGAGGGGCCCATGGCTCCAGCTGTATATGTAAGGGAGGATGGCCTTGTCAGCATAGGTGGGAGAGGAGATCCTTGGTCCTATGAAGGCTGGAACGCCTGGTGTGGGGGAATTCGAGGGTGGGGAGGTGAGAGTGGGGGGGGTAGGTGGGGGCATCCTCATAGAAGCAGGAGGAGGGGGGATGGGAGAGGGGCTTCCTGGGTGTGTGTCGGGGAATGGGATAAGGGGATAACATCTGAAAGTAAATAAAATATCCAGTAAAAAAATGATTTAAAAAACACGGATCTTTAAACAGAAATGAAAATTGATGGCCACAGTGTACTGTCAGACATCAAACTGAAGAAGCACAGAAATCATGGTGTTTGAAAACTCTTGTGGGCACACCTTCTGAAGCATGGAGCCGGGTGTAGACACAGGCTTCTGAAGCATGGAGCCTGGAGTATTTGGAGGTAGAAGGAGAGAGCAGATTGTGTTGAACTGCTAGGCCATATTAAGAGTGTTTTAGTTGAAAATTTTCAGACATTTCTTTTTCCCATTTACTTGCTGCTGTTGAGATGGCTATGTACACTGCCTTCAGCCATGATTTTTTTTATGAGAGATTGTATGCATTTGTGTGTCACAAAATACATAGGTGTATTTCAAGTACATCTATTTTATTCATCATAAATCTGCTACTTTGGAGAAGGAGAATTGGTTTTGCTTAGAAAAATTTGGTGTGATATTTTGACTATTCTATTTTTGTGATGATAATAAAAATTACTGTTCTTTACAGACATCCTATGCTCAGCTCCTTGCAGCAACATGTCTTTCAAAACTTGTTACCCGAATCAATCCTTTACCTGTTGAACAGAGGATAGACATCAGTAAGTGATTTGTTAATTTTTTAAAACAAATTGTATTATTAAAATAAAAATTTTTTAAAAAATTTGTTGAGCTTTTATTGGGCTTGTAATTAAGTTTTATTATTTTAAGATGGGCAATTAAGTCTTACTCATGTAGTGATGATGATATAATAGATGAGACAATATATAATTATAAAATTTTGTTAATTTAATGATAAGTTATATTTTGTATATGTGGTATTTGATATTTCACTATTATGTTTTATCCTCCAAATAAATTAATGAATTATTCTCATTTTGCAAATGAGTAAATCAGGTATGATAGGCTCTGACTTGCTCAGGATCACACAACCTGGAAATAGAGTTCTTTTAAATGTGCTAAATCTGTATAGAGTTAGTGTTCGTAACTGATTGGCAGCCAAATGTCCAGAAAGAAGCCAGCTCTGCAGTGTTGCTCAGGCTGCTATACCGTAATCAGTCTGGGTACATTTAAAGCTCACAGCTGAGTCCTACTTGTAGTAAGAACATCAACACTGTAGAGGAGCCATATATATGTTTTGAGAATAATACATTTTTATGTATGTGTAACCTTGTACATATAGACAAACCTAATAATGGGAGTAGGAGATTACTTGTTTGTAATAGAAACAGATTATTGTCTCATTTCTGTTCTTCAAACTCAAAGTTAGTGTAGTTTATATTTTTTAGATTAGAAAAGTGAAAATATCTGATATGTTATAAATCTTCAAGATTGAAATTCAGTAGTGAAAGCCATCCTGGGATGTAGTTCACTACATTTTCTGATAGTTTCTGCCAGCCTTCTATCTGCAGAAAGTTCTACACTTAAGACAGCAAAAAAGATGCATTTGCAGTTTTTAATTTTAAAAACCTGGTTCAAACAGTGTAGACCTAAGTCATGACTTAGGACATGTCTTAAATAGACTTCCATTTTTTTAGAGCACTTTAGGGTTCTTAGCTGAACTGAACAGCAACTGTAGAGTTCCCTTATACTCCCTGCCTCCATTATGGATAGCTCCCCTGCTATCTGCTCAGTGTATGTGTTTTCTAGATTTGGACAGCATGCAGTGTTGCGTGTCTGCTGTCATAGTAGTGTAGGGATTGTAGTCAGAGGTTGAGTACTTGCCTAGCATGCTTGAGGGCCTGGGATTCATTCCTGGATGTGTAATAAAATAGATAATAAAAGAAGATAACTTTAGATTAAAATAATTAAATAGATTTATCTCTACTTGTTTTTCTTGGCAGATATTTCCTAAATGTTTGGTCGTATTTACCAGTGAACTCATCTGGGTCTGGTGGAAGATAACTGTTTCTTATAGGGGTTTCCATTACTGTGAACAGACACTATGACCACAGCAACTCTTATAAAGGAAAACATTTATTGAGGCTAGCTTATAGTTTCAAAGATTCAGTCCATTACTGCCATAGCAGGAAGTTTGGCAGTGTGCAGACAGGCCAAGAAGAAGAGAGTTCTACATCTTCATCCAAAGGTAGCAGAAAGACAGACTCTCTCTAGCAGGTAGCCAGGAGGAGGATCTCTTAAAGCTCACCCACACAGAGACACACTTCACCTTTTCCAACAAGGCCACACCTAAGAGTGCCACTTCCTATGGACCACAAATATTCAAATTACAACTGTATTATTTACTGTTGTGTCACTATGACCAGACTACACAGGAGGATGACTCAATGGAGGATGGGGTAATTTGGCTCATGGTTTCATAGCATTCATACCATGGTTGTCTGTCCCCATGTGCATGGGCATAGTTGGTATTGGAGTTCGTGGCAAAGGCTGAAGATCTATACTTCTTGTGGATGGGAAGTGGGCGGAAGAGCAAAGCCAGCACTCATCTGGCTTGCTCCTCCCACCTCCTTTATTCTGTTAAGGTCTCTCCCCGGAAACTGCATCACAGACAAATCCACAAGTGTGCTTCTCCAGTCTGAGGTGATTCCAAGTCAGTCAAGTTGACAAGGAAAATTGTCCATTGTACTTACTAATTACTGAGCAAATTTTCTTAATCATTGTAAGCATTAAGATTATTTATTTGACTTATATTTTCGAAATAGTAACACCTAAAAAGAGTAAGGAAAATGGGTATTAATTTACAGTCATTTGACTTTGGATTTTTTTTTTTATAATACTTCAATTCTATGTAAACAATACTTCAGAACATGAATTTTGATCTTGCATTGGTGCTGGCTGTGAGGTACTACACTCATGTAATACTGGACAGTGGCAGTAAACTAGCTTTTTGTTATCTGCAAGAGTAAACAGTGACGTTCTACATGGTGACGCTTGTGGTTAGATACAATAAGTGAAATGTCAACTTAGGATGGTTTATTAGAGTTTTACTTGATCATAAGCTGAGCAAGGCTGGGCTGTAGTTCACTTGGTATAGTTGGTATAGTGTCTGTCTAACATACATAAGTTTAACCCCCACTGCATAAACTGGGCATGTGGTGAAAGGCCAGAATCCCAGAGGCAGGGGCATCAGAAATTCAGGGTAATGCTTGACTGCATGGCAAGTTTAAGACCAGCCTGCGACACTTGAGACCCTGTCTCACACACATAGAAAAAGTTGAGTAACATCTGTGCTCTTTGGGAAAAAGTGATGATCTGGGTGGCAGTGGTGCATGGCTTTAATCTCAGCACTCAGGAGACAAGAGATGGGAGACCAGAAAATCTCTGAGTTCAAGGCCAGGCTGGTCTACAAAGAGAGTTCTGGACAGCCAGGGGCTATACAGAGAAACCCTGTCTGGAAAAAACAGAACAAAACAAAACAAAATGGGTGAAATATGTGGAGAAAAGAAAGTAGAAAGGTTTAAGAAAATTTTACCTAAGAAATGATGTTTTCTTTTAGATTTTTTTTAGTTTGAGTAAAGAACTCTTGTTTCTGTCAGCTGATTGGAATTTTTGTCATGACATGATATGTTTAATGGGCATGTGTAATAATAGACATGTGAATTAAAATGAAACGTGTAGAATGGCCTGAGCAGTCACTTGGCGTTTTCAGGTCAACTCCGGTCCTCCATCTGAGATGGCACACTTGTAGTAACCTCATTGTCTCCTCATAAGCACCACTGCCCAGTGCTGTGCTCACCACACTTCATTTCTACCATTACAGTGTAAGTAGCAGTGGCCGCTCATTATCAGTCAGACACATTTCCTAGCATACTACTGAAGTCTCTTCATGAGCTTGTCATTGAAGAGCCATCCTTGTTTAGGTGACCTTCCATCGTCATCAGTCACATCCAGATTCTTGTGTCAGAAGGTCTTTCTCTTGTGCTGACTCATGTTGCCTTGGTGTGTGATCTTACCTGGTTTCCCTGGATGCTATCTTTTTCATCTTCAGACAGATGTGTAGTTTAGGTTTGCTTGCTTTATATAATCAGTCCCCTTCCTTGCCTTCTTTCTTCTTTAAAGCTTACCGAGCCATGATACACATTACATCATAAAATATAGTTAAATGCTTGCAAAAAAAGTCAGCATAACAGAATCAATCTGTTACAAGCCTTTAGTAGAAAGCTTTAGTTTTAGTAAATTTATGGTTGTATGAACATTCTCACAATTTGACTCTAGAACATTTTCATCACCATAGAAAGACCATTTAGAGGCTGCCTCTGCCCCCACCCGTAATGTGCTTTTTGCTTTTATAGATTGGCTTTTTTGTAAGTGTTTCATAGAAATGTGGTTATATCATATGTAGTATTTTTGTACATACATGTTTTCCTAAGTGAAATGGTGCTTCATCATGTTTCATCGGTATATCCTTCCTTTTTATTACATATGGCTTTTAAAAAATTAGTTGTTTATTTTTATTTTGTGCACTGGTGTTTTGCCTGTATGTCTGTCTGTGTGAGGATGTCAGATCCCGTGGAACAGGAGTGACAGACAGCTGTGAGCCACCATGTGGGTGCTAGGAATTGAACCCAGCTCCTTTGGAAGAGCAGCCAGTGCTCTTAACCGCTGAGGCACCTCTCTAGCCCCTACATATGGCTTTCAAACATCTGTTTACTAGTAGTTGATGTTTGTTGGCCATTTCAGTTCCATTTCTTGTCACTACAAGCACTTACACTTGGAACATTTACATCTGAGCCTTTTCATAGTTTGTTTTTCTATGTAGAACCCTAGGAATGAAATTGCTGAGTGATAAGGAAAGTTTGTACAAACTTCTGTGAAGTTCCCAACTGTCCCAACTGCCTGCAGTCTAGCCAGTGTATAATTGATTGTCCTCAGCTTTACCTTATAATTCTTTTTTTTTTCCTTTTGTGTGTGCATGTGTGCAAGTGCTTTACTCCAGGGTCATCTCTCCGGCCTACACACTTGCTGGTCTTTGGTTTTCACCCACAGTATATCCTAAGATCCTCCAGGCAGAGATGACCACTCCTTTTTTAATGTGTTCTTGGGTTTGGAGGTGTTCCTACTGAAGCATTTTTAGTTGGGTAGCTTGCAATTGATTTTGCCATGTTAACTTTTTTTGTAAGCATTACTTTTATAAACTTCTAAAAATAGTTTGTGTACAGCTTATCAATATTGTATGCTATTATATTTTTGTTACTTAACTAAGATCAAGTTTTTAAAAAATGGTTATCGTCTTTTAGCCTCACAATAAGCATTTACTTATTATAACATGATATATGTGTTTCTAAAAGTGACTTAGTATACAATGCTGCCCTGGCCTCATGAGAGAAAGATTATGGAGACAAGGATAGAATTAGCAAATGTTTGGTAGAGTTGTACAGATTAAGTGTTTTGGAAACACATGCACCATACAACAAATGTGGTGCTTTTGTCTTGGGAAGATGTGAAGGTTGTAGGGCTCATTAGAGTTGCAGTTTGTGAAGTGCTGTGACATTATGGTCAGATGGAAAGTCATGGTACCAGACTTGGATGGTGCGATGGATAGCACAGGTAACGGCAAACAGTGGGTAGTAGACATCTGAGGTGTGCATTCTGAGCTGTGTTATATTATACTACTTATATATTTCTGTGCCACAGATAGCTTGGTTTGTTTGGTTTGCAGCTTCCTGCATCAACATTATTTTTGCATGTGACATCTACAAGTATAAAAATGACATTCGTATTAGACTTAAATTAACCCAAGATTTATCAGAATGTAGTTGAATAAGCTCATGTTTTCCAAATAAATCTTACAGAATCTCCTGTATAATAAGTGCACATTGGTGACAGGGATCAATTCACTTATCAAAGAGCATGTCATTGCCCCCTTCTTTCCTTCATAAGATTCACATTCCGTTTCTCAAAAGTTGGAGTGGTCAACAGTGCTCTCTTTGTAGGAAACTACATTCTGAATTATGTGGCGTCCCAACCTAAGCTGGCTCCTTTTGTCATCCAAGCTCTTATTCAAGTTATTGCCAAACTCACTAAGCTGGGGTGGTTTGAAGTTCAGAAAGACGAGTTTGTTTTCCGAGAGATCATTGCTGATGTGAAGAAGTTCCTCCAGGTAAGAAGGCATAGGCTAGCACTGTCTCAGAGGCTGAGAGCCTTGCTCAGCCTTACTTGCTTCTCTGTGGAAATATTCTTACTTATCAGTATTTGTCCTCTGGATCTTTTGTTATTTATTGTCATTTAATAAAAATACCACCAGAAGAATGAAAATAACCATTGTTTCTAAATTTAAAATGTGCTTTTACTTATGACATATGTGTACTGTACATATACATGCGATATTTATAATGATTTCCATAATTAACCAATTTTCAAAACAGCCCTAGGAAGTGAGTTTCACTGAAGAAATGAAAACACTGTGATTTATGTTGAGTAGCTTTCACGAGGTTACAGTGACATAGTGAGGCCTAACTGGAACTGTAGCAAGTCTCTTGACAGCTTTTATTCCACACCATATCACCTAGAACAGTTTTCTAAAAAAAGTTCTCAAGTGAATCATGAGAGCATAGCATATGATATAAATATAGGTAATACATGATACAAATCATAACATTTCATACCTAATTTACACCAGTTTAGGTATTTAGACTGCAAAAAGAAAGCACAGAAACTTGCAGGGATTGTCCTACTTCCTGTTCCATGTTGGAAACTTAGCTTTGCGACAATAGAGGGACCAAGAAGCTGTCCCTGGTTCCTATTTGCCTCTTATTTCCTTTGTAAATAATTAAGGTATTTAGTGATAGATATTTTTATATCTGTGTAATTTCTAATTGCAAGGTGGTTAACTTGGTGTCAAATTTCAGAGTTCTTGGGCTGGAGAGATGGTTTAGTGGGTAAAAGTGCTTGCTTTGCCAAGTCTTATAATTGTTGTTGACTCTTCAGAACCCATGTAAAAGCTAAACACAGTAGCACAAGCCCCCTGTAATTCCAGGTGTTTAAAATTGAAGGAAGGAAGGGAGGCAGGGAGGGAGGGGGAGGGAGGGAGGGAGGGAGGGAGGGAGGGAGGGAAAGAAGGAAGGAAGAAAAGTCTTCAATCTGTCAGTTGGTTAGAGAGCCACACCGTGCAACTTTATTGAGCTAATGCACACAGAGTAACCATGATTCAGTGCATAGGAATTAGGAGGACCATAAGGAATTAGAATGCATTGTCTAATGCTCCCAGAGTTGATCATTGGTGGTCCTGAGATAACATGAACTTAATTATACCTAGTAATCATGTTGCTTAGTTTCTGTACAAGTTAGCAGGGATGACCAACTGTGAGATGATATGTACAGAGCACATCTGGGCACACTTTTGTACTACTGCATTGTAATTTGATGCTGCATTTCTTAATTCCATGCTTTCCAGTATGATTTTGTAATAGGGTAATTTATTAGTAATGTGCACATGAGATACGAATTGAAGGTGGTTTTACAATTAAATTGTAAGCTAATTAGAAACATCATGAAAACTATACCATATTGATAGTAATATATTTACCTTACTACGTTGGGTACTCTGGATGTCTTCATTAAGGCACCTAACGACTCCATACACGTGCACTGTTCAGTGATATTAAAAGAGCCTAAGTGATCTTTTCTGATATTAGATCAAGAGATTTAAATTAGTTTCTAAGCTACTTATTAATTATTGAATGCAGCTATCACAGTAGGCCGCAAGCAAATTTCTAGAACAAAACCCATTTTTCCCCATTCTTAAGATTGTAGAAAAAGTACTAAGTTAAATGTCGTTTTGAAGCTTAGTTTACTATGGGTTGTATATGCTGGGAAACATTGTATAGAGTGATGTGCATTTCTAAGGTAGATACACTTTTTCTCCTTAACTCCATGTACCAAAATCTATCCTTCAAGAATGAGTTGAAAATTCTTTTAGTTATAGAAATAACAATACTTTTTCCTAAATACTTTTAGAGACCATTATTAGGCAACTGTGATGCTTTGACATTTAATTTTGAAAAGTTATCACTTGGTTTACACTTAAGAACTGACCATGTCTCCACTTGGTTATTTTTCCAAAGGGTACAGTGGAACACTGCATAATAGGAGTGAGAATCCTTTCTGAATTGACACAGGAAATGAACCTGGTAAGTTTGTCCATGTAATAGGACATGGAATTTGCTTAGGTAATATTGTTTCTTTGTGGCAAAATGTATAGTTGTTTTGTGGCATGAAACTCTTAACTATTGGTCAAGTCTTTAAGTATTTGTTTTACTAGTTGGAAAATTAAGTTAGAATACTTTCATTAAAAATCACTGCCAGAGCCGGGCGGTGGTGGCGCACGCCTTTAATCCCAGCACTTGGGAGGCAGAGGCAGGCGGATTTCTGAGTTCGAGGCCAGCCTGGTCTACAGAGTGAGTTCCAGGACAGCCAGGGCTATACAGAGAAACCCTGTCTCGAAAAACGAAAAAAAAAAAAAAGAAAAAGAAAAAAAAAATCACTGCTAGAGCCTGATCAATACAGATGCAGATGCTTGCAGCCAAACATCGGACTGAGCGCGGGTATACCAAGTAGAAGTTAGGGCAAGGACTGTAGGAACTGAAGGGGTTTGCAACCCCATAGGAATAACAGCAGTCAACCAACCAGAACCCCCAAAGCTCCCAGAGACAAAACCACCAACCAAAGAGTACACATGGAGGGACTCATGGCTCCAGCTGGATATGTAGCAGAGGATTGCCTTATTGGCATCACTGCATGGGGAGCTCCTTGGTCCTATGAAGGCTTAATGAACCAGGGTAGGGGAATGTGGGGCTCTGAGACAGGAGCGGGTCGGCAGGTAAGGGAGCACCCTCATAGAGGCAGGGAGCGGGGAAGATATAGGGGGGTTGTGGAGGGGAAACTGGGAAGGGGGATAACATTTGAAATGTAAATAAACAAAATAATTAATAAATAATTTGAATAGTTTAATAAAGCTTATTTTATAGAATATAAAAAAAATCACAACCATAGGGAAAAAAAACACAGAATGACAGTAATGGAAAATAGAACACAGTCCTTGTTCCCTGGATACTTGGAGAACTGTCTTTCATTCTTGTAGATATAATACTATATTAACCTTAAAAGTGAATTGTATAGATAGAAAGGAAAACAAACATTTATGTGTCTATAAGTAAAGGGCAAACAGCTTATTAGATTGATTCTTAACCATGGATGAATGGCAGGACCCATCCAGAAACAGATGGCTTGGCACTCTGTCACTTTCTGGCTTGACTTTTTCATCCTGCACAAGGAGCATTTCCAGAAACTACACCTCCCCCAACAGAACTCCTTGAGCTCAGCAGCTGAGGACATGTCCCTTGTCATGTCCCCTGTTATATCCCCTTTTGCTCTCAGCATGAGTTTCAGTAGGAGAAAAGCAGAGGTTGTGCTCTGCATGGAGTAATTTTATAAAGGGGAATTTGGACTAAGACTGGCATCCTCCAGACTGGTGCTTGTGTGTGTGTGTGTGTGTGTGTGTGTGTGTGTAATGTGAACGTGCACACAGGAGAGCTGCTGTCCAATTGCCAACGCCCTTTGTAGTCACAGTGTAGTCACAAGATTGTATAATTGAAAAAAAATTCATTACTGTTCAGTGATGAGTTAAGACAAATTTTATAGAATTTCCACAGTTTAAAAACACCTTAGTTTTCATGACTGTTATTTTTGCCTCTCACAGTTATGTGGCGATTGTCTTGCTATGGCAGTTCCTCTCCATTTCAGGAATTGCCAGCTTGTGGGCAGGAATATGATGACGGGGTCCTTGCCTAATCTGTGAATGAGTTTGAAGAACTGGAGCTCTCTTTTACAAGTTAAAAGTAGTTTTAGCGTGTCAGTTTACTTCATAAAAGTGAAACTAGTATAGCAGCCACAGGCATCCAGCCTGAGAGTGAGGGCTTTAGAGTCCCTCCATTCCTTAGTTCCTTATTAAATGGCAATGCAGATTCTAATAAAAGTATATCTTGGAGAACAACCAAGTATCTTTTAAAAAATACAGAGTAACTTGCAGTAGCGTTTGGAGGCAGGACAAAGATCTCTCTTGACCACTTGATAAGCTGACATCATGATGCCTTCCCCCACATTCCCACATTCCCACAGCCCCAGGGAATGCTTTTACATTTTCTTCTTCTAGAACATTCTTTCTCCTGCATGATCATGATACAACCATTACACTTAAGTGATATTTAGTCCTGTTTCCCCATTCAGCCCCATCATGTCCTTAGGGTTGATACCTGCTTAGAATCAAGATGTTTACTTTTCTCACCGTATTAATCTTCTTCGTCTGGGAGGATTAGTCAGAGGAGGATTCCCTCTGCTCTACAACCTGTCTTAGTCAGGGTTACTATTGCTAAAAACTATGACCAAAAACAACGCGGGGAAGAAAGGGGTTATTTAACTCAGTTCCATGTAAAGGTTCATCATCAAATACAGTGAGGGCAGGAACCCAAGCAGGGAGGAACCTGGAGGCAACGGCTAATGCAGAGGCCATAGAGGGGTGCTGCTTACTGGCTTGTTCCCTGTGGCTTGCTCAGCCTGCTTTCTTATACAATCCAGGACCACAGGCCCATGGATGACACCACCCACAATAGACTAGGCCTCCTCCAATCAATCATGAATTAAGACAATGCCATGCAGCCAGATTTTATGGAGGCATTTCTCAATGAAGACACCTTCCTTTTAGATAACTAGTTTGAGTCAAGTTGGCATAAAACTAACTATCCAGCACATAACCTGATATATAAAGCTGACAAGCTAGTTGTTTTATAAAACATCTTTTATTTTGAGATTGTCTAGTGTTTCCTCATTATTAAATCCAGATTGCATTTATTTATCAGGAATATCAGCAGTGATACTATGGGCTTCTTAGTGTCTCCTGCTATGAGGCATATGGTTTGAGTTATCTAATAATGGGTAATGCTCACTTTGATTTCTTAATTAAACATGTTCTTTACTCAGCTTCCTTATTCTTTTTGTCTTTGTAATTATTAAATGTTTTATAGAGAAGTACTTTATAGTTCTGAAAATAGCCTGTTCGTCACCAAGCTTATATTATTAATATAGGCTTCTAATTTTATTTAATAGATTAGAATTCACCAGTAAGAAATCTTCCAAGTTGTCCGTCCTTTGTATCCATTTAACATTCCCTCACTGGTCTTTGATTTTTTTTTTTTTTCTTTTTTTTGAGAAGGGGTCACATGTAGCTCAGGCTGTCCTCACGTCCTGACATTTGCTATGTACCTCAGACTGACCTCACATTTGCTATGTAGCTGGGAGTGAGTGACTTTGAACTCCTGATCCTCCCACCTCTCGAGTACTGGGATTTTAGGATGTTCACTATGTCTGTCTCTTCTGTTGTCTTATTCAAGATGTACCAGGTTATCCACAGAGAACAAAGCCAAACTCCTTCAATCCTACAGCGGGGAGGCTGAAGCAGGAGGATCATAAATTTGAGGCCAGATTGGGATGCATAGAGAAATCTTGTATCTCCAAAATAATACTATCTCCTTCCAAACTTTATGATTTTTGGCTTTATAAGTTGGAAAAATATGTCTTCTATCGAGCAGATTTTACTGAACTTAATTTCAGGGTGGAGGCATAATTTTCCACTTCAACTAATATTTTTGCTGATCAGATTTGCATGCAGTAAGTCCTGTGTTCAGAAGTGTACTACACACTCATTCAGTGTAGTTGTATTTTTTCCTTCCTTTATATTTATTTATTTTTTATTTTTACTTTTTAAGACACGGTTTCACACTGTTGTAACCCTGTCTGGCCTGGAACTCACTGTATAGATAGACCAGACTGGCCTTGAACTCAAAGAACTCCACTACCTCTGCCTCCCGAGTGCTGGGAAAGCTGTACACTACCACACGCTGTCCAAGTATGGATGGATCTTTTAAGAAAAAGATCTAAACTTAATTTTCATAAAAGTTAAAAGAAAATTGTAAATGTTATCCTTTATTTTTAGAAGCTGAATCCACTGTTCCTTGAATATATATGTTCTAATAGTTTTCAAAGCAAAATTCACATGCCTACACAGTAGGTACATGCATGTGCAAGATGAAATGGTTCTGCAGTCTCTCTCAAAAGAGTATCTGCACAAGTAACCGCATGCAGTGGGCATGCAAGCCTCGGGGAAGGCACGGGGGAAGGCAGCTTGACTTTAGGTTTATAGCCTATTGCTTTGTGCAGATTTCTTTCTTTTTTTTTTTTTTTTTTTTTTCAGAGTTCTTTGAGGGTTTCTTTTTTTTTTTTTTACAATGTGTTTTGGTTATATTCACTCTCCTTCCTCTGATTCCCCAGATACCACTTCCTTTTCCTACCTATCCACAAATTTATTTCTTTTTGAAGAATCGTGCATGATTTTCTTTGAAGAGAGGTAATGACACCCTTCATTAAGAGCCGATAGACTATTCGTGTAGCACCTAGTATGTAGAGGCACCCCATAAACTTACGATTCTTTTCTTCATGTTATGGATGTGGGAAAGAATAGTATGCATTTTAAAGATTGGTTTGAGGATTAAGTGAAATAATATGTTAAGAATACTTTCTAGCCGGGCAGTGGTGGCGCACGCCTTTAATCCCAGCACTTGGGAGGCAGAGGCAGGTGGATTTCTAAGTTCGAGGTCAGCCTGGTCTACAGAGTGAGTTCCAGGACAGCCCGGGCTACACAGAGAAACCCTGTCTCGAAAAACCAAAAAAAAAAAAAAAAAAAAGAATACTTTCTAAAAAGGACTTGTGATGCCGTATACTTTTACTGATTTTTAGACAAAGGTTGTGATGTGAGAGAAGTGGGAGAGATGAACCTTCTAAAGCTTGATTTAGTCAAGGAAGGCTGGGGAGATGACGCAGCAGGCAAAGCACCTCACACAGAAACATGACGACCAGAGTTTGCATCCCCAGAATTCATGGCACAGCCTCCCGGGTATGGCAGTCTGCCTGTAATCCCAGTGCATGGGGTTCAGAAACAAGAACTGGACAGGGCTAGCTGGCTACATAGATTAGCCAAAATGGTATACTCATATTCAGCAGGAGACCCTGCCTCAATATATAAAGTTGAGAGTGATCAAGGCAGACACCCAGTATCAACATCAGACCTCCACACACATGCTCACATATGTGTGCTCATACATACATGCACACCACACATACAAAGAAAGTTTGATTTAGAGCAGATGCTGCAAATGATAATTAAAATCATACATTGGCTGCTTTCAGTAACTACTTTCTATAGTTTCTTTGGACTTTATTATATTTAATATTTTATAAGTAAATGTAGCATTTAAGAATAGTCTGAATTGTATGCGGAAATTTAGAAAGTATCAGATAATCAGTTCTTAGCTCACTATATATATTTATATTTATTAATTCTTAAAACAGCAGGAAAAATGGTTTCCTATTATCTTTCAAATAGCAAAAGAGATAAATAGTAAATCTATAATAACTTTAGGCCACAGTGGTAATAACTACCAGATCTGGCCTTGTTTATTTTCTATTGATAAATGGAAATATATAGCATATATGTAATATATATGTATTGTATATATGTATTATGCTTATAATACATATGTATTTGTCAGGGAAAGGGGCCAGTGCTGGTGATAAAACCCAGCATTTCATAGGTGTTACGAAAGTATTCTCAGTCCTAGTACCACTGTGTAAATAATTTTTACATTTTAGGCTAGGAACTGAAATTCTCTAGTCTTAGTAATTTTCTTAGTAATTTATTCTTAAAACTTTATTTCTGGCCAGGTAGTGGTGGTACATACCTTTAATCTCAGCATTAAGGAGACAAAAGGTAGAGGCAGGCAGATCTCTGTGAGTTCAAGGCCAGCCTGGTCTATACAGCTTGTTCCATGACAGCCAGGGTTACATAGTGAGACACCCTGGCTTGGAAAAAAAAATTTTTTTGTTAGCTAATAAAATATTCAGAGGTGACATGCTGTGTACATAATCAAAATCTTGAGTATATTTCTACTAATCTGAAGAAATCCCTTGTTTCGATGTCTGAAATGATCTCCAAAAATTGCAAAGGACTTTATCAGACTTAATTTACTCTTCTACAATAGAAAAGACTGTGTACAGCTTTTGACTGTGTACAGCCCTTAAAGAAGAATGTTGCCCTTACATAGACAAGACAGGGATGGTTAAAGAGAACATGAAAAAGGTCAGAGAAGGCCCAGAGAAAGACAGAGAGAGAAAGAGAAAGATGAGAGCTGGTACAAGGACTGTTTTTCAACCTCTCCATGGTTCTCAACCCCACTTCCTCCCATCTTGGGACCATTAATTGGGTTATTTTTGCTGATTCTCTTGGGCCCGGGCCTTAAATAGGCTGACTAACTTTGTGATACAACAGATAGATAATTTGGTAGCAAAACCTATTCAGATACATTATCATAAGTTAGCCATGAAGGACCACGAGACTCAAGGTGATGTTGTTACTTTATCCAGGGTGTTCCTCAAACCCATCTCCACCCAACCTAAAAGAGGGGACTTCCGCCCCTAGACCAAGCAGAGAGAGGCTACCCAGAACCCTCTCTGACTGGTGATCTGAGTTCTTGCTTAGGCTGTGAGGCTAAGCACTGCAAGGGAATATAAATAAAACTTAAAAATATCTATCTGGGTTCCCTGAGGGACAAGCCTGACTGCATAGGGGTTGATGTCAAAAGTATCCCCTCTCCAGGAAAAAGACATCGGGATGGATATGGCCCTCATGCCTTACTGGACAACGACAGGAGGACCGGAGCCTACAAGGTCCCCTTCAATTATTGGAGGTCAGGCCTCTCTCCCCGCCCTCTCAAGAATAGAATCGCCAAGGCCCTTCTATACTTAGAGAAGGGAGGAGATGTCAGGAGCAGCCCTGCATATATACTAAAGGCCTAAAATCAGCCATAGGCTAAAATCAGCAATAGGCCTGACATACATACATGCTAACACAGAGTCTTGGGTCTCTGTGGAACAACACTGAAAACAGAAAGCTATAAGCTATTGTAAACAGGTAGCTTCTGTGGAAATTTACCAGACCTAGTAGTCATAGGTCTTATAAATAGGCAGCCTCAGTGGACAGTACCAACTTAGATAAGGACAAATGAATCATAGGCAGAGCCATAGTGACCTGTCCCCTGAACCTACACCCAGCTGATACCCTGTTCTGAAAGATATCTATATTCCCCCTGAACACCTATGCTCCGGTGCCATTCCCTTCCCCACATCCTGCCTTTTTGTGTTTATAACCTCTGTGTAAATAAGTAAATTACGATGTGATTTAAATAACTAAATAAATAAAATTAAAAAAAAAATTAGTGATATAAACCCAGTGATATTTAAATACTTTCATGTAAAATATTTTGTAACTGATTCATTTATCTGATTCACATATTCAAATTTGAAGAGTATTTTAGAGGTGGCATTGTAGGTGTTCTGTAGGTGGCATTTGAGAGTTAGGGAAGTTACTTATATACACTATCAGGCAGAGTTCAGGAACACATGATCTCAGTGTCCGTTGTGTTATTATCTGTGTCCTACATTGGCACTGAAACCATGAGTCTTTGGGTTCTAACCCTGTTTCTGTCCTGAGGAATTGCCATCAAGTCTCCCTCCAGTGTTTTCACAAGTTCTGTTTTCATGCCTTTCTGATTACTAGTGCCATTATGTTACATAGTATGTTTGCCTTATGTTTCTATGGCTTTGGTTAAACTTAACTCATCTTGATCTTTTTAGGTTGATTATTCCAGACCTTCAGCAAAACATAGAAAAGTAGCTACCTCATTCCGTGACACTTCTCTAAAAGACATTCTAGTGTTAGCATGTTCTCTCCTGAAACAGGTAAGTCAGCTGCTACCTCGGCTTCCTAGCTAGAGTAGCCTGGGAACCTTAAGTGCTTTGAGTGTATTTTGGGTGCATTGTTTTCCTCTGATTTTTCTGTTAAGAGACTTGTGTCAGTCTAAGTATGGTAAATGTGTACAAACTACTCCCTGGGTGTGGAAGAAATGCAGTAGAGAAGTCAGTGTCTGTGTTTAGGCAGTAGTAGTGTCTGCCTTCTTACTGTTGACTTTTACTGGGACAGACAATGTGAGTTTTGATTTCTTTTTTTGCCTGCCCATATGGAAAACTCCAATTTTCCATTTTGTTTTTTCATAATTTTCTCAGAATTCTTTTACTAGTTTCTTTGGGAAATAGAAATTTCCCACTTGTTTTTAGTGCACCATGGAGCATGCATGACCTTCTTAATGTAAGGCTCCATTGCATTGAGAAGGACTCCATCACACTACTCAAGCTGTTTACTTGGTGTTGTGAGGCATTTTCCAAAACATCTCATTAAAAGCTTTGCTTTCTATCTGTTTAGTTCTCTGTTATAGGCTAAGTGTCCTTTATAAATACTTGGGACCAGAAGTGTTTTAGACTTTGGAGTGTTTTAAATTTTAGAATATTTTTATAACCTTTACCAAATGAAAATTTCAAAATCTGAAATGTGAAATTCACCAAAATCCAAACCTTGAATGCTCAAGAAACTTTACATTGGAGCCAGGCGGTGGTGGCGGACACCTTTAATCCCAGCACTTGGGAGGCAGAGGCAGGCAGATTTCTGAGTTCCAGGCCAGCCTGGTCTACAGAGTGAGTTCCAGGACAGCCAGGGCTACACAGAGAAACACTGTCTCGAAAAAACAACAACAACAAAAAAACAAAACAAAAAAAAAGAAACTTTACGTTGCAGGTTATTTCAGATTTTAAGTTGTTTAGATTAAATTTGTTATCTTGTTTGTTAACATTGATAATCTCTGTAGTAGGCCTACTTAAATGACTCTTTTAAGAATATTCTTGTAGTATGGAAAAACCTCATTTACAAAGGCAGATAAATGTAGAGGTGATGGTCTTGAACTCCTCGTCTGACTAACCCGTACTGCCTATGGTTAGTGTGTTTACACATATTCCTATCTACCTACCTCATCTCTCTCTATTCTTAGAGAAGTCTAGGCCTCTCTACAGATGATTCATAATGTCCAAGTACCAAGAGGTACTTTCAGACTGTGCGGGAACTGACCTTATGAAAAGCTGGTCAGGACTATGCCCCAGAAGCTGCGGCCTTACCGACACTCTGCCTTCGCTAGTTGAATGCGTCTCCTTTACACAAGATGCTATTCCAGATTTTCTTGAAGAAAATTAAGCCTCAGCTTTTGTTGCTGTTGTTGTGTTTTTGTTTGTTTTTTTTGTTTTTTGAAACAGGATTTCTCTGTGTAGCCCTGGCTGACTTGTAACTTAACTCTGTAGACCAGGCTGCCCTTGAAGACTCAAGAGGTCTGTCTGCCTCTGCTTCCTGAGTGTTGGGATTAAAGGTATGTTGCTACTACACCTGGCCTAGGTTACCTCTTACAGCTTTAGAAGGCAATCTGCAATATGTAGTTAAGTATATTTGTATTCTCACATTACAGAGTGAAGTTTGAAAGTAGTCTGTTGTAGAAATGTGTGGACAATGATTTTTACTATTTTGTTTTATTTTTACTAATTTTTATTTCACATTAAAGAAGTATTTAAATTTATGAAGTTACAATTCTTTTAGTGATAATGTTTTATTATAATGTTCTCTTTCTAACTTTGAAGGTGTTGGCCAAACCTTTAAATCTTCAGGATCAAGATCAACAAAGTCTGGTAATGCAAGTCTTAAAGCTGGTCCTCAGCTGCCTAAGCTTTGACTTCCTGGGCAGTTCGGCAGATGAATCTGCGGATGATCTTTGCACAGTGCAGATTCCAACAACCTGGAGAACAAGTAAGAGGAGGGAAGGAAGGGTTAACATGAAAGATGGTCAGCGTACAAGGTGCAGAATTCACCTGGCCTATGCTGTAGCACTGCTTCATTCTGAGTGGTCTGATTCAGAACAGCTACTAATACTAATACAGTAGTAAATGCTTTGTTCAGCTCATATCGTACTAACAGCTGGATTCTGATTTCAGGAAAACAGACCAGTGCTAGAGCCGCCTACATAGGCAGTGGGGAGGGTCTGACAGTTACTCAGAGCTCTTGTTCAGAGTTCCAACGTGAAGGAATCAGAGTAAAGACCTGAGCAGAGCAGAGCTGGGGTTTTTACTGTGTTACAGGAGGGACACCCAGAAGAAAGCAAGATGTCTCCCCTACATTGCAAAAAGATAATATCACTAAGGTGCCTCAGGGCAGATGTGGGGTAGGGGATCTTCACCTTTGCAACTGGGAGACAAACTGACTGCCTGGTACTGTGTGTGGGACCTCTTCCTCCTTCCTTGCAAAATTAAGCTAGAAAAACATCAGATTTGGGTATATCAGATAGAGGGTTAACATAAAGTTTTTTTAAAGGACTTCAAATTTAGGAATAAAAGATTAATAAACAAGGGATTTAGCATTTCACATCTTGGTGGGGTGATAATGTCATAAACCAGCATGTATAATAAAAATTGCAGGCTAAAAATATGTATTTACACCTGAGTGCCTATAAAACTCGACTCAGTGTGCTGGAGGATTGTGTTGGGCTTGCTGGCTGTGGGTGTTGGTAGTGTTGTTTTTACAAGAGATCACCAGTGTGGTGATTAGCTCTTGTAACTGTATGTGATTCTATAATTTATTAATCTATATTAAAGTTTAACTTTTTAAAAAGTTGGATAAAAGGCAAAGACTAGGAATAAACTCTAAAAGGGTGTGCTTAATATCCCTAGAGATAGAAAAAGGGTAAAGCATTCCTGAGACAAGAATAGAACATTTGCCACATAATTTAACAATTTAGTAATAACTTGGAAGAGAAAGTTAATGGAATTTACAAGGTAGAGTTTAAAAGGCAAGATGTTTAATAGAGAAAGTACATGTGAGAAAATTAGAAGGTGAAACCACACGGTTGGGATTTGACTATTGGTAGTTCTAGAAAGAAAGAGTAGGAAAAAACAAGGAAGTTGAAAACTCAACGATGTTCTCATCAGTGAAGGATGGAATATGAATAGAAAGTTGCACCAAGTACCCAGCATTATGGGTAAAAACAGATATGCACTAACTTCACATTTATGGTGTCCCAGGAAAAACGGCTTGCTGTGCATGAGGAAGAAAAAGTCCCTTTCCGTGGGTTTGAATCTAGAGTGGCAATAGGCTTCTTAGTAACAGCGGGGACGCACAGTGGGTTAGCGGCCTCAGACCTCTGCAGGATTTCAAACTCAATGGAAATTATTAAAAGCAAGATACTTTTTCAGACATGCAGGTCCTTCCAAATTTCTCTCTCATGTACTTGCTTTCAGCAACTATTTAACATACAAGTCAAGAAAATAGAAGTGGGTTGGTGAAAAGAACCCTTCAAACAAGGCAACAGTAAACAGATGTAAAATGGAGACAGGATTTATAAAGGGCCAGCCAATTGATCAGTGAGTGACAGGTGTAGCAAATGGAAATGGTGTTTGGTGATATTGGTTGTATGGAAATGTTAACAATTTTTTTTTTGGTGAATTTGTCAAAACATTCAGCAAAAATTAGTGACAGATATATATGACTAAGCCAAGAACCATGCTTAGCTTAAATACAGAGATCATTGTAAGATAATGATAATATTCTCCTGCTCACCTGTTATTCTTTGCATGGTTATAAATGTAAACACTTTAGAATTGATTGTATCACAGGTTATGATTGTAGTGGGAGAGGGTAGGATGGATATTTCAGAGAATGTTGGAGATGGGATTGCAGAGTAACTTTTTTTTTTTTTTGAGACAGGGTTTCTCTGTGTAGCCCTGGCTGTCCTGGAACTCACTCTGTAGACCAGGCTGGCCTCGAACTCAGAAATCTACCTGCCTCTGCCTGCCAAGTGCTGCTGGGATTAAAGGCATGCGCCACCACTGCCTGTCACAGAGTAAGTTAGAGAACTAAAATCTAATGCAGTTAAGGTAAGGGTTCAGGTGGTATCAAATGAAACTGTATGATGACCATTTTTTAAATGTAAATATATAAATGGGACAGGACACAGCTGCTTTTTATAAGCTTTCTTGTGCTACTTATCCCTATACTTACTATTTTAGTGTAAATACAAACTACCATTCTACTTAGAAGTGTAGATACTGTACAGAACTAAGAGCCATCTTAGCTAGCAATTTTTTACATCTATACTGTTTCATTTATCAAAGGAAAAGAAACCCTTAAGAATCAAAATAGACCAGCTGTAAGCAGGCTGTGGTGGTGGATACTTTTTAATCCCAGCGCTCAGGAAGCAGAGGCAGAGGCAAGATCTCTTAATTCTAAAGCCAGCCTTGTTCATAAAGCAAGTTTCAAGACAACCAGGGATACATAGAGACACTTGGTCTAGAAAAGCCAATATTAAATAAATAAATAAATAGCCCAGTTACAATGAGTAGCCATATGTAAAAGTCTTGACATTCTTATGTGTGTGATAATCTTTTAGTGAAATTAATGGTGTTAGAAAAATCATCTTTTTTCCAGTTTTCCTGGAGCCAGAAACATTGGATCTTTTCTTCAATTTGTATCACTCGCTCCCACCACTGCTGTCTCAGTTAGTAAGTACGAGTCGTTCGTTAGTCTTCAAAGATATAAGACCCTCAATAGTTGGTTGTTACCGTTTTTGCACTGCTGGGAAACTGAACCTATGACCCCGCACCTTTGATGTTAGTGTGATGACTGAGCAGCATGCCCAGCTTCTGGATACGGTCTGTTGTATAGCCCATGCTGCCTTCAGACTTGTCTTCCATCCTCATCCTCCTCAGTGCCAGGCTCAGTTTTGTTCATGTGGTTCTTTTAATCTGAAGTAAGGGTAATATATATTCACTTCCAAATTCTTATGCAATTAGTTGAGTTATATTTCTCTAGTAATTCTCTCACTTCTGAATGTATTTTGTTAAATTTACATATTTGTTAACAGAATCTGTTAACAGAATTTGTTAACAGTCAATTCCACTCTGTGATTAAGCTCAGAACCACTAACTAATCTTGGCTCTTGCCAAAGCCAGGACAGTCTACCAACCTCTGCTTATGTCTCACTCCCTAACCAGTACTCACCTTGCTCAAGTCCAGCGTGCCACTAGGGCTGTCCTTCTGACCGTCTCTAACTCTTCTTTACCTGCTTGGCTACATTCTTTGACTGGCAGTCTCCCTCAGAAATCTCAGAGACAGACAGAGTGACCACTGACTTGATTGGTGCTCATCGCTCTTGCATGCTCAATTTTTAAACAATTTCTTTGTTACACAGAACTTTGAGACCGTGAGCATTATCTTTGTCTTTAAGATCTTTAAATCTTTAAGATCTAGCAATGTTTGAAAAATGTTGTTTAATATTTAAGCTACTAGAAATTGGAGAATTATGTCTCTGGAAAAGTGTTCCAGATTTAAAGTGCATTTGTTTAAATGTCGCTTAAAAGAAGACTTGTATTACTCTACTAGTGAGCTGCATCCCAACCCAACAAGTCTGTTCTTGAATCGAGAGTTCAAGGTTTTAATCTGTGTTTCGTTGGGTGCTTATGTGAGATTGTGCCTTATCTTTTTGTCTTTCAACCAGGAAATTGCTTTTCATTGTTTAAAAAGCATGAAGTCATATGATTATGTTTTAGTATAAAGCCAAATTATACTCATGATTTAAAAAATGCAGAAGAGAATGTCTGCTTTGAGATAACTAGCCTGATGTCCTGTCCTGTGGTGCTTCTCTTGCTTCATGTTCACAGTGACCGTGCAAGGTTAATAACACTTTCCTCAGTAGGTTGACCTGAACAGAAAACAGACCCGAGTGTCTAGTTGACTTTCCCTGGGGCAACAGAGTAGATACTGGCATTGAGATTAAAGCTCCGGCCTTTTTATCCCCCAGATTATGCCCTGGTGTTCTGCTTTGAATATACCGATGATTCCTAGTCCTGTGCATCCGAGTTGTTTAAGGAGGATAGTTTTTGTGTTTTAACAGTAAAGGAAGTCAGAAACTGGAGTATGCTCCAAACAGAAAGATTCCCATGCTCGTTCTCAGTCTTATCCTTATCACAAGATTCAGACATTTTGTATGAAATCTCCTAATAGAAATATTTTAACTTTGGCAACTAGTGGTAATTTTAGCTGGCAAGTAAATCTATGAACCCAGATTAAACACACAAGAGTCAGTTTGTCTTTATATGAGGACAGAGTGCTGTTGCAGTTAGGAACCTAGTCAATTGAAGTGGCCTGGAAATGTAGGGAGAGAACTAGGTCAGAAATGGGACCTTCAGAGAGTTACTAACTCTTGAGCAGCGTTTCCCAAACTCCCCTGTACGATGCTTCTGAATGGCAGAGAATAAGTAGTTCATGGCCAGATATATTTGTTATATGCCTGATACAGTTAAGGATTGTTTCTCATTTTAATATCCATAATACATAATTTACAGTACTCTGTGACTTAAGATTATTTTGTTTCTGACACCTAGTTCATTGGTTCATAGACAGAATGGGTATCTTAAGCAGCTGGGCAACCTTTTGAATATTTCCATGTCTAGCGCCTGCTTTGACAGATTTGGCATAGTGAGCTTATAGAATACATGTCTCAATGTTACAATGAAACCCTCCTTTTTTCTCCTTAAAATGTCCTTTGTTCTTTCTTGTGTATGTGATTGGTGTGTGTGTGTGTGTGTGTGTGTGTGTGTTTGTTTGTGTATGCTTACACTTTCTCTATAGCTATTAATCTTAGTTTCTTGGGACAGTATCTCTCTGAATCTGAAGCTCCCTTCTTCTTTTGACCAGAATGGTTGTCTGCTTATCTGTAACACAACACTGACATTACAGGTGTATGTGGGTATGTCCAGCTTTGTATTCAGATGTTCATGTAAGTGTCATTACCCACTGAGCCATCTCCATAGCCCTTGAGGCCCCTTCCTTTGTAAAATGCAGATCAAAAATTAAAACAAAAATGTCGAAGTTTTGAAAGCCAGATAGAAAAATGCAGTCTCTATGGAGAGGAGGGTGAGGACAGATTTTAAAAACAGCTGAAGAACACCATCAAGTACTGTTTTAGTGTGGGCAGAGGCTTGTGGATTGTGGTAGTGGACATAGCCACTTTTAAAATTAAAATAAAATAATTGTGTTGTTTTTCAGGCACTTTCATGCTTAGTTCAGTTTGCTTCTACAAGAAGATCCTTATTTAGCAGTCCTGAGCGTGCCAAGTACCTTGGTAACTTAATTAAAGGAGTAAAAAGGATACTTGAAAACCCCCAGGTATTTATGAAATAACTTATTATTTAGCATATAGAAATTATATTTCTGCTCATTGGTATATAATAAATTTTTTAATATATTATGTTTTGGGAAAAAATTTAGTATTATATTCATCTTCCTGAGGTCTCATTTGCTATATTTATTTTTTTTTAATGAGAGTATTTCAATGTAGATTTGGTATTCTCAATTTTTTTGTTTGTCTTTGTTTTAGGTGAATATGAATAGAAGTCATGTGTTGTGTTACACTTCAGTCTTTTATCATGGTACTTTATGTCCTTGCTTGTATTCATTAAACTGCTGAGATGATTGAGGAGTATATCTGCTTTTTGAAGTAGGAGACAATTTAAACTTAATTGTTAATATTGAAATACATTGCTTTAAATTTTGAAATAGTGTCTTTTGCCCTCTTGTGGACACCTGGCTTGTAGCTTTAGAAATAGACTGTTAGCTCCAGCGCTTTGGTGTCTGAACACACATGCAGAGACATTCATGAGAGGTGCAGAATGTCTAACAAGAATTGTAACACCTTCAGTTCATTTTTTTCTGGCTTAAAACATTTGTAGTTGAGCCATGGACTGTAAACACATAAATGGCAGTGCAAAGAGCTGTCTCTATGCGTCTCAGTTCCTGGTAGTTGGGGCCGTCAGTTATCTTTGTATGGAGATGAAGTATTATCACTCTGCGAAGGCATTTGGGTTTTTGGGTTTTGTTATTGTTGTTTGTTTTTCTGGTGATTGAAGAAGTTTTTTTTTCATTTAAATTTTTTCACAATTTTTTCGTTTACTCAAACAATTCCATGTGTGTATGTAATGTATCTTGATTATGTGCAATGCAAATAAATCCCCCTGCCCACATTCTCTACACCGAGGAGTGTTAGGTGGAATATCTTACAATGTATGCCTTTGTGAATAGTTTCAATGTTCACGTCTCCTGTTCACTCATTTTGCTTATAGATGGGGCTTTACCTTAAAATCAAAAGTTATTTGTGTAACTTACTATCATGAGCTATGTTGTGAAAGCACTTGGCCAGTGTAAAAGTCAGTCTGGTATTTTAGAATCACAATTGAGTATGAAAAGACCTGTTCTAAGATGTACTTTTGGAATTTGTCCTAGATAATACATACTATTTTTTTCCTAGAGCCCCCATTAGTAAAATTCTTTAGATTCTTTAAGTATTAGTATTCGACCAGTTCATTTAAAAACGTGGTCATATGCCAGCTATCTGCAGAGTGTTCAAGTATAGAGTAACATGTGTTGGGTATTCTAGCCACTCTAGAAAGCTCTTTCTCCGTCTTTCCTTTTAAATTTTCTTCTAAAAGTCACCTGTTACCTACATGCTGTTTCCTTCACTGCAGTAATTCATTTGAATACCTTGTCATTTAGAAATAGGATATTAACTTGGGGCTACAGTACACAAGTAGTTGAATTCAAATATTTTTCTGTGATTTTTGCTTGTGCATTTGTATAGTGCACACACACACACACACACACACACACACACACAACAGGCTTTTTGTGTAATAAGTTCCCAAACGTATCTTCATCATTTTGGTGCGACGCTGCTTCTATTTACTTTAGATTCCTTACTGTAATTGACAATGCTACTGAACTTAGCAGGTGCACCCATTTTGATACTGTTATTTTACCTACCCATCTGCCACACAGTAAGTGCCCATGAAGACCAGGGGACTTAACAAGAATACTTGGGGATTTTCATCAGTTTCTTTGAAAAGACTTTTCTTTTGTATTTTAATTTAGGGTTTGTCTGATCCTGGTAATTATCATGAATTTTGTCGATTTTTGGCTCGTTTAAAGACAAACTATCAGCTGGGAGAATTAGTTTTGGTGAAGGAGTATGCGGAAGTTATTGGATTGATTGCTAATTTTACTATTACTAGCCTTCAGGTAAGTATAAATGTATAATCTAGGTTAAACCATCATTTTAAAACAATTTCTTGGTAATGGTTTGGTGGAGGTGTTTTCTTTTTATAAATACTTATTTGAGTACTTAGGGAATTATTATTCTTTACAAAGTTTTTAGGTAAAATAGTCATTGTAACACATAAAATAATAAAAATTGATACTCTGTTTTATTTCTAGTAATAATGAGTGATGAGAATCTGTAGTCAAATCTACGTAGAGAAAGAAATGAATGCTTTTATGGATTACATTATGGGAAGTTGTTCTTTGGAAGTTGATGGGAGGCCCTGTTCCCATTTGATATCAGCTCTTGCAAATATTTGTGTTACAGATTTTAAGGAAATGCAGAAACATTTTAGTAGTCATTTAAAGTATGTGGCATAGTGAGAGATGTTAGTTTTTTTTTTTTTTCTTCCCCCCCCCCCGAGATGTTAGTTTTTTAATACTTCTTGTATTTATAATTTGCTAATTTAACTGAGGTTCATCATCAATAAAAGTTAATTTTATCAGTGCTGGAGATGTGCTTGGTTGAAAGAATGCTTGCCTGACAGCCACAGGGCTCCAGGTTCTGTCTTGGCAGAATGCACTGAGTGTGGAAGTGCATGTCTGTAGTAGCAGCACTCAGGATGTGGAGACAGGAGAAGCCAAAGCTAAAGGTCCTTCTTAGATACATAATGAATTCAAGGCTAGCCTAGGCTACATGAAGCCCTTGTTTTAAGACAAAAAAACCTAAACAAGAACAACAACAACAACCCCAGTTAATTTTATCTGTAGTCACTTTGCTCTGTGATTTTTAGTCTAGTATGCTGTAATGCCATTTTAAATAACATTTGCTGTGTTTCTTTGTAGCATTGGGAGTTTGCCCCCAACAGTGTTCATTACTTGTTAACTCTGTGGCAGAGGATGGTAGCGTCTGTTCCTTTTGTGAAGTCAGCTGAACCCCACTTGTTAGACACGTATGCTCCTGAAATCACAAAGGCCTTTATCACGTCCCGATTGGACTCTGTTGCCATTGTTGTGAGGTATTGAAATATTAAATGTTTTATTTTTATCTGTCTCATCTTGGACTTTTTAAAGATTGAAGTCAAGTTTACGGTTCACTGTTGGTGGTGAACAGTTTATGAGTTCTGATGTGTCTGTCCAGCTGTGTCGCCACCACCAGTCTCAGGAGACAGCATCGTCACTGAAGTCCCATCGCCTAGAGACCCTTGGTCCCTTTTTAGTTAACACACAGCTCTGACAATGACTAATCTTTTATTTTCCTACAGTTTTTGCCAATTGTAGGGTATTGTACAGATGGAACCATCAGTATTTAGCTTTTGAAGTCTAGTGCCTTTCATTTGGCATATGCAATTGGAATCCCTCCATGTTGTCTCAGGGGTTCCTTCCTTTTCATTGCAGGGTAGAATCCCATCTGTGACTGTATCCGTGCACCCACTTACTGTTCATGACATTTGGGTTGTTCACTTTTTTAGCAATGGGAATAACTGCTGACATCATTCATGTGCACAATTTTATATGAATGTAAGTTTCCATTTTTCTGTGTAAAATACCTATATATAGGTTTCCTGGTGGCATGGTAATATATTTTCTTTGTAAAAAACTGCCAAACTATTTTCCAAAGTGTCTGTAACATCTGTTCTTACACCTTCATATGAACACCTAAGTTTGATCTGCTCTGGACTTAATTGCTGGCTGTTGATGGTCTTTTTAGTTTTATAGTAAGTCTGGGTGATGTGTAGTAGTAACTCATTGTGGTTTTCATTTGTATTCCATCAATGAGTCATGATACTCATAATAGTGAATGTTGTTTTATATGCTTATCTGCTGTCTGCATTTATTCTTTGGCCAAGTGTCTGTCAAATCTTTTTTTGCCGTAGGGCTAAAGAGATAGCTGAGTGATTAAGAGCAGAGAATCCAGGTTCCACTCCTCATGGTTCGCAGCCACACGGCGGCTCACAGCTGTCTGTCTGTAACTCCAGGAAATCTGAAGCAGTCTTCTGGCTTCCGTGGGCAATTAGGCATACATGTGGTACACAGACACACACAGGCAAAAGCTCTCATACACATAAGAGAAAATAAAAGTAATTTTTAAAAATCTGTTGCCAACCCCTTTTAAAGAGTGATTATTCCTTTAGATTAAGATTTTAGAAGTTTATGTATTCTATTCATAAGTCTGAGAGACTTAGATAGTCTTTAAGTTACATTTGATGAGCCCCCATTTACAGTTTTTGTTCTATGTATATGTTTCCTGCTGTATGTAAGGAAGTTTACCTCACTCCGAGTCAGAACTTTTCTTTACTCCTTATAGTTTTAAGATTTACACTTAAGTGTGTGATCTGCTTGAAGTTAATTTTTGTTCTGAGTGTGAATACACCCATCTGTACTCCCAGCTCTTGGCATGCTGAGGCTGGAGAGTCACAAGCTCTGTGAAATAATACATGGAAGGCCAACCTAGGTTACTCAGGAAGATTTTGTCTCAGAAAGGAAAAATTGAACAACCAAAACCCCAAGTTTGTAATTATGTTGCATGTGTAATATGTATATATTATTATCTTTTTGTATCATGTTAAGTCTAGGTTCTTCTTGTCTTCATCTCCTTTGCCTTGGATCACCAATTAGCTACCATTTATGGATACAGACTGTCCTTTCTAATTGAATTTCATTCACATTGTTGTTAAAAATTAATCCACCCCGTGTGTATGGTTCCATTGAAATCTTCTTCTTACTAATCCACAAATCTTTCCATGTGTGCCCTGTTTTAGTTACTATACAAAAAATAAATGTTGAAACCTGATAGCGAGTCTTCCAACTTGGTTTCACTATTCAGAATTATCTTGGTGATTGTACTTTATTTTTTTCTCCATGTAAAATTTAGTATTAGTTTTGCAGGCTCTTATTTTATTTAAAAATGTATTATTGTGTGGAGGAGAGTACATGCCTAGCACCTGTGTGCAGGTCAGAGGAATTTCATGGGATGTCTGCCCTTCCACCTGTACTTACAGAGTTGATCTAGAGATCAAGGTCAGGTCCTCTGGTTTTGCCGTAAGCACTGTGCTGGCTGAGGTCTCTGGCCCAGTCTTGGAATTTCTACAAGGAAATGCCTGCTTTGTTGGAGTTTTACTGAACACCATCTGTTAATCTGGGAGAGGAACTGATACTGCAGCAGTGCTGCGTCTTCTAGTCAGAGCACATTCATTTGTCTAGCTCTCTAGTTTCCTTTTATGGTACTTTATAATTGCAGCTTTTAGATTTTCAGAATATTTACTTGATTTAGTTAGTGCCTTTGTATTATACGTTTATTTATTTTTACATATTTACTTTTGAGAAGTGTCTCATGAGCTCCAAGGTAGCCTTTAAATTTACTTGTAACTCAGGCTAGGCTTCACCTCTGAGCCTTCTGTCCTTCCTGAGTGCTTGAGTTAAGGCAGAAACCCTCACCCTACTTACCATGCTATTTAAATCATGTGACACTGTTGTTTAATATTCCACTTTCATTTTCTTTGTCATTATAGGGCAGCAGGTTTGTATTTTGAGCTAGTTTACTGTGACTTCAGTAAATTTACTTCTTAGTTCTAGTAGCTTTTTCTGTGTATGTGTGTGTGTGTTAATTTCTATGTGCATAATCATGTAAACTTCATATATGGGATTTTATTTTTTATCTTCCAAATTCATTTTTCATTTATTTCTTGGTTCATCATAGTATTTTTACATTGCAACGTTTCTGTGTTGTGATTAAGATGTGCCACATTGTAAGCAAATGTCTTTCATATTTCAGAGATAACTTAGAAGACCCCCTGGATGACACTGCTACCGTGTTCCAGCAGCTGGAGCAGCTGTGTACAGTCAGCAGATGTGAATATGAAAAGACGTGTACTCTTCTTGTACAGCTGTTTGACCAAAATGCACAGAACTATCAAAAGCTTCTGCATTCTGCTTCGGGGCTAGCTGTGGACATGGCAGTTCAAGAAGGTCAGTGTGTGTTCCACAGCTGTGAGCAGTGTGCCACAGTGAGTAGACCCTTTAGTCGCTGTCAAAAATCCTGCAGTAGGCTAGGCGTGGTGGTGACACTTTTAATCCCAGCACTATGGAGCAGAGGCAGGACGATATCTGAGTTTGAGATGAGTCTGTCTTGAGGTAACTAATTTGTTTCTCCATTGAATGTCTAGTCCCTTTAAACCACTGATTGTATTAATCCATTTGGTATTTTGTTGACTTGACTATCGATTGTTAATATTTTTATGGGACACACAGGTAACAACTCAGTATCGACTCAGGAGGAACAGTTGTTAATGATCCTCAAGCAGACAGTGTGATGTCATTGTCTTTGAAGTAATGTTTTTTCCTTCTTTTCAATAGTAGACTGGACACTTGGCTAAAGTCAGCATGTAAAAGAAGCCTAACCAGATTTTATTTTTATTTATGTATTAGCCTTCATCATGGCTTTTAAATTTTTATCCTTATTATTTCATCTTTAATCTTACTAAGGGAGAGTGCACTTTTGTATTCCTTTAGATACTTTCAGATACATAGCAGGAAATATTTTTTTCAGATTTCTGAAATGCACTATAAGGAGGAAATCATTTATAGCTTTTATTATTTGTTAGGTAGTATACAAAACAGTGGGCTTCCCTGCATACCCACAGGTGTGTTTTGCTATACTTTGTTCTCATTCATTTCCTTCCTCTTCCCATGGACCCTCCGCTCCTCTGCTGTCTCTGCTCCCTTCTTCACTCCAGAGTGGCACTCCTGTTTCTGTGTCTCATGTCTTCCATTTCTTCCTTTCCTCCTTCCTCACCTTCTATGACCCTGTGTCTATTTTTGTGACATATACAACACCCACAGATATAAATATACCCTTTTATATTATGCTCATATGTTATACCTATGATTTTAAATCTACAGTCTGGGTATGGGACAAAACAAGCAATATATGTATTTTGGAGTCTCTCAAAATAATGATTTCCAGTTCTGTCCATTTCTACCAAATGTTGTGATATCTGTTTTCTTTATGACTAGACAAAATGCCATTGTATATTTGTACCCTGTTTTCTTTATCTGTTCATTTGCTGATGGGCATCTAGGCTGGTGGCATTTCCTAGCCATGGCAACGAGCATAGCACTAGACATGGAAAGTACAAGTCCCACTGTGGTCCCTCAGGAATAGATAGATGCATGAGTGCTATATTTGGGTCACGTGTAGTTCTGTTCTTATTTTCAAGTGACTATTCTCATTTCTGTATTGGTTATACAAGTTTATTTCCCAAACAGCAGCAAAAGCGTGTTTTTTCCCGTTATCATTCGTTGTCTCCATCCTAGTCATACTAAAACTGGTCAAGGGCTTCTCAGAGCAATTTTACATTTCCCTAACTGCTTTCCCGTGTATCTCCTGGCCTTTGTGCTTTTCCTTCTGACAGCTGTACGATGTCCGACAGCTCATCTGCCCTCGCCAGGACTGCTTGACAGAATCATATTTTTTTAGTGTTTAGTTTTTGTAGCTCTTTTTGTATTCTAGAAATTATGTCTTTGTTCAACATGTTTTTTTCAAATATTTTCCTGTGTAGACTTTCCCTCACTCTGCTGACTATTTCTGATGCCCTCAGAATCCCTTTAATTTCATGTATTTTCATATGACATGTCTTAAGATTATTCCTGATACCGAGTCCTTTCCAGAAAGTTCTTGTATGTGCCTGTGTCCTGAATCCTTTGCATATATTTTCCTCCAGCAGTTTCAGAGTTTCAAGTGTCACAGAAACGTTCTTTGGTCCATGCTGAGGTTAATTTTGTATGTACCCAGTGAGATACCTGGGTCAGGTCTCATTCTTCTACATAAGGAAATCCAGGATTTCCAGCACTGTTTACTTAAAGGCTGTTCTCACCAGTGCATGTCTCTAGCATGGTTGTCAGAATCAGGAGTGCACTTTGTGTGTTTCTAGGTCTTCTGTCCCACTGCTTTCCATGTCTTGTTCTTGTGCCCTTACAATTCTGTTTTAGTTAGTGTGGCTCTGTAGCAAACTTGAGGTTAAACATTTCATTACCGTCCCAGGGCTCTTTTTGCTACATAAGTACCTGACGCCCTAGCCATTCATGGTCTTTTTTGCTTCCATATGAATTTTAGGATTTTTTTCTAGTTATTTGAAGACTATCTCTGAGACTTGGTGGGGTTACACTGTTTCTGTAAGTCACTTTACTGATGAAGCTGTTTTCATAAAATGAAAACATGTGTTGATGCCAACACATGAACTAGGTGCTAACTGTAGTTTCTCCTGTCTGTGTTTTAAAGTGTTTAATGGTGTTTGCCCTCCTTGCTTAAGGTTATTATTACGTTTTACTTATTTAAAGCATCAGAATCACCTCCTACAATTTCATAAGAAATTATTTTGATTCTTTGAATTTTTAAGACTTATTTTATGCCCTAGAAAGGGAATCTATTATTTTAGACATGGTTCCATCAGCTACTGAGCATATATGTGTTTTGTATCTTTTATATGGAATGTTATGTATATATCTGTTAAGTTCATTTGATAATCATTGGATTTTAACTCTGAGAATTACTGATTTGAACTTTTATGTTCATTGGTGTTTGTTTTATGAAATTGAGGGTCGCAATATATTTTGCATATATATTTTCAGTTGTTATAGCTTTTTGATGAATCATTTTCTTTATTAGAATGTGTCACTTTCTTCTAGCTTAGAGTCTACTTTATCAGCTTTTGGAATAAATTTGCCAGTTTGTTTTAGCTTTCATTTGCTTGTATATTGCTTTCCATACTTGATTCTATGGGTGTCTTCACTATGTTTCTTGGACACACAGATAGTTGAATCTGATTTATTAACTCAGGTAGTCTGCATCTTTTATTAGTAAGTTTAGGCCATTTACAATTAAGGTTATTACACACAGGTGTCTGATGTTTCTTCTTGTTGTGTGACTTTACCTGAGGAGACATGAACAAATAGTTATCACAGATAAAAAACCAAGAACAGGCCAAACAATTCCAACTTGGCAAACTGATAAATTCATTAGAGTTATTTACAGGAGTACAAATAAGTATAGGAGGAGAGCTGACTCAGAGACAAGTACATCATGGAAAAGCCTGTTTTAGTACCAGTGATGAAGACAGCCATGTTTGTCTTTGCCTGACTGGCAGGCAGCCGAATCCCAGGAGCCTCCCTACTGTTAGGTAGCACACCTATAGAGGTGAGTTGGCTCATCCCTTTACATTGTCTCATTCTATTCCATTTTATTTTCAACATTTTCTCCATCATGTTTATTTGAAGTGATTCTTTTCTGCCCATGTCTATTTGTAGTTCTCAGTGCCCCTTGTATTTGGATGTATATTTTCTTTCTCTAAATTTGGTAAGTTTTCTGTATCAGTTGGATTCTTTACCTTTAGCATTTGTTTCAGTTTCTTCTATTCTGTGACTTCTAAGATTTGATTTCTTTTGTCTTTGTTTGTTTTTCGAGACAGGGTTTCTTTATGTAGTCCTAACTGTTCTGGAACTCAGTCTGTATGTAGATTAACCTGGCCTCAAACCCAGAGATCTGCCTGCCTCTTACTCCCTGCTGGGATTAAAGGTATGTGCCAATTCCACCTGGCAAGATGATCTCTTGATTATCCCAGAGTTCTGGGATCTTGTGGTCCTGTTTTCTTTTTCTTTTCCCCCTTTATTAATGTTTCGATTTGTGTCATATCACCCCTGTCCTCCAGCCCCAATAACTTTTTTTTCTACTTGATCAGGTTTTTTTGCTATTTTTTTTTTACTTTCATTTCATTCATTGAGTTTTAATTTTTTTATTGCATTCTAAAGCTTATGCAGTGTGTTTGTGTATGTGTATATGTGTTCATACACTCAGGCCACGCTCTTACAAAGGGATCACAGGACAACTTGTAGGAGTTCTTTCCTTCCATCTGCAGCCCTCCAGGCTCAGTGGTGGGTACCTTTATTGGGTGACCTACCTTGCTGGTCCTAATTCATTCAGGTTTTTTTTTTTTTTTCTTATTTCCTTATTTTGTTTCCTTATTTTATGTTCCTGTTTGCTTTTCTCCTTTTATAATCTAGGTGGTTTCCTTGCTGATTCTTTTTCTTCCATGTGACTGACTGATGTATATATACTGTTGATTTTTTTAATCTATCTGCTGCCCTTTCCTTTCAGGTCCAGAGCTGCCTTTGTCTGCTGGCTTGTATTCTTTCCTAAGTCACTGATCATTTTTATCAGAGCATCTTTGACATGTTCATTGACATTCGACCTTTTTTCAGTATCTTGAGTTCAGTAGTAGAGAAATCATAATCTCTTCAAGAAATCACGTTGCTTTGCTTTTTCATGCTTCCTGTGTTTCCTTATTGCAATTTGTGTGTGTATATGTGTGTGAATACATATATACACACATATCTTGGTTTGAACACCTCTTCTGTTGTTTGTTTTGAGGAGAGAGAAAAGTCTTTTGGAACCACCTACTCTTGGGTCTTTGCTTCTTTTGAATTTTGCTAATCTGCTGGGTTTCTAGGTGTGTCCCAATGTCACTGTAATTGATTTGCACCTACTGGTTAATTATTTCTGACACTTTCAAGTGCCCTTTTAAACCATTCATATATCTTTTGCCCATTTTAAAATTGGGTGATGGGCTTTTATATGTGTTCTCATTGTGAGATTGTAGGAATGCCTTGTGTTTTGTACAAAGTCTTCTTTTGTATGTATTTTGGGAAAGTACTTTTCTCAGTCTTTGCTTTGTCTTCTTACTATTTTTTTAAAGATCTAAAGTTTTCTTTCTTTGTTTTGTTTTGAGGGGGTTTCGTTGTACAGCTCTGACTGTCCTGAAGCTTGCTCTGTAGACCAGGCTGGATTGGAACTCACAGAAATCCATCTCCCTCTGTGTCCCTAGTTCTGGGATCAAAGACATGCTTCACCACGCTCTGCTAAGACCTAAAGTTTTCAGCTTTGATAGTCTACTTTCCTCACCCCCATAGGGCTTGCGTTTTCTGTATTTAAGAAATTCTATATAGCAACATCACAGAGTTTTTTTTTTTTTTTCTCTTAAGTTTAATCGTCTGAGCTGTTATGTTTAGGGCTGTGATTCATTTCAGATTAATGTTTTGACTATTGTGAGTTGTCAAGAGTTTCTTTTTTATAGGGTTGTTCTAGTATCACTTGGTGATAAAATTATCATTTTTCCTTCATTGAATTAACATGACATTTTTGCCAAATTAATTTCCTTTAAGAGAAAAGTTGATTATCAGATCATTCTTCTGTACCATTAGTTGTAGACATCTGGTCTTAGACCAATACAATTTTATGTTGTTTAGTGTTGAGCCTTCAAGTCAGGTGATATGAAAAACCTCTTATTTTGTTTTTGTTCACAGTAGGTGTGTCTGGTGGGTGAGGCCATCAGCTTGCTATTACTTTAAATATAACTTGCTGGAATTACTTTTTTGTCTCAATCTGTATTACAGATAGGAACAGCGGATACTATGGGGTATGCCACTTAAGGAGCTTTATATTGTCTTTGTAATGCTTTGTGGGTTTGGTGTGCAGTTATTAAAAATGATCCTAAATTTATTACATATTTTGATATTGTATAACTGATTAATTAGGATATAAAATTGAAATGTTTCCTAATTATGCTCTGCTTCTCTGTAAAATCAGAATTGATTTGTTTGTTGTATAGCTTTGCTGACTACTTATTAATTCAGCTGTGTGTGCACTTGCTGCAGTTGTCTACGTGATTGTGTTGTCTGCATACAGCCACAGTCCTGCTTCTACCCTTTTCTTCCCACAATAGAATTTTCCATTCCAGTGTAGACTTTTTAACTTGATCTTAATAAAGTGTTCTTTTATACATGCTTTGTCTGGGACAGTGGAACCAGTGTTTGTGAAGGATATTACCGGATAGTTTCCCTCCACCATTTTGACTTTTTCTATCTTTAATGCATAGAATTCTACCCAAACTAAGATTTCTTCTTTTTGTCTTTTTTTTTTATCATTCATTCATTCATTCATTCATTCATTTATTTATTTATTTTAAACTTCAGATTTTATTCCCCTCCCAGTCCACCCTCCAACTGTTCTACATCCCATACCTCCTCCTTGGCCCCCTGTCTCCACAATGTCCCCACCCCCCACCAGACCTCTAACCTCCCTGGGGCCTCCAGTCTCTTAAGAGGTAGGTACATCTTCTCTGACTAAACCCAGACTCAGCAGTCCTCTGCTGTGTATGTGTTGGGGGTGGGGGGTGTCTCATATCAGCTGATTTATGCTGTCTTCTTGGTGGTCCAGTGTCTGAGAGATCTCAGAGGTCCAGATTAACCCTCCTACAGGGTTGCCCTCCTCCTCAGCTTCTTCCAACTTTCCCCTAATTCAACCACAGGGGTCAGCAGCTTCTGTCCATTGGTTGGGTGTAAATATGTGCATCTGACTCTTTCAGCTGCTTGTTGGGTCTTTTGTACTTTTTTTTTTTTTTTTTTTTTTGGTTTTTCGAGACAGGGTTTCTCTGTGTAGCTCGAGCTGTCCTGGAACTCACTCTGTAGACCAGGCTGGCCTCGAACTCAGAAATCCGCCTGCCTCTGCCTCCCAAGTGCTGGGATTAAAGGCGTGCACCACCACCGCCCGGCTTTGTTGGGTCTTTTGGAGGGCAGTCATAATAGGTCCCTTTTTGTGAGCATTCCATAACCTCAGTAATAGTGTCAGGCCTTGGGGCCTCCCCTTGAGCTGGATCCCACTTTAGGCTTGTGGCTGGACCTTCTTTTCAGGCTCCTCACCATTTCCATCCCTGCAGTTCTTTCAGACAGGAACAATTATGGGTCAGAGTTTTGACTGTGGGATGGCAACCCCATCCCTCACTTGATGCCCTGTCTTTCTGCTGCAGCTGGGCTCTACAAGTTCCCTCTCCCTACTTCGGGGCATTTCATCTAAGGTCCCTCCCTTTGAGTCCTGAGAGTCTTTCGCCTCCAGGTCTCTGGTGCATTCTGGAGGGTTCCTCCAACCTTCTACCTCCCAAGGTGGCCTGTTTCCATTCTTTCTGCGGGCCCTCAGGGCTTCAGTCCTTTTCTCCCACCCAATACCAGATCAGTTCCCTCACCCCTCATCCCCTTTTCCTCCAGGTTTTCGTCCCTCTCCACATGTGATTGCTTTCTTCTCCCTCCCTAGTGGACTGAGGTGTCCTCACTTGGACTCTTCACTTGTTGACCTTTTTGAGTTCTGTGGCTGTATCTGTCCTTTTTTTGGGAGGGTGCTAATTTCACTTATTATAAGTACATACTGTGCATGTCCTTGTGGTCTGAGTTACCTCACTCAGGATGATATTGTCTAGTTCCATTTCCCGCAAAACTCAGGATGTCCTCGTTCTTAATGCTGAGTAGTATTCCATTGTGTAAATGAACACATTTTCTGTATCCATTCTCTGTTGTGGGACATTTGGTTGCTCGGGCTTTTTTTTTTCTATCACAAACAAGGCCACTATGAATATAGTGGAACATGTGCCCCTGTGGCATGGTGGGGCATCCTACGGCCATACCACCCTGAGTGTGCCCAATCTTATCTTTTTTTTTTTTTTTAATGGAAATTTGTGCTGTATTAAAATGGATTGGCAGAAAGTTATTCCTAATATTCCATTGTTTTATCATATCTATAGAATTTGGAGTGGTACACTTTATTTCATTTTTGATACTAACTTTTCAAACTTTTTTCTTTAACTGATCCAACTAGTTTTGTTGATCATTATAGAGAACCGAATTATAGTTTGGTTGAGTTTTTCAATTGCTGCTTTATTTTCTATTATTCCTATTTTAGGGTCTAGTTTTGTTTTGTTTTGATACTTTTCTAGTTGTGTTCCAGAATCTAGACTTTCATTTCTATTTTGCTTTTGTCTTTTTAAAAAATTAGACATAGCTTTTATCACACAAATCTTGATTTTTTTTTCTATTCAATAATATTTTCTAATCAAGTTATTTCTTTGTTAAGAGGAACATATTAGGATGCTCCCTGTATTCTAATTTCTCCCTTGGTCAAGTGTCTGTGACAGTGTTCCTGCTCTGCAGTTTACATATATTACATATGGTTTTGTATGAATATCAACTATTATATTAAAATGTAACAAGTGGTGGGGTTAGGAAGATATGGCTCAGCAGATAAAGGTTCTTGCCACTAAGTTTGATGATTTAAAGAACTCAAATGGAGAAAGGAGAGAAGGATTCCTGCAAATTATATTCTGACTTCCACACATGTTCTATGAGAGACTGTGTGTGTGTGTGTGTACATTAAATGTAGCAAGAGTTGGTCAAGAAAATAAAAAACCTGTCTTTCTCTAGAAGGAAATTTTATTGAAACTACAGATATTCAAAGATCTGGATAGGATTATCTGAAAATGAATAATTTATTGCTGGTGACTATGTATATATTTACTGTATTAAGTTACACCCAATTCTTTTTTTTTTTTTATGTATTTCTTTTTTATTAAAATTTGTTAAATGATGTTCCCAAAAGACCTTTTTTTTTGTTTCTTTTGTTGTTGTTTTGTTGAGGCAGAGTCTCATTATATAGCCTTGGGTGACCTGGAACTCACTATGTAGATAGGTTGACCTCAAACTCACAGAGACATGCCAGCCTTTGTCTCCTGGGTGATGGAATTAAGGGCATGCACCTCTGTGTCCAATATTTTGTGGTGGTCTTGGTTTCTATAAGAAAGCAGGCTGAGCAAGCCATGGAAAACAAGCAGTTAGAAGCACTCCTCCATGGCTTCTGCTATCAGCTCTTGCCTCCAGGTTCCTACGCAGTTTGAGTTCCTGCTTCTTCTTCTTCTTCTTTTTTTTTTAATTTATTTATTTAAATCAAATTGTAATTTTTACTTATTCACACAGGGGTTATAAACACAAAAAGGCAGGATGTGGGGAAGGGAATGACACCGGAGCGTAGGTGTTCAGGGGAGTACAGATATCTTTCAGAACAGGGTATCGGCTGACACCCAATTCTTAATGTATTCAAATAGAACTTTTTAAAGTTGTATATGCTTTAAAGTTCTTACATAATAATATTTAAAGGTCTGTCTGGCACATGAAAAATTTTAATAAATGTTTTCCATCTTTCTAGTCAAAAAGTCAGCGAGATGAAATTTATCTGCCTTTTAAAGATGCCTATAATGTAGTCAAAAGTAATTGTTACTATATTACAAAGAATACCCAGCATTGCTCTGTATATTGTGTGCAGTAGTATTCAATTTCTTTTGTGCAGACTCAACAGTTCAGTTAATGTTGAACAAAGAAAATTATATGCTTTAGTTATGTGTGCTTTAATTTAGATGCTTAATGGCTTTTAATGTTACAAAATAAGTTTATTATTATATTATGATCTCATTTGTATTATATTGTCTTGCTCTCTCATATCTGTGGTGATATGGTCATGGTTTACAAAAACAATAATCCCTAAGAAATAGGTCATTAACAGTAGTTAACGATTACTTGTGATCTATGGTAATGACTGATTTCTTTGGGATTATTGCAGTTATAAACCATAATTACAGATTATTACAGCAATAATTATTTTGTTAAGGAAAAAATGTTCTATGCTTGAACAGCTGCTAAAACAAGTGCCTTGAATATTTCAGGATTAAGAGAAAAATGGGAAATTATAATGAAATTTAATCTTATAAAATGAGATTCTAAGAGATTTATAGATATGAATCTTGTGTATCAGATAATTTCTTCTAAGTTTGGTTTAGATGTATTGTTGACATGCTTCTTTGAACTTCTGGATGCAGTTTAGGGATGAAACTAATTTTTTTTTTTGTATGTCCTTAAGGTGTACAGCATGATGTTTTGATAGACATTTCCATAATGAAGTGAGTGCTGTAGTCAGGGTTGTTGTTACCTGTCCACCCCGTCCTGCCTTAGTTTGTGTGCCTGTGAAAAAGAGACAAGAACTCCCGAGTGCTGCACATTCCTTTATGCTGTACGCTGTTTCCCTGTAGTTCCCATGTGTCTTCAGTCTTTAGGTGTAATTGTTCTATGACTACAACTTTGTACCCTTTGACCTTCTTCTTCCCCTTTCCTGCCTCTGACGGATATCTACTTTTGTCTATGTATATCACACTTTTTTACTTGATTCTGCATATAAGTAAGAATATGCAATATTTTTGCTTCTATGCCTGATTGATTTCTCAATGTGACTTTTCAGTGTTGCAGTTTAAATAGAAGTTTGGGAGAATGTTTATTATGAGAAATACCACCACACCTTTAGCTGAGTCTCAGAATTGTATCTGACAGCTTACCAATAGCTCTTTACTGTTTCTTGCTAATACCACCTCTAGCTTGATCAGCTTCTTCCCAAGAGAAGAAGCTTCTGCTTCAGTTCCCAAACCTTAAGAGATTGTGTCCTTCTCAATCAAGGAAAGGGCCAATGTTTCAAAGTGTACCAATGAACTTCCATTTAAATGTACCATTATTGTAGTGAAATGCCTATAATTTTGTCACATGCTCCTTATACATGGTATTAATTTGATAACCAAGGTGTCATTTTGAGGTCATAATGAAAGAATTAAATTGTTTGAATATTGAGATGTCTTATGTATAGTTTCATTAGTCTACTATTAGACAATAGTGCTGTTTATATAGCATTATAAAAATCATCCTGACTTAGGAATTCCATGCCAGTAGATTCAGCTCTTGAACATGAAGTCCTTTTTGCTCCCTCAGACCGTCACACTTTGAGATAGATCTTCCAAAATCTTGACAGTATTAGTATTTTCTGAATGTCTCCTCTTTGAGAATTGTTTTCAGTCTGGAATCGTTTGCTTGTTTATCATACAGTCAGCATTAAGGAAGTTATGCAATGAGTTTGATCTAACTTTTGCGATAGTAAAACATTGTCAGAGTGGGAGCAACTTAAAATTCTTAACTAATATGCAATTTCATTTTCTAATATAGCTTCTGAAGGGAGACAGAATAAAAATGTAAATGTTAGTATGGTTTTATGGTATTTTGTGTGTGTGTGTGTCTGTGATACAGAAGTACCATTAAAGGGGCATTATTCAACAATAATAAGAATAGCCAGAAGAGACAGAGAGAATGCCTGCAGTTCTGACTCCTGTGCATTATTAGCATACTTAGGAAGGAAGAGGAAGCAGTACATCCCTAATGTAGTAAATACCAGATATAAGACTTGAAGCTAGCCTTTGCTTTTGGTGGCATTGGTATTGCTCAGCATGCTGGTTTTCCCCTCCATGCCTCTTTCTCTTGAAATAAAGTCTCCCTGTTTAGTTAACAGACCTTTATCACATTCTCAGCAACTTCTGCTTTTTAAAATAAACATTTATCATTTGATGGAGAAATATAAAAATTGTATACATGGAAAACTTTGATCTGTTTTAAATTAGTTTTCTTAAACAATACCTAAGTGGCAAATGGTTCAGTTCACATTAATGGGAAGCCTCCCTAGTAAGTTTTAAAGCAGCAAGATTAGTGTGTAGTGTGTTATTCAGGCCTGTAATCTAGGACCAAGGAGGTTAAGAGAAGACTGAATTTGGGGACAGCTTGGCCTATATGCATAATGTACTCAAGGACAGCTTGAGTTAGGTAGTGAGACTTACCTCACACTACATCAGCAACCCCACATTCCCCAAGGAATAGGGACTCAGCTCAGTAACAGAGTTTAAAAGAGCAGTATTAATTATTATCTAAATAATATCTAAATATCTAAAGTGATAAAATGTAAAGGAGATAATTGGTGATTATTTACTCTTAAATTATATGTTTTGCTGTTAGAAATATTGTTATTTGGAGGGGGGTGGGTTCATAGGCTCTTGATGTGTAACTTGACCCAGTTCCTAAAGTCAAGGCAGTATTTCTGCCTCAGTCCTCCCAAGTGATGGGACTATAGGCAAGTGCCATCATGCCTGACTTATAGTAAAATATTAAAAAAAAATAGTGACTCCCTTAGGGCAGGTAAAACGTTACATTCAATAAAAATTATGCTTGCAGTATTTCAGAATTACATTTATTTTAGAAGTGACTAATATAATTTACACACAGTGCAACTGCTAGTCTGATAACTCGTTAGAGTCACTGTTAAGAGCCTCATGATGACTAGGATTCTAGGAAATATAGCTGATTCTTGTGATTTGCTGATAATGGTCTATATAATCGGAACATCATATTCACAAATATCAAATCATTATTCCCGTGAGTATTATTGGATTATAACATTTCCATCACACTGTCGACACAGAACCATTGTTTTATGTGTAAGTTTTTATAAGACTCTTTATTTAAATGTATTGTTGGTTCATTAACATTGAACTCAGACCCAACAGCACTATTGACTCATACCCAAATACAGCTTATCTAGCACAGAATTTGGTGTACAGAAGGCATGTGCCTTAGTTACTTCTCTATTGCTGTGAAAAAATATTCCATGACCAAGACAACTTAGAGAAGGAAGCCTTTTAAAAAATTTTTTAAAATTTATTTTTGTATTTACATCCTAAATATTGCTGCCCTCCATTCTCGGTCCCTCCTCATGGAATTCTCCCCTCCCTTTGACTCTGAGAGGGAGATTTCCCTATATATACTTCCACCCTGGCGCATCAAGTCTCTGCAGGATTAGGTTCATCCTCTTGCACTGAGACCAGACAAAGCAGCCCTCTGCTGCATATGTGCCTGGGGCCTTGGACCAGCTGCTGTATGCTCTTTGGTTGGTAGCTTAGTCTCTGGGAGCTCCAGGAGTCCAGGTTAGTTGACACTGTTGGTCTTTCTGTGAGGTTGCCATCATCTTCAGGGACTCTAGTCCTTCACTAACTCTTCCATAGAGATCCCCGACCTCCATCCAAGGTTTGGCTGTGGGTATCTTTATCTGTCTCAAGTCAGCTGCTGGTTAGAGCCTCTCAAGAGGGCTGCTATACTAGGCTTCTGTCTGCAAGCACAACATTAGTCATTAATAGTGTGAGGGATTGGTGCCTGCCCATGGGATGGGTCTCAAGTTGGGTAGGTCACTGGTCAGCCATTCAAGACGGAAGCATTTAATTGGGTCTTCCAGTTCTAGTGGGCTGGAAGTTCATCACTATCATGTTTATAGCATGGCAAGTGGCATGGTGCTGGAGCTGCCATTGAGAGCTCATATTCCCATTCACAAACAGAAAGCAGAAAAAGTACTGGGATGATCTAAGGCTTTGGAAACTTTAAACCCACCCCTTTTGACACACCTCCTAATCCTTCCCAAATGGCCACCAACTGGGGACCAAGTATTCAAGTACCTGAGACTTACAGGGGTATCTCATTCAAACTGCGTTCACATAATGCTCCCTCCCCCATTCAGAAACACTGTATAGCACAACTGGGCTATCTCAAAGATTAAATCATTAATGGCATATAAATGGGAAAACAATAAAGAGACTAAAGGGAATACTGGTTAGAGCTGAAATAAGAGGGTCCCCAGGACCCTTATTTCTGGTGTACCCAGGAGCTGGAATCGGTCTACCAGATAACTCAGCCTTTAATGTTGGGCACATACATGTGAATTATTTTGAGTATCAATTTGGGGTTACAAATAAGTTTTAATGAAAAGTTAAATTTGAAAAATCAGGGAATCAACAAATAAGAATTAGTTGTAGCACATCTAATGTAGAATGGACAACTTAAAGAATAGAAATATAATTACAGTTTATATTTATTCTTAGTGTATTTTAAGAGATCAACACATTGGTAATGTTAAACTAGTAAAACATGGCAAGGCTGTGATTTAGACTCTGGAGTTGAGTAGAGAATCTAACAGACAAAAGGACCTGTTGTCGTGCACTAGACAGTCTGCTGGAGTCAGCAAGCAGTAAGTAAGCAGCTGTATACAATGTGTCGAATGTTAGAATCATTCTGTGCTAAAGTAAAGAGTAGAGGGGCCTGTGTCATCAAAGCGTAGGAATTAGTTAATAGTGGTTCTTTAAATCTGTTTTCTGGGCTCTTTGAGGTATTGTTGTTAGCTGAGAGCCGAGGCTAGATCTGGCTATACTCATCTTCCTCATCAGGCTGGTATCTATGGTAGAATTTGTGGACCTAAACATAGGAGGTCATGCAGCTCTCAGAATGATGCATAGGTAGAAATGTTTATGATTTGGGGTTAGGCATTTCTTTCTTATCAAGTATCACCAAACTGACAATAACAAGAATAGCTAACTAGTTGGAGTAAGAATTTTGTTCATTGAAGAACCATCAATAAGGTGAAAATAAAACCTACAGAAAGGCAGCAACATATAATAGTATGTGACAAGGAACTCACTCCTAAAATACATGAGGGACTTTTTACAGCTCAGTAATAGTGACAGCTCTTAAAAATAGCCCAAGGACTTAAGTAGACTTTTCTCTGTAGAAGGCATAAAAGTAGCCAGTAAGCACAAGAAACTGTGCTAAATATCATGAGGCATGAGGGAAAGCCTCTTCAGATAACAATGAACTGCTACCTCATGCCTGCCAGGATAGATATAAAGAGAAAAAACAGCAGAAAATTACAAGTGTTAAGGAGAACAAATGAAGAACATAGGACTCTATGCTTCATTGGTAGGATTGCCAGTCGGTGCATTTGATGAAAGCAATGTGAGAGGTTCTCACATGGCACAGCAGTCCACTCCTAGGTTTGTGGAGACGTAAAAGCATGCGCCTACACAGTGTACACCATGTCCATCATAGCATTGGGTATAGCCAAGAGATGAAGATGAACCCAGCATCTAACAGCTGAAGGAGTATATCAAATAGAACCTCTCCGAACAATGGCAAGGATCAGCTGTGAAGTACACAGCACAACTCAAGGTTGACATTGTGTGACGTGAAAAACATAGTCAAAAAGAAGCATCATGAGATTCTGGGCATATAGCTTGACCAAGGCAGGGCCACAAAATGGTTGCTGCGGTTGGATGAGGAGGAGAAGAATGATACCGCCATACCTAACTCCTAACTCTGTCAGGTTTAAGCTTAGCACAGTCCATCTTTGTTAGACTTAAATTTAGAAATAAGAAAATGTAAAAAATTTGTAGTGTTGGCTTCATAAACTTGTGAATTTACTCAGAAGAGTGGCTTATGTGTTTTAAGTGAGTTCTATGGTATATGAGTTTTTTACTTCAGCAAATATGTTAAAATATAATAGATCCATGGGTTAGAAGTCCCCTAGAACACAGAATATATCAGGACTGTAAGATTTGTTTTTATAGATATTGAAATTGGCAACTACTATGATAAAATATTATTGGAGAAAGTAACAGTGAGCCAGTGTCTGGTTTTTAAAATAAGTCAAAATAATCTACAGGCAAGTAGATAACTGCATCAACAAAGAATTCATAATTTGATGATGTAAGAGGTAAAGATGAGTACTTTATGATTAAGAAAATATTCTAGAAGTAGAAATGAGGATTATGAGTACTTAATCCATTCAGTGTTCAAGTTGCAAGACTCAAAGGTTTGGTAGACGAAGTTACACTAACCGTTAGCATGCCTACCAGGGGAAACTATATATTGTCTAGACTTTCTATTGAGCTGGCAACACGTTTGAAGCATAAACATTAACTCAGCTTCTTACATGAGCTTTGTGCTAGTGTTTTATTAATACATGCTGTGGAACTTGCTTTGTGATGTGTTTGATCACATTAGATCAACCTTCAGTTGTTTCATGTTGCTAATGGATACACTGCAAAACTGACAGTTTCTGAGTTGTTCAAGGTTCTATGATAGACAAAAGAGGGTGTGTATTTGCCAGAATATATTTCTTATTTATGGGGTTTTGTCATTGAAACAGGTTGCAGATCCCCTGCTGTTACAAGGGAGTGGTTTGTTGATTGTGCCATATAATAATCATGACTGCTGACATCTGCAGGGAAAGTATTGTTGAAAATGTCTTTGTTCTCCTCATGTCCTTTAACAAGCACAGGCTTTTTTCTGAATTATTCAGTATATTTAAACAACAACAAAGGTCACATGGAGAGATTCTTTTTTTTTTTTTTTTTTTTTTTTAAGATTTGCTTTTATGTGTATGAGTATTTTGCCTGCATATATGAATTTGCATCATGTGCCTGCCTGGTGCCTATGGCGATCAGAAGTGGGCGTTGCATACCCTGGAACTGGAGTAAGAGAGAGTTGTGGGCCACCGTGTGGATGCTGTACCATTGAACCATTACTCTGTCCACTAAGATTTCTTAATAAAAGAAACAATTAATTTTGGGATTCTGAAATAGTCTTTGAAAAATCAGTTTTCAATAATGACACAAAATTTCTCTTGAAATGACATTTTCCTGCAGGTCTTAAAAGTGTTAGAGAATCTCATACTTCTATTGATAAATCTAGAGATCTAACATAATACTCTTTAAAAATCATTTAGCTAAGAACTCTATCCCTAGAGTTACTAATTTTGGCTTCTCTAAAGTAAACTTTATGAAAACTATAGATATTTCCATTGGGGTGGGCGCTGTCTCTCTCTGTCTTTCTCTCTGTGTTCATTTGTGTACATGTGTACATGTTTATTTGGAAACCATAGACCAACCTTAGATGTTGTTCCTTCTGTGCTGCTTGCTGGCTTTTGGATCAGGGTCTTTGAGTAGCCAGTCAGCAACTTACCAAGGAGGCTAGACTATGGCTCACCCGAGAGCCTGTCTCTGCTTTCTGATGCTGGGATTATACGTGTGTGCCACCACACCCAGCTTATTTTATGTGAGTCCTGAAGACCACTCAGGTTTTCCTGCTCAAAAAAATTTTTCCCCATTTGCACTTTACTAAGTCCCTAGCTTTTTGTTTCATTATTTAAATCTGTGTAATCCTTTGTTATTTTTAGCCATGTAGGTAACTCAATAATCAGTGAATTGCATAGCAAAACTTGTGGATTTTAAAATATGAAAAAGTCTAAAGAGTAATTCATTATCATCTATAATGTTACAAGCAGAAGGAGTTCCAAAATGAAAATAGACACACACCTTCAGGAAATTGACCATTCAGAACAAATGATCGTTGTTTGTAAGTCTTGATACATACTCAATACTGGCCTAGAATTCTCTGTGGAGTGCAGCCTGACCTCAAACTTGCCATCCTTCTGCCTCAGGCTTCCAAGTCCTGTCAATACAGGTGTATACTATCTGACTCAGCCCACAACCATACATTTTAGTAATTTTTTTAAGGGGTGGTGGTGGACAGAATCTCATTGTCCAGCCCAGGCTAGCCTAGAATTGATAAGAGATCGTGCTGTCCTCCTGCTTTAGTAACCCCCTCTCAAGTACTGATTACCCTTCATGCACCACTGTGACCACAATTGCAGTCCTTTGCCTGTATAACAACTGGCTATAAACAATACAATTAGGTCTTATTATCAAGTTTAATTTTTTGTTTGCTGTTTGAGACTGGTTCTGTATTAGGGAGCTCTGCTGGAACTCACTAAGTAGACTAGGCTGTCCTCAACTCAAAGACCCACCTGTCTTTGCCTCCCTCTTGCTGGGATTAAAGATGTCTGTCACCACGCCCAGATCTATTAAGTTATTTTCATCATGTCTTATTTTTCCCCATTTGCAAATGAAAACCTTAAGGCTTAAAGAGGTAAGTAAGGAACTCACTTAAAATTGAAACAGATTGGTGGGACTGGCATTTATAAGTAGTTTTTTTTTTTTCCTTGCTAGAATACCTGTTAGTATCACTGCTTTGATAAATTCGAAACCCGATGCTCTACTGTCTGTTGAAAATTGACTTTTATAATAGTTGATCATTTGTTTAAAAAAAAAAATAGATGTTTTTTGCTGATCTGGGTATTTTCTGAAAAATAAGCTTATTTCTATCAATTACTTCACACTGTCTTTCTTTGTTTGTTGTAAGGACGTCTTGCATGGCTGATATACTTGGTTGGCACAGTTGTAGGAGGGAGATTAACATATACCAGCACAGATGAGCATGATGCTATGGACGGAGAATTATCTTGCCGGTGAGTAACAATTATTTACTCCACAGCTGAAAGAACTTTAGCCTTTGTTTTAACTTTATATGGCCAAGTGTAAAAAGGCACTTGGCCTTTGGATATTAGTTCCCTTTTTACTCATAAGAAAATCTGTGCACAGAGATTAAATGATTAGAATTTGATTCTTCAACAGATAGGCTGAGATTTACTTGGTATTCACCCCCTAGCTCTAGTGATCACAACCTTAATAAGCTATTGAATATCTCTTTACACATTCTTAAACTGAGGAAATTCTTGTGTGTGAATATTGTGAATAGCTTGCCTTTCCACAGATCTTGACTAAATAGCATATTTTCTGCACACTCACGCATGGTTTTTGTTTCATTTTATTTTGGTGAAGACTTAAACTTAATGAAAATAAATATCATAGGAATTTCCAGAGTACTGCTGTTAGTTTTAAAGACCTTTGAGTATGGTGAATGTGGAGGCGTGTATACACTACATGTGCATGCTCAGCCTTTTTACAAGCAGACATTGTTACAACATTGTTTTGTAACTAGAAAAATGGAAATAGTATCTATTTGGGGACTGTATAAAGATTCAAATGAGTAATTTTTTAAATGCTTAGAACAGTGCTTGGTAAACAGTGATGTATTACTCATACTCATTTAAGTTAAATACAGCTTTGTGAACATTTACCCTGAAAGTTAAATTTTTCTAGACTATACCATAGTTTAAATTTAATTTTCAGATTTTAAGTTTTTTTCAGTCTTTATTATAAATTACCTCCAAGTAAACATTGTTTTTAAAGATAAAGAGAATTTCATTAAAGTAATGTTTCATATGTGAGCACACTGTCACTGTCCTCACACACACCAGAAGGGGGCATCGGACCCCATCACAGATGGTTGTGAGCTACCGTGTGGGTGCTGGGAATTGAACTTGGGACCTCTGGAAGAGCAGTCAGTGCTCTTAACAACTGAGCCATCTCTCCAGCCCTCAAATTAATTTCTTAAAGCTGAATAGGTCATCACAGTTTCTGTAGCATATTAAAGACTCACAGTAGAGATCATCAATTGGCTTTGGGAAGAGTTATACATGGTTAGCATCCTTAATCTGAAAACATGAAATTCATAGTTCTGAATTTCTGATTAAAATCTGAAACTGAATTCCAACACAACTAGCAAATATACCAAAATCTAAAAAGCTTGGAGATCTAAAATACTTAGTGTTTCAAATCCTTGATATATAATATACAAATGTACCAATTTCTTCTAAACTCTAAGCCTGGGTGTGTCAACATTTCTCTTCTGCTGAATACTATATAATAGGATTATTATTATTGATAAGATAATATAACAAGCCAGGCAGTGGTGGCACACGCCTTTAATCCCAGCACTTGGGAGGCAGAGGCAGGCGGATTTCTGAGTTCGAGGCCAGCCTGGTCTACAGAGTGAGTTCCAGGATAGCCAAGGCTATACAGAGAAACCCTGTCTCGAAAAAAAAAAAAAGATAATATAACAAATGGCTTGTGTTAATTTGTATTTCTTTGGTTCTCTATGCCATTCAGAATTCTTTCCATTTTTATGATTTTATTTTTTATTGCTGATATTTATGTATCAACTACTTGTTTTGCATTTGTAGTATGCACTGTGTGTGCTTATTCCTCTGGTGGATGCACTTGTGTGTGGTGCATGTGTAAAATGTGCTTGAGGAGGCCCAAAGCTGACGTTAGGTACTGGATCACTCTCCATTTATTTACTGCAGCAAAATCTGTCACCAATTTTTTAAGCTATCTAGCTGGCCAGTTTGCCGCAGGTGTCTCCTGTTTCTGCATCCTGTGTGTGTGGATGACAACTGGTCTCTCCACCTGCCCACCTTGTTTTGTGGGTTCTGGAGATTCCAAATCCATTCTTGCTGTTTGCATGACAAGCCCTTTGTTTACTGAGTCATCTCTTTGATCCCTATCTCACTTTCTTTTGTGATTATCTTTTAAAACTTACTACTACTAATAATTATGTTTATATTAAAGTTCTCAATATTTTATTATTCAAATTGTTAACTAAGGCCAACTCTATCTTGTAATGGCTTATAATGCCACATATCTTACACAGAATTCCTATTGTCTTTTAATAGATTTTCTTATGTTTCCATTGATCCAGAAATCTGTTGTTACAATACCATTACTCTTTGTGTGTGTATGGGGTTGGGGAGTGTGTAGGGATGGGTGAGTAATATATATGAGCAGATGTGTGTGCGGGTGTGCACACTTGTCAGACCAGAGAAGGAGGTTGGGAGTATTCCACCTTGTTTTTGAGATGGTCTCTCCTTGAACCTGAGGCTCACTGTTTGATCGCTAGCTGATCCACGGGCTTCTGGGACCTGCCAGTCTTTGCTCTGCAGCACCGAGGTTAACAGGCACATGTGGCCATCCTTGCCTTCATGTGTTAGCTGAGGTTTTGAACTGTAGTCCTCTTTTTGCATACCGACTCTCTTACCCCACCAGCCATTTCACTGTCCTTAACTGTATTCTGAAAGTTTTGATAATATGTTGTAATTGTGAATAGAATTTTCTCATTGCATATCCTTTCATCCTGTGTATTATCCTTTTAATAAAATTTGAACCTATAATTATATCTTAATTAAAACTTTTAAAAGATAAAACTTTTAACCTGGATATATAAAAATATTCCTTAGTTTTACCAAGACTTATTATTTCTTATACCAAATTAAGTTACTTGAAAATTCGAGTAGTAACTAATGGTTAGGGCCTTTATTAAATGCTTATATAACTTTTAAGCACATGAAAAATAAGCCCTGTGTCATCTTTTAACCAATATTATATATCGTATTAAGTAGAAATTAGGTGCTTCTGCTTTTGTTAGTTTGATATTTTAAAAGTTTTCATCATTATCCAAAAAGTACATACTGGCACTAGTTCTAGAAAAAATGTCTAATAGGACAGAAAGCAGATATCTACCTGCCCATTTGAAGAAAATTAATTTTTTCTTTAAACAACAAGAGTATTTAACTTGAAAGAAGACTTATCTTTTTACATTGCCTACAAAATAGGGTCAAGTGGAACTTATGAGCTGATATTTTATTAGGATGTTGTGATAAATTGCAGTTTTTCAGAGAATTAAGAATGATGGAAAATAGGTGAGAAAAGAAGAGGCAATGTTTGTCAGCTCTTACTGTTTGGATTTTTGTTTTTGTGACTCATCTTCATAATAAATTTGTTTATAAACTTGAAATCAATTCTCACAGTGCTTTTGCTCTCATTTCAAACCTGAGAATAAGGATAAAACAAAGCAAAACAAGAAACCCTGAATGCTTGTGGCTGAGTTTCTCAGCTGAGTATGATGACAGCCTCTGGTTTCTCGTTCAGCTGCTCACTGCATAGATCAGTGTACAAGTAAATGGAAGGGGAGGGCTGGGCACTGGGGAGTGTTTAAGTTTTTGTGGTACATGTGGTGTCTCTGGCATTGAGGAGTATAAGGATAAGAAAAGAAAACATATGATGGACAAAAAAATGATCAAGAGTAATGCAATGAACTTTTGCTATGGTTTCTCAGCTCCTTAATCCCACTTAAGACTGTAGGGGTGTACCCTTCCCCCAAACTATTCTAACCATATACCCAGAGACCACACTGTTAAGTTGGACTCTTCCCTTTGCTTCTAGCATACTTCCTTAGAGCAGTAGAATTCTGGTTAGTTCTAAAAGGTCCTTTTAAGGGCTCTGGGACACTAGTCACTGTAGCTTTTTTGTTAATGATGTTTGTAGCAAATTCTACTCACATAGCTGCATGTTCTAGTGCAGGAGGAGTTTCACCTACTGCCCCCATTCTTTCCATTGCAGCAATATGGACCTTTGTTCAGTTGGTGGCACCAAATCCCAAGGTTCTTACCTGGCATTGTAGTGGTGGATTCTACCATGAATAGGACTTGTCTTTATGCGTGTAGCACTCCCACAGTTACATGTCCCAACTGTATGTCTATCTCATAGATCAGAGGTTTCCTTAAATCCAATGCGCTGTCACTACAAAATTTCTTCTTGTTCATGTCGCATTTCCTCCTTACAGATCTACGGTCTCCATTTGTCCTAACCTCCGGTTGTCTGTGCTTTGTACCTCTTCGTTGTACATCTCTCCTATGATGTTCTCGGAGCTCCATCAGATTCTGTGTTATTGGAATTATCTGGTGCTCCTGGTGAGCTGTCCTCCAGAACTACTTTAGCTTTGCTTGAGCCTCTGATGCTGTGGTCAGCACACTCTAATTCAAAAGCACCAGATGGTAGATGTCAGAGTGGCTTCCCTAAGGACTCAACAGTGTCTTTTCCTGAAAGTCTTCCTTAGTCATTCACAGCGATTATAGTCCACTTGGCCACACAGAAAAGGCTTCCCCATGTTGAGGGAAGTTTAGGGATACGGAGTACACACTGGCATTCAGAGCAGGCAGGCCTGCCCTTCCCAGCATGTCTTGTCCAGTTCCTCTCTGGCAGTCTCCTTGGGTTAGCATTTATTAGTGGAAACACTTCCAGCTTTTTTTTTTTCTTAGTTTTGTCCTCTTCTCCTCATTGATGTTAGGAAATCGTTTACAGAGTGACTATATAGTCTTTTCTCCTAGTTTTCTAAAAATTTTTATATTAGTTAATATACGGTGATTTATTATGGTTTTATACAGTCATTGGAGGCTGTCCATTTGCCCATTTGAAATTATTGGCAGGTTGTTAGTACTGGTAACGCTTTTTTGGAATGTAGTTCTCTTCCAAGCTAAAGTCGTTATTGCTCTTCATTTTTTTATTAATTTATTTACTTTATATAGTGATTACAGCTTCCCCTCCCTCCTCTCCCCCAGTATCCCCTCTTACTCCTCCTCCATTTCCCCTTCCTTTCTCCTCATAGAAGAAGTGGCCTGCCATGGATTGCCCACCTTGGCATATCAAAGTTGCAGTAGGACTAGGTACAACTTCTCCTATTGAGCCTAGACAAGATAGTTCAATTAAGAGAAAGGGGTCCAAAGGCAGGTAGCAGAGTCAGAGACAGCCCCTGCTCCATTTGTTAGGTGTCCCACATGAAGACCAAGACCTCTGTGGCTCCTTCAATCCCTCCTCCCCTCTTCCACAGGTTTCCCTGAGTTCCACCTAATGTTTGACTGTGAGTCTCTGCATCTGTTTCTACCAGTTGCCGGGTGAAGCCTCTGTGATGACAGCTATGCTAGGCTCCTGTCTGCAAGTATAGCAGAATGTCATCAATAGTGTCAGGGGTGGGCACTCTCATGACATGGTCTTAAGTTGGGCCAGTCTTTGGTTGTCCCTTCTCTCCATTTCTGCTCCATCTTTACTCCTGCACATCTTGTAGGCAGGACAGATATTTCCTCGAAGGTTTTGTGCATGGGTTGATGTCCCAATCCCTCCATTGGAAGTCTTTTCTAGTTACAGTGGCTGGCTCTTTCAGATTCCATATCCCTCATTGCTAGAGTCATAGCTAGGGTCACCCTCATAGATTCCTGGGAGTTTCTATTGCCCTAGGGTTCTAGCTTGTCCTAGAGTTGTCCCCAGTTCCCCACTGACTCCAGTTTTCTTTCACAGTTCTCTCTCCCTCTGTGCTTCCCACACCTGATCCTTCCTGTTCCTCCCCCGTTACCACCTTTTTTCTTTCTTTTTTAAAAAATTTATTATAATTTCTTTTTACTTATTCATACTTTACATCCTGTTCACTGCCCTCCTCCTCATCACCCCTCCCACAACCCTTCCCCTCTTCCCTGTCCCCTTCTCCTCTGAGTGGGCACCCCCCCCTCCCCAAGGTATCTCCTAACCCTGGCGCTTCAAGTCTCTGCAAGGCTAGGTGCTTCCTCTCCTATTGAGGCCAGACAAGGTAGCCCAGGTACTTACAAAATGTATTGATTTTGTTAATGCAAGGTATTTTGCAATCACCTACTAGGAAAAAATAAAAATGTTGAAGGATGTCTTCAATAAAAATGCAAAGCTGAGAACTATGTATTATGTAGAAAGTTAAGAAATTTACCCTTATCTTATAATTTGCTAATAATAACAGTTTTTAATAATATTAAATTGAAAAATTTATCGTAGCCGGGTGGTGGTGGCGCACGCCTTTAATCCCAGCACTTGGGAGGCAGAGGCAGGCGGATTTCTGAGTTCGAGGCCAGCCTGGTCTACAGAGTCAGTTCCAGGGCAGCCAGGGCTACACAGAGAAACCCTGTCTCAAAAAAAAAAAAAAAAAAAAGAAAATTTATCGTTTGTATCAAATGATAATAGTTAATAATAGTGTGATATTGAATATGGTTGAAGTATCCTAGTAATGCTTTTCTGTAATCCCAGCTACTCAGGAAGATCACAAGTTCAAGGCCTGCCTGGGCTACAGAATGAATTCAAACCAGCTTGGGCAACTTAGTGAGACCCTGTTTAAAATAAAACACAAAATGAGGAATATAAATTGTAGAATGCTATAGGGACCTAGGTTCAGCCTCCAATCAAATCTTCTGTCTACATACAGCTCGATTTTCTTTTAAAAATTTTCAGTATTTTTGTATGTTTTAGGTAAAAATTTAATGATTCATTAATAGTGTACTGAATGTACTAAGAACCTTAATAGATATGGTTCTGAATTTTCAAAAATTGAATCATGATTTTGAAACATTTATAAATAAAAAGTGAAGAACATTAATATCTATTTACTAAAAATATAAGGATATTTACTTTTATATCTGTGTATTATAGATTTATACATATATATCATATATCTATATATAACTTTTAGTAGAGTAATATGTATATCGTCACTTATAAGAGGGTTATATTTATATGTAAAGACTGGGAGAAACTAGACCAATTGAGCCTTAAAAAGGTAGGATTTCAAATGGTTATGTGCTTTTGTATTTTATTACTTTTGGAGTGATTATGTGTTTGTAATAAATACCTGTGTATTGTTCCTCTGAGAATTTATACTAAAGCTTTCTTTTTTCTTCATGGAAAGTGTTTTTTCAGCTTATATCTTTAATGGATACCAGATTGCCTCGCCGCACCAATGAGAAAATAGAACTTGCAGTTCTCTGGTTCCTGGATCAGTTTCGTAAGACTTACGTTGGCGATCAGCTTCAGAGAACCTCAAAGGTAGGTGTGCACTATCAGAAAGCCATAGCGTGCTACTGGGAACAGGTGGGAGTTGAGTGATAAATCTTGTCTCTTTACCACAGACTGTTAAATTGACATTAAAACACAATGCAAAATCAATTTACTTGTTTCAAACATACATTTATCATTTTCTCTAAAGGAATAATATTTTTATTCAGATAGTAATTTAAATACTTTGGATTTTAAAATGCAACTTAATAGATAATGTCTTTTTACATTTCACAATTGAAAACAAGATTTGCTGTTTTAATAGTTCTGAGGTTTGGAGGGGTGGACATCTAAGTGATTTCTAGTATATTTCAGTCATTCCTTGGCATTCTTACATGCCAAATCGTGTGGACTAGCTGAATTTAGATATATACTAAACAGACAGCAGCTTCATCACGGTGATGTTGGAGGACTGGTAATGCGATAATTGAAAGGTTAGCATTGGCAAGTTTTAGATAAATTGATTTAAAGACATAATAAAAGATTATTGAGGGTGTTTATGTGAGTCCTAAGGGAATACTTAGGAGTATGCACATGCTTCTATATTTATGCATTCTACATCCATGGGTTCAACCAGCCATGCCTTGAAAACAACATTTTGTTTGTATTAAATATGTTTTAACTTTTTCCTTGTCAACATTCCCTAAAAACACATAGAAATTATAATAACACTTCTTGTACATGTTGTATGTAATCTAGAGATGACTTAAAATGTAAGGGGAAGATGTGTGTGTAGGTTATATGCAAATACTATGAAATTCTTTTTACTACTTGCAAACCATTATTTGATTTTAAGACTATGTTTTATGAGGTTAGGGTCATAGTATGGGGGTAAAGCACTTGATTAGCATACATAAGGCACTAGGTTCAATCCACAGTACTGAAAAATGGGGACAAGGGGAGAAAGGGAGTTGGGGGGAATAGGGAGAGAGATAGGAGCAGAAAAAAAAAAAAGACTGAGTGATTTTTTTTTTTTTTTTTTTGGATAGTTTCAGGTAAAAATTTTCTTTACCTTTAAAAGAAGTGATACAATTTCATACTTTCTTGCTTGAATATATATGACATTTTATTTGGCCACTAAGCAGTCTTTCCAATCTGGATGTTGACAATTTTCCAAAAACTTGCATAAAATATAAAATATAGTATATAATATTATAAATATATAAAATATAATATATGATAGTTCAGATACCAAGGTGGATTCCCCAAAGAGTCATAAAAGACATGTCTTAGAACTGTGTCCTGTGAGTGGGAAATGTGCTGAGCTGTTTAGTAAACAGTCCCTGTTAGATTCTTTGCTGAGAACCTGACAAGTATTATCTAACTGATTCTCATAAAACCAGTATGAAAAAAAAAAACCAGTATGAAAATAGTTATTTCGTTAACAGTTTCCATTTTATCAACATGGAAACTGAGGCTTTGAATGCTTGAATAAATGTTCCTGCATTTTGGATCCATATTTGATTGGATGCCTTATTGAAAGCCTGTCCTGCCATTGACTTTGCTGAACAGACTCTTCCATATAGGATCTCTGCTGGAAAATCCTTTTTTGCCTTCTAATATTCAGGAAGCATTGGGTGGAGCCCAGAATGTTTCCACTGTGCTTCTTGTGACTGCTCTGTGCCCTGCTTTTGCTGCTTTAATTTCTAGTGTCTAAGGTCTACCCTTGTCTCATGCCTCCTCCTCTTCCATGCATTTGCATTGCTTCTCATTGATTTTTAAAAGGATTTGGATTGCACTCCTTATTTCTAGTTCTTTCTCTTCCTTCCTTCCTCCCATCCCCTCTATATCCCTCTTTTTTTTTTTTTTTTTTTCTCTTCCACCATGTTCCATTATCCATTCTCCCATAAGTAATCTTCATGGAAAATGAGAGGGAAATGTAGTGGACTTCCCCATGCATATTATCCAGCTGGATGAGGTCTTAGTGCTTTGCATTCTTGGCTTCATACGTACATATTTTAAATTAAAGATTGAGGACCCTGTTGCTAGTTTCATTATTGTTTTTTGGGTTTTGTTTGTTTGTTTGTTTGTTTTTTGTTTTGTTTGTTTTTCGAGACAGGGTTTCTCTGTGTAGCCCTGGCTGTCCTGGAACTCACTCTGTAGACCAGGCTGGCCTCGAACTCAGAAATCCACCTGCCTCTGCCTCCCAAGTGCTGGGATTAAAGGCATGCGCCACCACTGCCCGGCTCATTATTGTTTTTTAATCATGTTTTGCTCAAAAGTAGCAGTTGTTATAAATTTTGTGTTATTGTTACCTGTGAGTCTGTTCTTTGTTCAGGTTTCTGTGTATTTGTACACAAAATACAAAGTGATTAACTTTATATGAAATTAGTTTGCAATTGGGATCTGTAGTAAGCTGCCTGCTTTGGGAAGTTCTGTTTTTGAATTTTATTGATGATGAGACACACAGATTCATTTATTACATGAATGGTAGGAACATTAATGCATTACTGTGGCATATTTTCATTTTTTCTTGTTGATAACATTCACTATTTCTAGTTTTTCAATTTTGTAGTAAATATTCTTGTTCTTATCTCTTCTTGAATGCTTAGGAGTTTAAAAAATAACAGAAGTAAATACCAAATTTATAGATGTGTGTGTGTAGATTGTAGAATGCATGTTTTTAGCTTTGTTAGATTGTGCAGTTGTTTTCATAAGTATTAGAACAATTCATTTTCATATCCCAGCAAGTTAAGTATGTTTTATCATTCCTCTTATAGGCTTGACATTTTGGCAGTCTATAAGAAAAACACACACACACACGTTCTTAAAATTCTTTAGTGGTTATCCTCATCTACAGGATGAGTTTCTCCAGTAGTCAAACTTTGTCCATTTTACAACATTTTTTTGAACACTTGATTCCACTCTATGACATGTTTTATACTGGAAATGTCACTGTTTCTTTTTTTCTTGCATATTTATACTCAGTATGAAGTGACTGCTGTTATGTGTCTACTATGTATTAAGGCCAGGTATGTGAAGGAAATTTGAATGATCTCTTCAGTAAATTGTGTGTGTGTGTGTGTGTGTGTGTGTGTACACATACAGGTGCATGTCCATGTGTATATGCATGCTGTGTAAGCCGGAGGTCCACCTCAGATGTCATTCCTCATTTGCTGCCCACCTTGTGTTTGGAGACAAGGTCTGTTACTTACCCTGGAACTCACTAATTAGTTTAGATCAGCTAGCCAAGGAGGTAATATCCCATCTCCACCTCTCCAGTGCTAGGATCTGTTCCAGATCTGTCTAGGCTACACAGGGAGACCCTGTTTCAGTCACTCACTCAATCAATCAATAGAATAAATAAATTAAAAAAAAAAAAAAAAACCAACCAGGATGTGGTGAGAATGTAATCCTGGTTGTGAGGAGTCTGAAGATACACGGGCTGAGTTCCGAAACCTTGCAAAGAAAAGAGAGCTCAAATCAGCCTCCTTATCACACTAGGAAACACTAGAAGAAATTAAATTACAAGAAGAAAGGAAGTAATAAAGATGAATAGAAATTAATTGAATGGAAAATTTAAAACAAGTGTAAAGTATTCAAAGCCCCAAATAGTAGTAGTAATAATAGTAACAGTTGTTTTTAGGACTAATAAACTTTAAGGTGGTTTGGCAAAAGGAAAAGGAGGGGACTTAGCACGCTGGGATGAAGAATGAAAGAGTTGCTTGCCGTTTTGCCAACTTTAAAGAAATGAGTTATAGAGAATAATGAACAACTGATTACAAATGTTCCTTAAAGATAAATGCCTGAAGATAACTCATTAAGATACAGAACCTTGAATAGACATGTAACAGTAACTCAGGAGGTTGTTAGTAATCAACTGCTTCCTACAAAGAGTGCAGATTAACAAGTAGTGGACAATCAAAGCAACTTTGGAAGAGAGTAATCTTTAAAAGCTCATTCCTATATGAATAGGGACAAATACTAAAATTTAAAAAAAAAATCAGGCAAAAGAATTGAACACCATATAAAACCAGGTGTAAGAGTACAATGATACTGTTGAGACTTGTGTTAAACATTGTGACATAGATCCTGGCCAGGGAAAGTGACCAAGTGAGATAAATGAAAGGTATGTAGGCTACAGTAAAGAAAAGGAACTGTCCCTGTTAGCAAATCACATATCCTTACATATGGAAAACAATTGTAAGGACCTACTGAAAGTAATTATACCAGTAAGTGTACAGTATATAATAATATCAGTAACTAGACTAGAGAGTATTAAAAAAATATTTGAGCCCAGCATGGTGAGTTTATGCCTATAATTCCAGCATTTAGGAGTTTGAGATAAAAGAATCACAAATTTGAGGCTAGCTTGGACTTCATAGCAAATTCTGTGTTGGCCTGAGCCATCCAGCCAAACACTGCCTCAAATAGAAAGAGAGAGGGAATGGGGGGAAAATTAATCAATGAAGAAACCCAAACTATTCAGTTTGCTTGAACCAAAACAAACCAAAAAGTAGAAATCTCTGATTTTAAAATAATATCAAAACTAACTTAATACTTAAAATTATATGTAACAAAAGAAGTGTGAAGTTTATAATCTGAAAACTAAAAAATATTAATGCTGGGTGGTAGTGGCATATGTCTCCAATCCCAGCACTTTGGAGGCAGAGGCTGGCAGATCTCTGAGTTCAAGGTCAGCCTGGTCTACAGTGTGAGTTCTTGGACAAGCAGAAATACATACAGAAAAACCTTATCTCAAACAAAACAAAAATAATAAATAAAAAAATTTTTGAAAGAAGTTAAAAGACTCCTTACAGTGGCAAGAGGATCCATTGCTCTTGCATTAGGAAACTTAATGTTGGCAAAGAGGAATACTCTGCAAGTTGATCCACACATTTTGAGCATGTTGTCTGCCAAAATCTCTGCTTCCTTGCTTGCAGGAATTGACAACCATATCCTAGCATTCGGGAGATTAAAAGGGTCTAGGATAACCGTAACACTTTTCGGTAAAAATGGCATAGAAAGGGCCATATTTCAATTTGAAACTTTTTTACAAAGCAATAATGAAAACAGTATGTCACATGTCCAGGAACAGGCATACAAGTGACGGCGGGCGCTCAGGTAATGCTCCTAGCACTGATTTTTTTGACAAGGATGCCAAGACAAACAGGGAGAGAGAGGCTGTCAGTGAGTGGTGCTGGACAACTGTGCCACTAGCCAAGGATTTCACTCTGCTTTTCAGGGAGGCTCTCAAGGCACTGGAAGGCGCTGGCTGCAGAGGAGGGAAGACAAGTTACTGATTTATAAGTTGGGTGGTGCCACACACTCACAGTCTGCTAACGATTTACATCCTGACACTTGTTAACATCATTAATAGCTTTGTTTTCTGTTCATGTAAGTCATCCTGACTTGGAGGATAAATTACATGATCATTTTGTGTGTAGAACACATTCAGAAATAGAAAATTATAGAAATAACTCCTTAAGACTCTGCAAGCGTCCTCCCTGTTTAGATGGTAGTATCTCAGTATTTGAGTAAAAACCATTGTTGTAAACTTCAACGTGACTTATCAGGGTATCATATCCTTTTAAATCTGTGGAATAACAGAATCGCCTTAGCAAAGCAGTGCTCGTTGATGTCTTTTCAAATTGCCTGAAATAAAACTAGGAATCCTATTTTTCTGTGTGTGTCTTTCCAAGGTTTGGGTCATTGATTCTTTATGTTATGGTCCAGCATTTCCTGCTGTTGAGTACACACGTGGAGCAGCAGATGGCATTCTCTCCCTACAGTTGTCAGGCCTCCGGAACCTTGTGCTACAAACAGTTACTTTGAAACTGATAGGAAAATACTCCGACTGTTAGATCTGTGTGTACAGTCCCGGCTGGGAATCATAAATTAGCCACTGTTCCCAGGTACTTGAATATATTTTGAGTGTTAGTAAAATTTCTGTTTGTGTTTGATACATAATTGTTAGGAAAAAAGAATGTTCATTTAGGTTAGAAAATAAGTAACAGCTTTAAAACATTTTAAACAGTATTTTAAATATTCTAGTGTAGCAAACATCATGTAGATTATAGGGGCAAAGTGCCTGTGACATTAAGATTACATTTTGAAGTTTAATTATTAGGGAATAATGCTGAATGACTTTGGGAACTTTTAAGTGTTTTAAAAGTTTTCAAAGTTGAATTCTGGCACATTGTCAGTTTGATTAAATTCTGTAAATTTATTATAGTATTTTTTTATATTATTTGACCTAGTTAGTTTTTCCATTTTGATAGATAATACTACTTATAATCTACTGGTTTACAGAATTGCTCTACTACAAAGGGATTTGTTCTTTTTCAGTGAACATGCATTCATTCCATAACCTTAAAAAATATTTAGGAAAGCAAACTAAAGACCTATATTGTTTTATAATTTTTAAATCTCTTCACTGTATAAATGGAATTGCTAAGTTAAACTTTGAAGTATTAACTCCCTGTGTACATATAAGTGCTGACTGAAAAACATTAAGCATTAGACAAGAAGGGTTAGAGCGAATGAACCTGCAGCTGAAGTTTTAACAGCCGTGGGTCACTAAGATTATGATAGTCACTGGAGAAATATATGATGAAAATTGGAAAACAGACCTTGAATTCTTTTTTTTTTTTTTTTTTCTTGTCATTAAACATGCCATCTTTGGACACCCAATATAGTGTGAATTTTACAGTTATATCTCCCTGGAAACACATTTTCACCTAAACACATTTTGATAAAATTATAACTATTCATAATATTTTAAATCCATGTTTTGTTCTCATTTAAAATTTATTTTTAACAATTATAAAAATCTAAAATATTCATAAATTTTGAGAACTATGGATAAATTATAAAGTACAATCTTATATTACAAATGACTTTTTGTATATCATAGGTATTTATATTTTGCTGATATAAGCTAATTTTTCAAAGTTAGGCAGAGATGACAATTTCCTTTGGAGTGGACTTCCGACTGTCCTATTTTCTGTTTATTTACCATAACTTAGGATGATTGAATTTTTTAAATGATTCTAAGGAATTGAAATAGAAAAAATAATAAAGTATCAGGACTGTATTAACTATGATGTATCTTTAAATCATTTTTAGCACTAAAAATGATTGAAATAATCATAGTTAATCATGTAATATAAAAGATATATCATTAATAAAATTTTATATTTTTTAGTCATTCCCCCATATTGTTTGTAATTTTTTAAAATAGTGTTTGGGTCTTAATAGAAATAATGCACAAGATAACCTTTCCTCACAATCCAAAGTTGAGATGTGTGGTATATAATATATAATATATATATAATATATAATATATAATATATAATATAATATAATATATAATATAAATATATAATGTTTCCTTCAGAAAACCAGTTCTATGTATTTGATAGTCCTTTCTTCTGGGCAATAGTAGGTGCTGTTTAAATTTCAGAGACTGCCAAAAGCATAGTGAATCTGTTGGTAAGGTGAAAGTGGGAAACATTCAGTTTTGAAGTTCTGGCTGGGATTCTGCTCTTTAAAATATTCTTAAAGGAAATTCAAGTGTGAATACATCTTGGAAAAAACTTTGTTTTGTCCACGATGGAGCCATAGATAGATCTGAATACCAACTAGAAATATGTCAAAGTATGAACACTGCCTCTCTGAATGGATTTGTTTTCCTTTGCTTGGAACTCTTTAAAGAAGGCTGTTGAGGGCAGTCCAGCTCAGGAGTCCATCCTCCTTGTGCTACAAAAACCTTAAGTTGCCCTTTGAGGGGAATTCAGGCCAGAACGAGTCCATCTTCCATGTACCACCGAAACCTTGAAGCTGCCCTCTGTAAGAATCCTGTCACTGCTGTTTATTCTTTGACTCTTGAGCCTCCAGTACATATTCTGATGGTTTGATTCTTATTTAATTGGCAAGATAAAAAGTCATATTAATTTGCAAATATGACTTCAAGACAGTGATCCTATAGTGTAGATGTTTCCTACATACTTCACTGAGAAATATTAGGCATTATTTCACTTTAAATCTATATATTTTTTATAATTAGAAGCTCTGGTATTAGTTATTAGCTGCTTATGTACTAGTCCCTTATAATTTTGGGCTTGGTGGTTAGAGCAGGTGTAAGCATGGGGTACTAGTCTGACTCCTTTTTGAATAATGAGTATGCTTACTACAACTTAGTGCAACAGTTTGATATTAAGAAAACATTTTCCTGACATAAATTGGGGTTTGTGTTTATTTCTTCCTCAACTATATGCTGTTTACTTCTGATTAGTGCTTGTATCTAGTAAACCAATAGGAAGACTAACGTTCAGCTTCTTAAGAACAGTGTGGGAATATGAAGCCAAGTGCAGGTGATTAACATGACTCTATTTAGTGTTGTTACAGTGCTACAAACAATAAAGGCCACGGTGTTAGCACACTGCCAGTGCAGACGGCAGCACTGGCTGGCTGTTTCTAGCATTAGAGCAGTGCGTTTCTCCTCTATCACCTAGAAAGAATCTGTTGTAGTCTAAAGTTTCACCTTTTACCTTCATACATTCTAGGAAGCGCAGTATAGTCCAATTGAAAGTACTGCAGTACGATTGTCTCAGGTGGAGGTCTGACTTTGTTCCACTTACTAATCTATGATATGGTGGTCAGCTTAGTAAATAGAACGTAAAAAGTATTATCAGCAACTGTAACTCCGTTATTCTGTAGCCACAGTCTTATAAAGGTAGCTTCTACATCACATAAATGGCTTTCATGTGCAGTTTTAATTCCTACTGACTTCAGAAAAATAATGTCTGCTTTCTGTATTTCTGCTTCTTAGATCATTCTAAGCATCTCTAGGTTACACAGTACTCCTGACTACTGTGGTAAGAGACCAGATAAATACAAACTTCAGTGGAAAAAATATAATAGTTAATTTGTAAGTGTGTTATATCTAATTTTCTTCCTGTCCTGTGACTGGACCAAATTTTTGTTTTGCTTAAACAAAGGATAGATGAGCATTCTGAAAACGTTTTGTACTGTCCTAATGATTAATGATCACTGAACACTTTTGAAAGATTAGCATTTTTCAAAGCTACTAAAAAATATACTGTTTTATTTAATTACAAGAAAGTGAAGGCTTTTCGTACTGACAGGTGGTGGGAATTAGCAGGCAGTTGTGAAATTGTGCTATGCGCAAGAAATTAGATCTCATTTTCATTCTGCTTTTCTCAACTAGCAAATGAGGTTAATGCCATACATATTCAGCTGATATGGATGAAGAAATTGATATAAAGTAGATCAACATAGCTACAGGGCTAGATTAATTTATAGGTAAAGAGGCAGTGATAAATGAAAGTAATGTAGTAGTGGTCACTAAACTCCTCTGCCATGAGGGATTCAATAGCGTTAGTTCCTCATTAAAGCCATTGTCGGGGTGCATCAAATAGAAATTTGAAAAGGAATAGCCAACTAACCCCTAATTATCAAAATACAGAAAATACTAATTATACCTTAATTAGCTTTTCTTTTAATGTACTGAAATTTGTTACTTTTTGTGTGGCACAAATGGATAGTTATATCAACAATAAATAGGTTGTTTTAATAACTTTCTTTTACCTCTGGGAAAACTACACTCCAATTTTTAATATGCAATAATGCTTCTCTCTAGCCTGTAGGAGATGAAAATTATTAAGTAGCTTTATTTTTTTGAAGATTTTACAGCAGCTTTGGGAAGAATTATTTCACCATGCATCAATTACTTTTAATTGAACTGAATATTTTTCAGATTGCACCAAATGCTTCTCATTTAAGTTTAGCAGTTAGAGTTTAGGAAAGCAGCATAATGAGGATTGCAGATAACCTCTGTCATATATTGTAATAAATAAGGATGATTATTTGTTTTTCTCTGGTTTAGAAAGAGCTCAAGATTGAAATTGAAAAATCTAAGCAGTCACCTTGTCTAGTTAGTCAGAATAGAGAAGTAAAGGCTATGTGTTCAGGACACTTTGTTCATGATTCTTTCCCTCATGCTACTTAAGTGGATTTCAACAGTCTAGTTAAGAAATGGTGGCCGATTTAGAAGTAAGAGATACAGTGTTAGGCTAGGGAAGTGGCTTGGGTTTTAGTGTGATATACCTTAAGGCTGCCCTAGGCCCTTAGTAGTTTTTGCTGCTCTTGGGGCATTCATAAGCTTGCCTGCACATTTGCTGCCTTACCCTCAGCTGCAATGACATTTGATGTTATGATGATTAAGTAAAATAGGGCAGGTCCCCAGCACTATATTTAGTCCACTGCAGTGGCTCCAAAATAAAAAGTTGCTGGTTTTGGTAATAAGAAAGCTCTTAAAGAAATTCTGTCTCCCGCCCCCTAAACATTTTAAATATCATGAAACTGTTTTTCAAGGGATTGCATGTAATCAGGACATTTAAGATAGTTATCAAGTTGTGTTGAAGACTGTCTAAATTACCATAAGTTTATTTTTTGACAAAGAATTTAGAAATAGTATGTCTTTGGACGAAGGGGTAGTAGTGAGGCTTTCAGAGGATCCAAGTTGATATTGTCTCCTAGATGTGCCACATATAATTGTGAATTAAAGCCACAACTCTAGAAAAAAAGAAACATGTGATTTCTCTCCTTATTAGTTTGGAGCGAGTCCAGATGTCTGCATCTTTTCATGTGATGTTTGTGTTGTATTCCTGGTCCTCCCACTTACCCTTTTTGCTTTTCTTACAATCTTTTGAAGGGCACAGTAACCATGAAATATAATGTTCATCAATAATATCCATCAAGCTAACTCTCTCTACTTTAGTTTTCTTAATTGGTAAAATAATCCCACTATATGTTGCTCATTTTAGTGATTGTACTGTGTTATGACTGTTCTTTCATCAGTTTTAAAACTCACTAAACTCAATTTGGAAGGAAAAAATAAAGAATAGAGCAGGAAAACATTTCATAATCATTGGAAACATTACTGAACTGTCTTTCAAAGTGACAATCCAATGCTTTAAATAAATAAATATGCAAACAGACAGACAGATATATGTGGAAGAAGTTGCAAACCATATTGCCTTTCAGCTGTCTACAAAGTAAAAGATTTGCAACCTTAATTTTGAGCAGTGGCCCCAAGCCAGGTCACTGGAAACTTAGTGAACACAGATCTTAATGCTCTCCTGTAGATAGACCTAATGACTCAGAGTATCTAAGGGTGTGTTGGCCTTGCAAGCTACTTGGGAACTTCTGATTTCTGTTACAGTTTGAGAATTTTGGGTCCCTTACTTGAAGACAGGTGGCAGATTCTATCTTGTTTCTTTTGACCATGACTGGGAGTTAGGGCTGGGTCTGGAGTAACTGCCTTCAGCTCCCTTTAGTCACAATACTGTAATCTTAACCTAAAATTGAGAGAAAGGAAGTAGAGGAAAAGGCCATTTGACTGTTACATGTTAAAAACATTGTACTTAAATGTTCCGAGGCAATGTTTAGGTAGATAAGATTTGTGTTTTGCTGACCAATGACTAAAAAAAACTATACATTTGATTATACATGGTGTATACTGTAAAGACAAACTTGTGGGTTTTGTTTTGTTTTGGGAAATTATAATCTAAACCAGTATCTAAACTCTTTTTCTGTTCTTGTCATTTCATGTGTACTTTACTTCAGATACGTATCAAGAATCTGTCTATGTATTGCCAGTCACCACATTAGTCTGGCACTCCCAGGCTAGATTCCCCCACCCCGATAGCAAATGGGACTGATAGTGTTAGGAAGATTTGAGAGTCAATGGATGTGTATTGAAAGTGATTGGCACAGTGCCTTCCATGCTGGCGTTGAGGACACTAGCTGTTCTCAAGGTCATACCAAAGCGTTTGCTTTTGTACTTCAGTTTAACCAGTACCAAACACTGTTCTTAGAGTTACAAAACGTTAGCCTACCTCTAGATCAACATGAACAAAGCTCATATGAACTCACAGAGACAGAGGTAGCATGCATGGGGTCTGCATAGATCTACACTAGGTTCTCTGCACATATATTATGGTTTTCAGTTTAGTGTTTTTATGGGATTCCTGAATGTGCTAACAAGTTGGTCTCTGATTCTTGTGACTTCTTGTGTACTCTTTGCTTTGTGTTTGTTTATCTTGTACATAAGGTCTATGTGACTGTTTTTGCTTTATTATATTTATTTTGTTATTTTTAGAAATGAATGAGTAGATCACAACCTAACCACTAGGGTAAATGTTGACAACTTAAACTGTCATTTATTTCTGCTGGGAAAGGGAACGTCAGTTTTCTGGGTTTATCAACACTGGGTGAATCAACCACTCTAGGACAGGCCTCACATGCAAGAGGAGTGGACCAACATCTAATTGCATTCCAGTGTTTGTCTGTCTATCTCTCTCTGCCTCTCTCTGTTTCTGTCTGTCTCTCTCTCTCTCTCTCTGTCTCAATTTGTGTGTGTGTATTTATTTGGTTATGGTTTTCTTCTGTTTTTTTCCTTTGTGGATGTGGTGTTATTTTTTTTTTTTCTGTGGGGTTTGTTTTGTATTGGGTTTTTATTTGGTTTTTTGTTTTGTTTTTTAGAAAGAACGTAAAGTTGGGTGTGTAGGGAGGGAGAGGATATGGAGAGTTTTAGGGGAGGGTAACAATATGATCAAAATTGTTTGAGTTTGAAAATTGTCTTAATAAAACATATAATAGTAATCACACAAACACATACAAACCCAAAACCTGTTAGCCTAGATAAGGCTGTAGACAGAATCTAAGTGAGGATTTTCACACTGTTTACTACAAACAAGGCCTCTGTGAATAAAATTTACTGAATTTATAGTACTGCTAAAACTTATTTTAGATTATGAAGTTTACTTAATGTATAACTTGCATGTATTATGTGTACCACTCGTGTTCTAGTTGGATTCCTGGGAGCTGTGAGCTGGGACTTGAACCTAAGTCTTCTACAAGAGCAGCAAGTGCTCTTAACTGGTGAGTCATCTACTCTCCAGTCTCTGGGTGGATTTTTTTATTCCCCAGCGAAATGGAGTTGAAAAACTAGAACTGATATATCATGGAAATTTCACTTGGAAATTTACAGTACATACTGACATGGGTTTGAGGAGATCCTGCTTGAAATATTTCATGTCATTTTAAAAAATAAATAGATAAGATGCCAGTAATCTAAACTTAAATATGTATTTTTATGTCAGAAGTCATTAAGAATTTATGCTTGAAGATGTTTGCTTGTATTGGTAAGAATCACGTAACCAGTCACTGTCCCTCTCTAAGTCCCACCAGCAGTAAGGTGCTGCCAGTATGCGCAGTGACAAAACACAGAGCCCTCTCAGGTCAGGGCTCCATCTCCATCATAGGGGACAAAATAAGAAGATGGGAAAAGTTCCAGTTAAATAATCATTGCGTCTAGCATATGTCAAAGTGTCTACTTTCAAATGAATATTCATAATCAAAACATTTAATTACAGAGTACAGTTTGGGAGAAGTAAATGTATTTAAAGGTTTATTGTCATGAAAAAATTTTATCTGGTTTGGGAATGTCATTGTTTTAATTGAGACTTTTCCAAAATTTATTTTATACATATCTTTAAGGCCTTGGAATTTATGGCTAAGCTACCATTTAGCCTAAGAAGAAGCTCAGATAGTCCCAGCAAAGCAGGATTTATTGGGGGTGGGGGTTTGATAGAGGACTGCCCTCAGGTATGCAGACCTGGAGAACTGTGATTGAAGGGCAGAGGCATCCTCTGGAAAGGGAAGAAAATGGAATTTAGAGATTAAAATGAGAATTGTAGAAGTTGCATTGATAAAAAGAGAATTGTTTGCACTGGCTAATGGCAGAACTGATATCAGATCAACAGAGGAGCCTGCTTGTCAGCAGATGTTCTCCAGTGTCCACTACTGTGTTTCCAACTGTGGGTCCTGCCAGAGGGTCCAGACTGTGCATAAGGAAAGGACCCTCGTTTCCTGGCTTTCTGGCTGTTTTTAATTAGAGATTTGCAAAGAGGAATACATTTTTTTTTTGTTATTGTTGTTTTGTTTTGTTTTTTGAGACAGGGTTTCTCTGTGTAGCCCTGGCTGTCCTGGAATTCACTCTGTAGATCATGCTGGCCTCGAACTCAGAAATCCGACTGCCTCTGCCTCCCAAGTGCTGGGATTAAAGGTGTGCACCACCATTGCCTGCTAAGAGGAATACATTTTAATGTTGGCTACTTTGATGATACACATGTTTTGTTTCATGTTGCCTAGAAGAATGCATTCCGTAAGAATCTGTTGGAAGTACTAGCATAGTATGTTCATTCTCCAACTTACTGTGCAATCCTACTTTCCCTTTATGCTTTAATTGCAGTGAAACCAAATTGAGTCAAGGTTCTTCTCAATGTTCCTCTCAAACATTTATTGTTTCTTTGTGGTAATAGTGTTCTTCTTTCTGACTGGTTTATCTGAACTATACAAGATTGTTATCTGCAGTTACCCTGCTATTGGGTGTAATACCAGAACCTATCAGCTATCTAATTTTACCATAGTGTTGTTAACCCGTGTTTCTCCACCTCTTACTCTCTTCTTTCTACATTGCCCAGCCTGTTGTAACCAACGTTTACTCTTAACTTCTGGGAAGGAACTTTCTGAGTAAGATTCCCCATTTGAATTGAGACCATGCATGGCTGTGTTTCTGTGTCTGACTAATTTTGTTCTAAGAACAGCTTATCTGTAAAGGGTTGCCTCTAGCTATCCAAAAGTCGGAAAGAATGCTTGGACCAAGACCCTCTGCATTACTCAGTTGTTACTAGATCTGAATCATGCCTGAAATTATTTTTTTCCTGAAAGATAAATTAAAAAGGCAAGGAATGAAATAGTAAGGGTGATAGCAGTATCAGTGAAATAAATGGCCAAAGGAATGTAAAAGTGCTTATGGAAATCTGAGATGAAATAAGACTTGGGATGTACTGGAGGAAGCAAAAGTGGTTGTCATAAAGTTGGCTAACAGTTATTTGGAATCAGGAATTTGGTTCTTTCAGGCTCTTGTTATCACCCTTTCATCCGTTAGACTGGATGGCTGACTGAAGGAAGCTTTCCAGAGACTTACTCCATTGTTACAATACACCAAGAAGTTTTCACACATAAACAGTAGCTAAGACAGAACTTAAATGGGCTGGGCTAGTCATGTTATAGAACACTCACTCTGTATGTGCAACATGTCTAGGTTTCTGGTCTTTGCTTAATATCTAATCTTTTTTTTATGATGATTAAAAATTATTCTAAAGCTAAATTGTCAATCATGACTTTTAACAAGGGATAATTAATTCTCTAATTTTATAAAAGGAATAAGAGTTTGTGTTTTTCTAATCATTTCTTTGAACATTAAAGTGGATTATTAGTCAAAAATGAAGAAAGAAAATGTCTGCAGAATGCGAGACTGAGGGAGAGATTGTTGAATGTGCATTTCTGTAATTTTCAGAAGTTCTTAGAGAGATGGGAGATGACCTGAAAATCGGCATTCAAAAAGCATTACTGCTGGTTTTCCATAGGTCGTTGTTAAAATATACTTGAATCACTAATTCAGAAGTTCTGTCTTCAGTCCACACAGTGGAGGTCAACCAGGGACAGCTCTGTTTCTTACAAATGTATTTCTAGTTTAATTGATTTAGGTTGTTATTTGCTTATTTAGTTATGCACCAATTCTTTTGTTAACCAAATACTTGGCTAAATGATTATTAGGTATCCCTGTCATTATGCCTTTTATCCCAAGCAAACAACAAAATAGAACACTCATTTAATATTTTATTAGGCTATATGCAACAAATATTAACCATAGTAAGTGTACATCCAAGCATGAAGTGTCACTTCTAGCACTGTGTATATGGAGCAACATAATCAGGAGTTGAAGGCCAACTTCTACACAGCATGTTCAAAGCTAGCCTAACGTACTTAGATCATGTCTTTAAAAAGCATTTGTACTGTTTGATCTAGTAATACCACATCTAGGAATCCCTCAGTAGGAATCCTTACTCCTTCTTGCATTATATGTGTTAGTGGTAAATTTAGTTTAAACAGACTCATAGCTATCATTTTGGGAATTCAGGAAATTACTTGAGAGAAATGTTTCAATATGATGTAAATATAAAGTAGTATGCAATATTAAATACGAAATAAGATTTCAACTGTATGAAAAAAGAACAAAAGGATTCTAAGGAAATGAGCCCAAATCCTCATTTTCTTTATCTCTCAGGACAATTACAGTTCATTTTCCTGTATTCTTTAGTATTGTTTTTTATAATAATCATACTTCACAGTTTGATTATATAGATAAAAATCTAAACGAGTTCACACACACTTTTCAAATCATGCTTGCTTTGGTAGTATGCTGTGACAACTGTCAAATTACCCAATGATTTGGTGAATTTTAGTTATACGTGCATGCATACCTTTTAAGTTACAGTGTTTCATTATAATAGTTCTTTTGGGGGAGATTGCCATTTCAAATACTTAGAAACATTCAGACTGTTTTTGCATTTGAGATGTTTGAAAAAAGATATAGAAGCTGATTTATGTAATCTTGTTTTTTAAAATATTTCATTCTTAAGCATATATACTATGAAATATTTCTTTAATAGTAATCACATTTAAATGCATTCAGTATCAAAAATATCACATAAAAATAGTACAGTAAAACTTCTAGTACTTGGGAAACTGAGGCAGGAGAATACTAAGCTTCAGAGTGAGTTCAAGGCCAGCATGGAAAACAAAGTGAGACACAAGTTATTAAAACTAAAATCAGGCCCAGAGACAGGGCTAAATGGTAGAACATTTGCTTAACATGCACAGAGTCCTAGGTTTAATTCCTAGTACTGAAAAAACAAAATAACATTAAAAAGATACTTAAAGTAGAGGTTTGATAGCATAGATCCAGTAGTGATTCCTTTTTACCTGATGGTCTAACAGTTGCATTGCATAAGGTTCCTGGTATTTCAGCCACTACTCATTAAAAATAGGCCTAGTGACTCATCTGGTTGGCTTTATTTCACTGTTGGGTGTCTGTCTGGAACCTTGCTGCTGAAAAATGATATCAACTATTGCAGTTTCAAAGGAAAACATGTTAGAGGGTTGCAGGTTCAGTTCTGCAGATTTAAATTTCTATAAAATAGTTTTATTTTTCAAGCAAAGTCTAGGATTTTTTAAAAATCATTTGTATCTTTTCTATATAGAAGATGAATGCCGGGCAGTGGTGGCGCACACCTTTAATCCCAGCACTTGGGAGGCAGAGGCAGGCGGATTTCTAAGTTCCAGGCCAGCCTGGTCTACAGAGTGAGTTCCAGGACAGCCAGGGCTACACAGAGAAACTCTGTCTCAAAAAAACAAAACAAAAAAAGAAGATGAATGATCATAAATCTAGATAAATATGCATTTATCTGATTGCTCTCAGCTTTTCTTTTAAATGTCTATAAGCTATAATGGCATTGTAAAGTTCAGAACTAGAAAGTATATTAAGAACTCATCAGGTTTTCTGTCCCAGGCTTGGTGGCCAACTAACTGGAGTCAGTCCTCAGTACCCAGCCATATGGCTGTCTCAGACCCACACACGGGGTGAAAACCAAAAATAGGGACCTGAATGCCCTCAAATGGTTCCAAGGGGGGGGAAATGGCTCCAGGATTACATCATCTCTCATGTAGTGACTGGGTTTCTTTGTATCTCTGTTTAGGATTAGAGCAGCAGGGTGGTGTGGCAGATTCAGTGTCACCCACTTTGTTGCTGAGATATGTGCTGATCTCCCATTTTACAACCACATGAAATTCCGGCCACATGAGAGTATCCGTGAATAAGCCTTGTAATTGATGGCATTGAAGATAGTCTCCCAAAATGTCTGTTATCATGTTAGAGATTTTTAAAGTGGAACAAAGAGGGGACTTAAAGGATATTCGTGCGAGATCATTAGGATATGCTGGTATTGAAGGAGGTAAGAAATAGAACTGGTGGTGCTTATAGCCATCCACATGCTAGGTCAGGTTCTGTGCTGGTCCCTCGTCCTGGGTCCCAGAGGCAATGTCAATTTCATATAACTGGTTTTCCAGACTCTTAGTGTCAATTCCCCAAAAGGGGCTGTCAAAGACAGTTCAAAACCTTTTAAGACAGGCAGGAATGTAGCTCATTCAGTAGAATGCGTATGTAAAATATGGAAGCTCAGGTTTGATTCCCAGCTCTGCAGGATTGTAACAATACCAACAACAGCAACAGAGTCTGCAGAGAGCCTCCTACCTATGAACTTTTAAAGAGAAAGGCCTAATGTCCACCTCTGCTTTCCTAGTACCATGATTTTACCTAGTTGTCATTTATTAAACCATTGCACTAACCTATTTTTCACAGGTAAAGCATATTATCACAGATGAGCATAATTATCTTTTGAAGAATGTTTCTATATTTGTAAACAGGATCCTGATGCAAGCAACCAAGGTTTTTGGGCCTCTTGATCATGTTTTTTTACAATGAAAATTAAGCAGTTATAAAAATAAATAGCCAAGTTTTTCAGTTGTCATAGCTGGCTTTGTTTCATGCTGCTACTCAGGTCATTGTGTTCAAGCATTAGCACTGACATGCACTTCCATTAATGGAAACCTTAGGCTGAGTATAGTTAATGTCTAGAGCCAATGTCTCTGTGAAGCTCCATCTACACGGCTGTTAAACTATAAGTAATGTTTGTAAGCTAATAATTGAATGATTCAGAATTTATACCATCTTTTTTCAGCCATAAAATGAATACTATATACATTCATTTGGTTAGTTTTTGTGTTCTTAGAAAAATACAAAAGTTTTCAATATGATTCAGATATGCACCTTGAGACAGATGAAATGGAATGTAGTTGCTATTTTTACCAGAGCATTTTACTGTGGTAAAGTATACATCACATAAAATTGACTATCGAGTTTGTTGTGTTTGTTTGCTTGTTTGTTGAGACAGGGAGGGTCTCGTGTAGTTATGGCTCTCATGGAACTCACTCTATGGACCAGACTTATCTTGAACTCAGAGATCCTCCTGCCTCTGTCTGTGCTGGGTGGGCAGAACTATGCCCGCTGTCTGTCAGGTATGTGAATCAGTGAGGTAACTTTTCGTTGTTGTGCAGCCACCTCACATTTGTCTCTGGACCTCTTTCAACTTTTAAAATGAACTCTGAGTGACCAGTGTACACAAGCTTCCCGCTCGTGCTTCATCTTTGGAATAGCTGCCGGAACACTTGGTCTTCATGGTTTGATGGCTTTAGGGTCTTCGTATAAGTGTCATCATATAATGTTTGCTTTTTTGACATAATTCCCTTTAAGACGGATCAGATAGTATTGTGCTAATACCCCACACATGCTTATCTTTTTATTCATTGATTACAGTTGGATTGCTTCTGTGCTTTAGCTTTGATACAGATACTAGATATTCAGCTATCTCTTTGAGACCCTGCTTTTATTACCAAGAAGTATACTGCTAGATCATGTGAGGGTACTGTGTTAAAGTTTTAAGTGGGCACAGTTTGCCCACGTGTGAGGTACAGTATGCCATTTCAGTATGTATATGCACTGTTTACTGACCACATCAAGCTACTAGACATATCCATCATTTCAAACAGTCGTTATTTTTTCATTCAGGGAGTATTTAAAATTCTCCCTTCTGAGAGTAATTTGTAATTTCAAATTTTGTAATTTGAAATGCATAATGAATTGTTGTCGGATCCGTAACCTTGTGTGCTATGGAAGGAGCCTGTCCTCCTGCACCGTTGGATTCCTCCAGCAGATCATCTCCCGTTCTCAGCATAGAGCCCTGGGCTGCTCGGCTTCTTTGAGCTCAGGGTTCTTAGTTTCACATTTGTCTTTCTGTGGCTGATGTCACCTCACTTAGTGTAATGACTTATGCATCTTGGGCAGACATGACAGAATTCATACTTTTTATGGCCAAATGATATTTCATGGTTCATATGTACTGTATTTTCTATAATAATTTGTTAGTGGATACCTATGTTAGTTGACTCCCTGTCTTGGCTTTTATAAATAGTCTTGTTGTTTTGTATTTAATTTTTGAGAAACAACTATTGTATTTTACAACTTCAGCAAAACTTTTCTGTTTCCTTTTATTGAAATTCTTTATGCATAAAAATAAACATCACACTCACAGTACACTAAAATCATGTAATAAAGTCTTAACTTGGAAGATCTTTTGGCCTATACTGTCACAGTCTGGACTTGTACTTTTGTTGCCTTACTGCATGTCTTCATGGTAGCCACATTGTCTTTTGACAGCTACTGTATGGAGATGCCTTGAGGTTCTTCCAGGGTTCCTTCCTAATCTGTATAACTTCCATGTTAAGGTGCACTGTAGGTTGCCAGTACTTCAGTTCTTTGGCATTGCTAGCACCATGTCTTGTGTGTGGCCTGGCAGATATGTGCAAAGCTGCAGCAAGGAATATACTCAGTAAACTTGCTGCCTCTGCTTTTTATAAAATACTGAATTTCGTAAGGGTAAATATTTTAAATTTAGATTCAAGTGGGCATGATATCAACAAGTAGGACAAGTATCTTTGGCAATTTACTTAACTTTCCTTTTTCCAAATAAAACCACTTTGTCAAATTAGAAGAGCTAGAAATAGTATGAATAAGAGCTTTTTGTGTTCTCTAAATCTTAGCTATTAGATCTCACTAGCTATAGAACCTTGTGTGAGTTAAGTATTGATTTATCTCATGTAAAATGAAAGTCAACCAAATTATGAGAAATGTGTCTTCAGATCCTTTTAATAATGTGCAGGTATTTTTATTTTGTACCCATCTTGAGGAAAATATTTTGTGTTCAACTAGTTTGTAAAATCACTTATCATTCTCTAGGAAGGATATGCTAAGGATGATGGTATCCGGGTTCTTTGCTAATGATAAAAGGTTATAATTATTATACTGCATCTCGGTGTAACCAGAGTTAGGAAAATTCTCAATGTGTCAGGGCAGGTTGGTACCCAGTAGAGGTCTCCCCTTCTAAGTGTGGGGCTATGATCAGGATATAAATGAATGAATAACTAAATTAATGGAGAAAAAATGATTTTCTAAGACCTTGGCATATAAATGTTTTTGAAGGTAATCATAGGTTTTTTATTAATGGCAGTGATGGAATAGTTTGTAAGCATGTATCAAATGACTATCTTGCTGAAAAAATGGTAGCATTTAGATAAAGACATTAACAAAACAACTTGCTGTCAATCTGGAGACTGGTCCAAAATATCTAGGAACTACAAGGTATATGCCAGGCACCTTTGTGTCTGGACTCCACAGTCCAGTTTTAACTTTGAGGAGTGTGTAGGAATATGACTCAAGGCATATCCAACTATCTTTTTTACAAAATTTGAAAGTGATACTTTGAGAGATCACAGCTCTTGAAATTGAGAGGAATCTTGGGAATGAAGATCTACAGATTGCAAAAACAAAGACTTATATACAGAATTCTCTGACATCCCTGTGAACAAGATTCCAAGCATCCCAGAGGAACTGAGCAAAGTTCATAGCCATTGAAACAGCAGTTTATAAAACTTTATTCCTTCCAGGCTAGTGGGACTTTCGGGGAATGCTTAAGGTTTACTGTTAAAAACCCAGAAGTGACTGTATTGAGATTGTCACAAACAAAACCAGAACTGTATGGTTTTATTTCTGGTGTCTCCTGTCTTTTTTATTGGGCTGTGTGCTTTTGAGGTAGTCCAGTGTTATTGCTGAGGTGTCCTGTATCACTGCTGTCTGCACTGACACAGTCTTCTGTGCTGCCTAAAATGTGAACTTTAGGATGTCATTTCCAGTTGTGTGATGTGAACTTCATTAACTCTTTGTGTCACTTTCAGTGATAAACTGGTTTCCACACATCAATTCTTCAGATTCGTGAGCTGGAAAGTCTGAGCATCTTGAAGAGCTGTGCCTTCTTTAATCTCTTCCTTCAGGGTTTTTCAGGTTTCATTGTAGAAATATTTCACTTCACTTGCTTATTCTCACAGGTTTATTGTTATTGTGGGATTTCCTCCCACACCCCATAATGGAAATTTTCCACCTTGATTTCTTACAAGTTTGTCATTGGTATTTAGCAAAGATGCTAATTTTGTATATGGCTACTGTGCTGGAAGTGTACATCAGACCAAAAGTGTTTTCTGTTGCAGTCTTTAGGATCTGTTAAGAGTAGGATCATATTGTCTGTAATTGGGAATAATTTGACTTCTTGGTTTATTGTTTTAACTTTTTTATGTCTCTTTTGCCTTACTATCAGCCGCTGTTTTGTATAAGTGTGGAGACAGTAGGCATTCTTAATGACTTTTTCCTGTTTCTGATTTTAGAGGTAACGTTTTTGTGATCTCTTTATTTGCTAGAGCATTGAGAGTATATTTGTTGTATATATGTCTTATTTTGTTGAGATGCATCCGTTTTCTTCCTAGTTCCTTCAGAGTATAGTTGTTGATAAATCTGTTTGGAAGATCATGTGATGCCCATCCCTGATTGTATTCATGTGCTGTGTTGTATTGATTAATTTTCTCATTGAATCTTCTTTGCCTCCCTAGAATGAAACCTTGACTTGCTCATAGTCTATGGTCTTAGTGATAGAATGTTGAGTGTGTGTGTATATATGTGTGTGTGGTTTTTTATTGAGCATTTTAATTTATATATATATTTAATATACAAACATTTCTTTTAAAATTGATTTTATTTTATGTGCACTGGTATTTTGCTTGCTTGTATGGCTGTGTGAAGGTATTAATCCTCCAGTTATAGACAGTTGTGAGCAGCCACGTGGGTGGTGAGAATTGAATCCAGGTCCTCTGGAAGAACAGTCAGTGTTCCCAACTTCTGAGCCACTTCACCAGCCCTAAACTTTATTTTTTAAATGCCATTCTCCATTTGAAGAAACCCCACTTCAAAGGAACTTGCTGGTCTCAAATGGGAATGTGCTCAATGAACATGGCACATTTTAACATGCCTAACAGTAAGGAAACTCTCAAGAACCAAAAATAACTACTTACTATAGTCATGTCAGAAACACTTGAAATACCATTAGCCCTTAAACCATAATGACATTTTATAAACAATACTAAATAGTCACTTTCTACTTTTTAATGTTGATATGAGACCAGTTTATTGAAAACTGGGGAACTTAGAAGAGTTATGTACTTGCCCTATATTTCCTATGGAAAGAGTCTGAAACTGGTATTTCCTTATATAATTAGTTCAGGCAGTGTTTGGGAAACATAGAATTAGATTATTAGTGTTTCTTGATTCAGTGAATTATTGGCTCTGCAGGATCAATAGTAAAAATAACACAATAACAGGAAATAACCACAGACGTCTTGCCAAAGCTACTTACTGAGATTTCTGCATCTTGTATCTTCATGCCTGAAATTGGCGTGTAGCTTTTTTTCCTGGGATACTTATGGTTTGTTTGGTAGTTTATGGTAGTTTTGATACTAATCAGTACTGACTGTATATACTGAAGTTGATTTTGTTCCTTTCCTATTTTTTGGAGCAGTTTGAGGAGTATTGATGTTGGCTCCTCTTCAAAGGATTGGTAGAGCTCAGCAGTGAATCCTTCCGGTCCTGACCTTTCTTTGTTCATAGGTGATTGCTGCTACATCACATTGCCTGTGATTTATCTATTTGAGTCATTTATCTCAGCTTGATAAATTTCATTAAGTTGCATGATTCTTGGACTTTATCCATTTCTCTTATGTTTGACCATTTTTGTTTCAAAGCCTCAGAATTGTCATATCCTCTTTCATCTTCCATTTTGTTAACCTTGATGGGTTTTTTTCCTCTTTTAAGTTGCCTTAGGTTTTGTGTATGTGTTTTGCACAGACCCAACTTTTTGTTAAATGAATTCTTTATATTTTCTTTTAGTCTCCATTTCAACAATTCCTGCCCTACTTTCGTGTCTTCTCATCTACTGCTTTTGAGTTTGAATTGTTCTTGTTTCCCTGAGATCTTGAGGTGCCTTCAGCACTTATCTGAACTCACTCTATTTTTATTTTAAGCACTGACACAAATACATTTCCAAAAGTGGGGTTGCTCCTGTCCCATCAGACATCCCTCTCAGTTATGCTTTCAGTTCCCTGGATCTTTCCCTCCCTTATTCTGGGCATTATCCAGTGGGTATTTTGTTTTTTTGTTTTTTCTTTTTCAAGAATGTGTCTTTCTGGTTCCAGGTAAATGTCTAATTTCTCTTACTGATTGATATAATTTTATTTTGCTGTAATTAGATAAAGTCCAAGAAATTGTGTTTTCCACAGCAGTCAGATAGAATATTCTGTATTTATCTGCTATGTTCATGGTCTATAGTTTAGATTAATTCTGAAGTTTCTTTGCTGCTTTTTTTTTTTTTTTTTTTTTTGGATGAATGCCCTATCCATTGATGACTAGGATGCTGAGGTACCCAGTACTGTATCTGGACCTGTCTGGATATGTCCATTAATCTTTGTTTTATGAAAATATATATTTACATACACATATGTATGTGTTAGATTGCTCCTTTTAGTAATATATATCTATACTACTTAATATATGCCTCAGAAGATAATTGCTGTGCAAGATGACTATAATCAATATATTATATTCCATAAAATTGATGTGCTAGCACAACAACAAAAAAGAGTACTGTATTCAATTCTTTCTCTCTGTGTCTTCCTCTCCCCTTCCTTCCCTCTCTTCCCCCCCCCCCCCATTTATCCTTTCTAATGTTTGTTTGAAACTTACTTTATCCATTATCAGAATAGCTTCTATCAGTGACTTTTTGGCTTCTAATTGCCTGGTAAATTAACTTGTATAATTTCCCAGTCTGTGTGTCTTCTCAGTGAGGTGTATTCCTTGAAGTCAGCAGATAATTAGATGTTATTTTTTAATACAATCACAGTTGGTTTTGGTAAGAGAGTTGAGACTGGTTACACTCGAGTTATTGAGTGATTTACTAATTCCCATAATTTTGTTGGCTGTTTCTCTGATTGGTTGGGTTATTACTCAGTTTTGTTTGGTTGGTTTGGTTTTGCTTTCTCCCCTGCTAGCATTAGGAGTTTGTTGCTTTTCTGTACTGGACCTAGTAATGACTTTCTTAATCCTCTATGGTCTTTTTCTTTGTTGAAATTTATGTGGCCTCTTTATTGAGACTCTTTTATCCTTCTTCTGTTTTTAGATTACTTTGTCTTCTACATTCATGGCTTGGTGGTCCATGTGTTACTTTCACTTATGCTTATCTTGAAATTTCTCTGTAAATTTAAAAGATAAAGTTGGTAATACATGTATAACAGTGTTTGTTGACAGTAATTTCTTTCAGGGCTTGAAGTACATCATGCTTTCCTGGATTTTGATGGTTTCTGTCTAGAGGTTTAATGATATGCTGATGTGTTTTCTTTTGTGTGTGACGTGATATTTTGTTTGTGATTGATTGATTGACTATTTGTATGCCTGATAGTTTTTTGTTTGTTTTTGTTGTTGCTGTTTAGTTTTTGTTTTTAAATAGCCCTGGTTGTTTCAGACCTTACTCTGTTGACCTGTCTGGGCTTTAACTCAGAGGTCCACCTGTCCATCTCCTGAGTTCTAGAATTAAAGATGTGAACCACCGTGCTGAGTGCTGGGACTAAAGGCCTGTGCCACCACTGCCCAGCTCACATTTACATCTTGTAATAAATGTTTCTTTGTTTTGTTGTTAGATCATTTAAGTGTAAGGGTAAGGTGTTCTAGTTGTGCCAACAGGGCCCCAGATTTCCCTGTACTTAGATGCCTATTTTTTCCTGTATATTTGGGGAGTTTTCTACTATTATTGTATTGAATAGATGTTCTGTGCCTTTAGTATTTTATCTCAGCTTCTCTTCTACCTCATAGATTCTTAGATTTGATCTCTTGATCATATTCCAGAGTTGTTGAAAGGTGTGGTTATATTCATTTATTATTCTCCATTGGTGTTAGAATGCAGTATTTCCATCCTTATCCTCTACACCTGATACTGTTGTTTCTGGTTGCTTTAGTCTCGTTACACTTTTGCTGGAATTTTTATTTCTTTCAGTACAGTTTTTCATGTCTAACATTCTCAGTGACTTTCCTTATTTACATTCCCATCCACATTGCTGATTTTCTCCTCCATGTTCCTGGCTTTCTTCTCTAGGTACCAAATTGACTTCTTTACTACTCTTTTTTGTCTGTGTGCTCTTTGAAGCCATTGATTCTCTTTACACAGGAGTGTTTAATTCTCTATTCAACATTTTGTTAGTATCTTTGGATCCAGTAGTCAAATTTAAATCATTTAAAGGAGTTATGAGTTACCTTAATTTGTGTTTTTCTTCAAATGTCCTTAATTCTTTGTCAGTTTTGAAAGGTAACTGCTAGATGTAGCATTCTTGTTTGACAGTTTTGTTTTGTTTATTTGTTATGGTTTTTTTTTCTGTTTTTGTTTTGTAGATAGAGTGGATTTGAGCTCAGCAGAGTGCTTTTGCCTCCCACGTGCTAGAGATAAGGCATGTGTCAGCACACCCTGCTTCAGGGAATATTTTTTATATTTGTAAATAGATCTACTTTTTAATAGTATTCTTTGTTTGTATCTAAATTTCCATGTGGTATTATTTTTAATATTTGGAAAGCTTTTTTAAAACTTATCTTGTATTGTAGATCTTATAGAAATAGATTTTGTCAGATCTTTTCCTTCTAGTTAAAAAGTTATTTTGTTCTTAGCTTTTAAAGATTTGTATACTGGGTATAAAATTCTAGCTTTGTATTTTCTTTCTTTCAGCTATCTAAAAGACATTCCATTGTCTTTGGGCTTTCATAGTTAGTGAAATAAAATCTGTGACAATTCTGGAAATTTGTTTAGAAAGGTCAAGTCTCCTAAGACTGTTGTGTGTTCTCAAATAGGTGAAAGTACTCTGCTATAAAATAGTTATGCTGTATAATACTTAGATTCTCCTTCCTCCTGTTAGTTAATATGTATATTTATGTTTCACAAGAGCCTGTTGGTGTATCACCTCTTTTCCATTGTCTTCAAACTGTGATTCATAGATTTAATACTGAGCCCATTACTCATGAATAGAAGAACAGTGCATTTTTTGAGAAACTGAATGTTCATGGGAGGTACTGAGATGTGTATACTCACCCTTGAGGCTGGGGTTTAAAATGAGCATTTGTGCAGCCTGCGTCTCTGGGATTTTGTTTGTTTCTTGTTTCTGTTTGTTTGTTTTTGTGAAGAAATTTAATAATGAAACACATCAAAAGTAAGTTTGCAGATAGTTTTATGAGATGGCAATGATAGAGTGATGGGCCAAATACATTTAAAAGAGCACATAAGACTCTGAGAGGTTGTAACAATTGTGGTCTGCACTTGATTATGATGAGACAATAATCACCAGTCTCTGTCTGAATGCAACCACTCTTATTCTTTGACCTAGTATCTACAGTTGCTTTTTACAGAATTGAGTCTTTGGCTTATAAGTGTAATAGAATTCTCATTTGGTCTTTTCAGAGAAACTTTTGCCAGTCTCCTGCATAAGGAAGCACATGGCACGTCCTGTGTGTGCTGAGTTAGCACTGATGGTAGCACCTACAAGACTGTGCCTACTGTTAGGCCTGACCACAGGAGTACAGTTGACCTCTGCCTTGAAATTACTCTTGTGTTTGGCTTCTCTAACACTGTGTTTTTGTTTTCCTAATCTCCCTTCTTAATTCCTCTTCTGCCTCTTTTGTGCTAATTTTCTCAGTCTGGTCTTTAATATTTGAATTTCTTGGGAATAGGTCTTTTCCTTAAACAGTGTCTCTGATCATCATGTTCGGTCATGATTTCCAAACTTATGTTGACTTAGCCACGTCTTCTAAACTTGAAATTTAAATTTATCATCTACTTAACATTTAGGAGGCTTTAAAAGAACTCATGACATATCTGCAAAAATGCTTCTGTATTAAGTGTAAATTGCAGTGGTTGCTCATATTAATAACCCATTCTGTTAATAAAATCTCTTTATACTTTCTTTGCAGTGTTTCATTCTTTATACTTCTGTGAGTCATGCTCCCAGTCCAACCTTCTCTCCATGACCTCTTGGGTTGGGTTGTTTCCTGTTGATTTTATGCATCTATTATCACATCTACAAAAGTTGAAAATCCATGACTATTATAAGGTGAAAACCAGTAGCTTTCAATTGCTTTTTCTGATGTAGTAAAGTCTTTTCCATGATCTGAAGAGTCCACTGGTCTCCGTCTCCCTACAACAGTTTTGTTTTCCCTGTCTTCCGACAAGCTTTCTTTAGCTCTTAAATTCTATATACGTTTTGTCAGAGCCTTTGTGTATGTTGTTCTTCTACCTCGTTGACTCTGCTCTTTGTCTCCCGGATTCCTATTCTGCATTCTCCAGGTAGTCTGCCTTCCCTAGTTTAGGGTCTTCATCTATATGACAGCATGCCACTTTAATGTACATTCCACATCTGTGATTAATCATAACTGTAATTGATGTAGTGTCTTTCTCACAAAAATATAGGCTTCTTAAGAGAAGAAATTGTGCCTTTCCTGTCAACCATGGTATTTCTGGTATCAAGTCGTTGATAAACATTTGTGAAATGAAATAGGATATTTTATGTTTAAATATAATTTATAATTCTTTGGGGAGACTTTTAGTTCTTTGGAACAAGTTTGATCAGGAAGAATGGTAATGCTTCTGATTACCGAGCTCGCTATTCTCTGGGCTGCACATGCTGTCTGGTTTCAGCCCTTTCAACAGTACGACAATGTACTTAATGTTATGCTTATTTTTCTTCAAGGGGAAAAAAAAAAAAAGTCACTAAGAGGTTATTTCACTTCCCCTATAAATAGCAGAGACATGATCTAGACACAGGTTGGTCCTTGTATTAAGGTCCTAAAGTCCTACTGCTAGATGTTGCAGCCTCCTGTTTCCTAAGATCACGTGGAAAAGAAAGCCCTATGATTCTTAATTTTATCCAAGATTTTCAACTACATTCTGTTTCACTTCATTTAACTGAATTAAGGTTGATCTTGTACATAGAGTCCATGTGTTCAACAGATGTGTCTCTACAGTCCTTGGAACTCCAGCACTGTAGGTTATCATATACTAGTATATGGCTTTGTGAAAAAGCACACCTGGCTTACAAATGAATTCAGGCCATTTGAATTCAGTCTTTAATTTTCAGCAGTTAAGTTTTGACTCCCTAAGATAAGACATCATTCATAAATTCAAATGAGTCAAATATTTCTTTCTTTTTTTCTTTAGAGCATAAAACAAAACTAGAATGAAATTTTAAGAGTTCATTTTTGAAATGAGCTTATCACATGAAATAAGGTGGGCACTGCTTTGAAAACATGAATATTTTTGTTTATTTTGTTAGCTCTGTGGAGGTTGCGATTCTTAAGAAGTCAACAAAGAATTCTCCTTTGTCTTTTCACTTCATCTTGACAGGTGTAGTTTTGTCACAGGCCTTCTTAGATCCTTACACTGCTCCTGAAACACAAATAGAATTAACTGCTTACCTTTTGTAGCAACAGCATGGCATCTCAGGGTGAGCTCTGCAGTGTTTCAGCTCAGTTTTTAATTTTTTGTTTCACAACTTGCTTTACGTGTGTATGAGGGGGTCTGTGAGACCTTTGAGCCAATCCCTGTAGCATCATGCTGCTGCTAATGATCTTACTGTCATCAGGACTTTCTTCACAGTAATGGTGCTGTACACTTTGGTGTCTTGCGTGCAGCTATTTTCATTACAGAGATCACCTTCTATATTTGCCCTTGAATTGGGTTGAGGAAAATAGGCAGACAGAGCTCGTGGTTCCTAGTTATTATGTAGAATGGGAAGTGAGAGCTAAGCTGTGGCAGTGTTGACTTGGGATGGGTTGGTCTGCTGTTAATTAGTCACCTGTGGAATTGATACAGTAGCTCCTGTGTTCTTGCAGCCAGTCCTTACGGAAGTGTTGCTTGTTAGCTTGTGGTGTCCTATCACCATGTGTCCTCCATCACAGGATGTAAAAGTTTTTGTTTCTTGATTTCTAAATGAAAACTGATATACCCAAATTAAGTGATACCCATAAGGATAGAACGTTGACATTTCCAGACTTGCACAACCATATTTACAGATGTTTGTGCAAAGGACAAAATACTTAATAATTTATTAGATATGTTAAAATATAGTGTTAAAAAGGGACAAAATGAAGCTATTTTAAAACCTTGGAGCTTAGTGCTTCTGTAAAATAGTACTATTTAAAAATATAAAGTCTAATGTTTAGAAAACAGTCATCAATTTTGGAGATTGCTTATTTTTAGAAATCTTAGACTGTAATCTATATCCACAGGGAGCATGTAGAAGGGTGTAGTGTCCAAAATTACCAGTAGAGTAACTGTAAAATGCAAAGGCAATTTAAAGATTTGGACTGATGTGAGATTGTGAATATCTAAATCCAGACTTAAGCATTTAAAAAATACTCTAGAACTGTTTTGTCCCTGAAAATAATATCTTGATTACTGAACTTACCCAAATTGCCTTTAAAGGAGTCGACAGTGGTGTTGTAATTAGCATCCTGATTGCTGTGCTCGCACTCAAACACTGATCTTAGACTTGAATACCTTTGTGCCTCCCAACATTACAGCAACTTTTCTTAGCCTGTGTCCACGAGAGAGCTTGTAGCTAATGGGGAATATGGTATCTGACCTTTTCCTCTCCTCAAAGAGGAGACTTCATCCGCTGCCACTGTACCTTTTTCTGTTCTTTTTGTCTTGCACAGAAGACTGGCATCTTCCTGTGAAGGGCTTGTGGCAAACCTATCCAACTGGGGTTCTTCCTCCTTGAGAACGATCTGATCCATCATCACCTGAACCAGGGATCACAGTCTAAGGGTCCAGGTGAGGGCAAGGCAGTCTATGTTTTAAGCCAGTTTCTTTTCTCGTCAGGTAAGTCACACTCAGGCACGGTCTTGCTTCAGTCAGTCTTAGCATTTTAGTGCGATCCAGGAAGATAGACACAGTTCATTACTATCCCTTACCCCACTCCACCCCTCCCCAGTCATTCTGAAGTCAGCCTCAGCTGTTCAGGATTTATTGTCATTTAAAACCTTTTTGTTGCATAATGTGATCATTTCTGGCATCTTAATTCTAGAAATGTTAAAAAGAGGGACTAAAGCCAGGTAGTTATGTGTAGGATTTTAGTGCTGGTCCTTGTCTTTATTGTTAATGAGGTTGAAGTGTTAGCATGTTAAAGCCAGTCTAGCATGCATGCTCTTGTACATACATGCTCATGTTTATGATTTTAAGATCTTTCACTGTTACTTGTAAATGGTTGAAGCCAGAAGGGTTGAAATATTATGACTATATACCATTGTCAGGGAGATCTTTGTTGTAGATTCTTTCATATAATCAAGATGTTTATGAGGCAGTATTTCTCTGTTCCCTACCATATAAGAAAAAAGTGGGATTGTTTCCTAAGTGGTCACTGTTAGTTGAAGCCTGAGTCTGCATCTTAAAAGAGGTGAATTGTGACTTAGTTTTCAAAGGTTTTTTAATTTTTAACCGAAGGAGAAAAGTCTACTTTTGTTCTCAAGACTGCTTCAAAATGTTCAGTTTTTTTTTTTTTATTAGTGCTGAATTGCATACCACTTTTAAGGTTTCAGTCTCATAAGACAGTTTATTTCCTCATGATGACAGTCTATGATTTTAATCATGTGTCAGGGGTGGGGATCTCATGAATGTACCTTGGTTTTGCAATTTAACAACATATAAACAAATTTAGCTTCGTTTTCTTGTATTGACTAGTTCTCCAGATGGTTCCTAAGTGACCTCAGCCACTGGAAAGAAAGGGCTGTCTTCTTCTAAGTTTCTTTGTGTCAACTTTTGTTGCTGGCTTAATTGCTAAGTTTTTATTATTTGAAAATCTCTAAGTTTTTAGTAAGAACACTCTCTTTTCTAGGCCGGAAAAGTGGCTTCTAACAAGTTTGCTTACTTTATCCTGTGTCAATTCCTGCAGGTTAGTATGGACAGGCCCACCCACAACACTAGCCATTAGTCAAAATCCCCGTTCCTGTCTATTTGGGCTTAGTATAATGTTTACAGACAAATAGGAAGTATTTATGTATATTTAAAATCTTTAAATGGTATTCCCCTTTAACTGAAAAGGTTCTGTGCTTCAGATTCTAATGGAAAGTTATTTCCCACTAGATAACTCTTTGAAGATGATTAGATTCCTATATGTGGATTGTATTGAGGATGTAAACATAGTCTAACCCAATCATGTAAATATATAAAGTAATTTAAGTGGTTAGAATTTGAGTCATATTACTATGCAGGAGTGTTGTGCGTATTTTATTGAATATTAGACCTGTCTTGTGACAGACTCACCTGGCACATTTTGGAGGCTGCACAGCAGCAACCTAGATGTCCCGATGCACTTGGGGTAGGCAAATTGAAAAGTTAGCTTTTATTTATATTCCCTTGCAGTGCTTAGCCTCGCAGCCTAAGCAAGAATTCAGATCGCCAGTCAGAGGGGGTTCTGGGTCTGGGTTCCCTGAAGGACCCGCCTGACTGCATAGGGGTTGATGTCAAAAGTATCCCCTCTCCAGGAAAAAGACATCGGGATGGGTATGGCCCTCATGCCTCACTGGACAACGACAGGAGGACAGGAGCCATCACAAGGTCCCCTTCAATTACTTGATGTCAGGCCTCTATCCCCACCTACACAAGATTAGAAGCGCCACGGCCCTTCTATACTTAGAGAAGGGAGGAGATGTCAGGGGCAGCCCTGCTTATACACTGAAGGCCTACAATCAGCCATAGGCCTAAAGTCAGCAATAGGCCTGACATACATACACACTAACACAAAGTCTTGGGTCTCTGTGGAAAAACACTGAAACAGATGGCTATAAGCTATTGTAAACAGGCAGCTTTTTTGGAAATTTACCAGCCTGAGTAGTCATAGACCTCGTAAATAGGTAGCCTCGGTAGACAGTACCAACTTAGATAAGGACAAGTGAATCATAGGCAGAGCCATAGTGACCTGTTCCTTGAACCTTCACCCAGCCAATATCCTGTTCTGAAAGATATCTGTACTCCCCTGAACACCTACGGTCTGGTGTCATCCCTTCCCCACGTTCTGCCTTTTTGTGTTTATAACCCCTGTGTGAATAAGTAGAAATTACGATTTGATTTAAATATTTAAATAAATAAATAATAATTTTAAAGAAAGAAAAGTTAGAACTTTGAAGAAACTTGCTTGAGGAACTCTTACTGAAATGTGTGCATTACATCAGACTGGCTCGGGAGTGTTAGCATTTAAGTGTGAAGTTGATAATGACTTCTCCCATTGTGTCTTCGACTTTTGCCTTTCATACAAGCTCACCTTTGTAACCCGACTGTTCTGACTGCCCAATTAAGAATGAACTAAAATTTAGAGCCTTTAAAGATTGGTTTGACGAGGTGTGGCAGTCCATGGCTGCAGGCCTGCTACTGTGTGTGCTGACTGTGAACACACTTGTGAGAAAGCCTTGGCTCAACTAAATAAAATAAAAATTGTTTTAAGCCTTCAAAATAAGGTTAGCATTCTGTTTTCCCATGCTGTCATAGTACACATATGGCAGAGAGGGGCAAAGTGCAAGGGGAAGGGCAGATTTGCTAAGACAAATAAACAGTTGAATTACAAATACAGTAGTTTTTTTATTTTTGTAGACTGTGGAGTCTCTGACACACATTCCCAGGATTCATAGCTCTTCCTAATCAAGGGTGTTTTGTTGATCTACCTTCAGCCTGATGTTCCTTTAAGTGTGACATGATTCATGTAAACTGACATTACCTGAAAGAAGAAAAGTCATGTGCAGTAAGAGTCTATACGTCCTGAACTTTTAACTGTTAAGAATTGAACTGTTGCAGGCCAGAGCCCACATATTTTAGGCTAGTTTTAGTCCTTTTGTAAAGCATCCTGTCCATCTTGCCTTTGGCTTAACATCCTTGACTGTCAAAGCCTTTAACTGTATTTTTAGACAACCATGAGCTTCTATCATCCACAAGCTAGTAATGTCATCAGAAACTACTGAAATCTCTCACAGAACTTCCTTACTCTGCTGTAACCACCAACAGGTTCCCACCTGTCTATCTGACAGGTGCTTCATTTCTGAATGACTTTGCTCTGAAACTAATACATTCTCACACAGCCTCTTCCTTCCATGCTATCACGTATCTTTCAGGGCACTCTGAATTCATGTTCCTGGGCCGTGGTCACTCACATTTAGCTTAAACCTCCTCCTATTCCCTTTGAGATGAGAGCTGTATTTTTACATCAACATATATTTCAAGTAATGCAGAAGCTGGACCCAGGCATAACAAAGATGCCCTCTTGATGGATTCCCTCTTCATTGTTTTCCGCCCAATCAGGACTTAATTGTTCACTGTGAAAAGCATTAAGATCGTATTCTACATTTCTTTGTGTCCATTTTCTGTCTTCTGTAAAATTAAAAGAAAAAAAAGAAATACCGATTAATGCTGTTTCTAAAGACTCTGTATAGATGATGTTTTCATACCCCTTGAGTTGAGTGGTGGCGATGTGCAGTTAAGTTGGGGTTCTCTGCTCTAGCTTTTGTTTGAACTGTGTCTACTATTAACTTAAAGCAATGTCTATGCTGCTATTATTTCTAACATAATTTCCTCCCGTTGGTTGGTTTGCTTGATGGCCACTAATGTCTCAAGTTAATAACCACAGAATACTTCAGAAATGTGCTGTGTGCTTCATAAAATGTATCTGTGGTCGCTAAAATATTTTTTTGCTTACAACAACCAAATATAGTTGGCTGTAAAATTATATATTGTTAGAAAATGCTGCTTAAAACAAACAAACTGATTTACTTTCTGTTCTGAAAATATTCAGAAGGATTTGTTATCTCTTGCGGACCTTTCTGCAAACTACTAATGGGATGAACACAATATATCACTTTTATAATAGTGAGCTATTAAAGGCAAGCAGAAAGCAGTCTGAAGCCCATAAGTGCTGCCAACAGCTCCTGCTTTAATGAATTCCCTTTTAGATGTCCATTAAATGCTCGTGGCAAATGTACTCATAATGGAAATGGCAAATCTAAATGGGTAGATATGAATAATCCATGGAGTTTAAATTCTGTTTATGATCATCTTCACATTTAGTTTTCAAGACAACGCAGTTTAGTTTTCATTACAGTTTGGAATAAAGAGGACAGGGAGTAATTGATTGCTTCAAGCAGATTAAAATCAATGGTTTTCTTTTCAAAGAACCAGTTCAATGCAGTAATTCCAACTTTAAACATTGATTTAGGGTACTCAACACAAAATGTTTTGTGCTGTGTGAACTTTTATATAGAAAGACTAATATTAATTTTATTTCCCTATATATCTATATAGTGAAATATAGAGCTTGTTAGGAGCATGTGGATGACTTAATAGTGATCTATATTAAGTCATTTTTGTATTATTGCAGTCATATAATGAATCAATGAGATTCCCGTCATCACTGTAATACTGTTTGTAGCCCATTAGCACAGAGAAATTACAACCCATCATACATCATTACCGTGATTGAGGCTTTATTACCATATTCTCAAATTGCTTGCTTGCTATAAAACTAAACAGACACAAGGCAACTATAGGTGGGATATAGACAGCACATTATTGTGCTGTAATAATGGGGCTAGAGGTATGAGGAAAACACTGCTGGCAGTGATAGAAACTCAGACTTTTATTACTGTAAAGGCCAAATGTGTATGTTATGTGCAGGTTATTATTTTTGTATTGCATGAATCATGTCTTAATGTTTCCTTAAGATCATTTTCTTCTTAGTGTATCCTTTCAAAGACAGCTTTAATGTGCTTTGAATGTTCTAGACTGGTTTTTATTTTTGTATTGCATGAATCATGTCTTAATGTTTTCTTAAGATCATTTTCTTCTTAGTGTATCCTTTCAAAGACAGGTTTAATGTGCTTTGAATGTTCTAGACTGGTTTTGGAATCTACATTTTGCCATTTGTGAGGTTAGACACTTTACCACCAGCCTGGCATGGTGTTAAGGGGTAAGGAGGTCAGTATTCTCTTGAGCCCTAGTTGATATGATGCACTACGGTCCTAACCAGCGGAGAGGACTGAGTGTGGACCTGGCCCTGGCTGTAAGAGACTTCTGGTGTGGCAGTGAGGTGTTTTATTCACATGTGCATCCTCTGTTGAGTGTACTGTGTGGCTCTGACAGCATTGCCTAGAGCAGCTGGAGCCCACTTCTGAGATGGTTCACTTATCCGACGGATTCAGAGCTGCATGGTGCGGACTGTGTCCTCATATATGAACCTGACAGCATAAACACAGACAATATACAAATTGGATACCAGGATTATCATAACATTTATTTATTATTATAAAGCTTTTTACAAATAAGTAACCAGAGTAAATTAGCCAGAGTAACCATAACTACCTGGAAAAATTTAAAAGGCAGAAATCTAAAAAGGAAATTTATTCTTAAGTCATAATACACTTAGAAGCCACATTTACATACTACTCTTGGGTTTATCGTAATGTAGTTACTACACCTTTTATAAAGTATGTATATATATTTTGCAATCTAGTGGTTGTGGGTAGAAAACCTGAATGCTTGTCAGGATATATCTTGACTGTAAGGAGGATACTGCATGATAGGAATCTTACAACTGTTCTCGCCAAGAGCACTAGGCCTGACTCCATGGAGTATGTTCCTGAGTGTGCCAACCATACAAACTCCCTTACACTGAGTTTGCCACTCCAAGTGTGTATGCTGAATTACTCGAATGTTTTTGTTATTTTTCTCTTGGGTCATTTCATCAGTTCTTGGCAGCCCAGTCCACATTACAAACAGAGTAAGCAGTACATAGTAGTGTAGGTAGCATGCGGGACTGGTGGGGAGCCAGGCTGACATAGAGAGAACCCCAAGGTCCTGAATCCCTTAAGATGCTCTGGGCTCCAGAGTGAGCCACCATTAGAATCATTGGTGTCCTTTAATTTCCTCAAGACCTTTTTTGGCATGGAGGAGGATTTAAATAAATAACTTTAAAAATAGATTAGTTGGGCAGATAGTAAATCAATAATTTAGAACGTACAATAAGGAACTCAAATGAGTCCTAACAGGAAAACTAAAATAGGTAAAGAGCAGAGTGATTGCTGTGCTGTATTCATACAGGTTATTTATGGAAGATCTTTCTGTCTTTAATTATTTATTCCCTTTACATCTCAATCACAGCCCCCCTCACCTCTCATTACCCACTTCTCCTCTGAAGTACATCAAGTTACTATAGGACTGGGCAGGTCCTCCCCGACTGAGGCCAGACAGGGGAACAGGCTCCACAAGCAGGCAACAGAGTCAGACACAACCATTGCTCTAGATGTTGGGTGCATGAAAATCAAGCTGCACATCTGCTACATATGTGTAGGGGCTGGGGGGTGGATCCATTCCATGCATGCTCTTTGATTGGTGGGTCAGTCTCTGGAAGCCCCCAAGGGTCCAGGTTAGTTGACTCTGTTGGTCTGGAAGGCCTTTTAATGAATAACATTTAAGTAATTATGTAAATAAAGTATAAGGCAGATCATAATGGTTATCGGTGGCAAACATGTCCCAGAAAGTGAGTATGGAAGTTGTGAGATAAAAGGGTGTTCGTAGACTAGCAAATGTACTGACTCAACAAAGTGTATGAGGGATGCATAACAAGTTTAAAGAGTATTAGTAATATTTCAATTTGTAGTTAATCCAACATCATGACATATTTTTTGTTGGTTTGATAAGGATTTTACTATGAGATGGTTGATTCAAAGTCAAATAACTAATGTTTCCAGTAGTTATTTTGTTGTTGTTGTCTGCATACATGTGGGTGTGGGTTGAGGATGACCAATAGGAGTTAGTTTCCTTTTCCCCACGTGGGTCTGACGGATTGAAGTCATTTCTCAGGCTTCTTGCCAGTTTCCTTTGCCCACTGAGCCATCTCTGGTCTCCAGCAGCTCTCATAAGAAACTTGTAGGTACAGTTTTTACTTTGAAATCTGTTTTAAATATATTAACCCAATGTAATATAGCATCTTTGGAGAGCTAGTTGTTTTGTTTTGATAAGTTGTAGCAAAATGTCTCCAAGCATAAACTGTCAACTTTTTTGTTAACTTTTACTGATTATAGTTATGTCTTTTTTTTTTTTTTTGGTTTTTTCGAGACAGGGTTTCTCTGTGTAGTCCGGGCTGTCCTGGAACTCGCTCGGTAGACCAGGCTGGCCTCGAACTCAGAAATCCGCCTGTCTCTGCCTCCCAAGTGCTGGGATTAAAGGCGTGCGCCACCACCACCCGGCTATAGTTATGTCTTAACCAGGGTTTCTATCTGTGATAAACACTATGACCAAAAGCAACTTGGAGAGGAAAGAGTTACTTCCATCTTACAGTGCTCAGGGTACCCTCCATCACTGAGAGAATCAAAGCAGGAACCTTGGGACTGGACTTGAAATAAAAGCCATGGAGGAATGCAGCATCCTGGCTTGCTCAACCTACTTTCTTACACCACTCAGGAGACTACCCAGAGTGAGCTTGTTCTTCCCATGCCAATCATTAATCAAGAAAATGCCCCCACGGACTAGCCTACAGCCAATCTGATTGAAGCAATTGCCCAATTGACGATCCTTCTTTCCAGATAGGTCTAGGTTTGTTGCAATTTGACAAACAAAACAACCAGGTTATAGTTGTCAGATGTTTTTGTCTCTACTGTGGCATTAGTAGATTTTCAACTCTCATAAAACTAAGTGTCCTTTCATTTAGTTGCCCTTAAAAAAGTAGCTAATAGCTCTGTTAAAGCTTGAAGAGTCTTGTTTTATTTATTTGGGGTACTGAAAATGGAAATCATTGGTTTATAAAATTTGGGGAATCTACAATTGAATGTCTTCTTCACTTGTAAAAGTGGTTTGAGAAATGGGGTGTGTGTGTGTGTGTGTGTGTGTGTGTGTGTGTGTGTGTGTGTTATATGCCCATGTATAATGCCAGAAGTCAGGGTCTGTGTCTTCCTCTTTCCTAGTCCATCATTTTTCTTACCTCGTGCTCTTGCTGAAACTGGAACTTGTTTTTCTAGACCAGCTAGTCACTGAGTTCTTCTCATGTCTGCCTCTTGGTGCTGGGGTTACAGATAGACACCCCTACAGCTCAATTTTGCATGGGTGCTTGGATCTTCTTTATATTTCATACAGCAGGCACTTAAGGGAAAACTGGGTGTTTGTTTTAAGGCAAGTTATGAGCAGAGAATCAAAATATAGAAAAAATGGGATAGAAAGAAGACCTGGAGAAGCGAGAATCGAAAAGAGAAAAGTTAAAACTGTATAAAATTTGAAACACCTACACTCTTTCTTAGTTTATCCATTACTGTACAACAAATTATACCTGAACTTGCATGCTTTAGAAAATGTGTTTGGCAAAGTTCCAGGAACTTTGGGCACGGTCTGGCTGAGTGAGTCTAGTTTACAATCCCTTTACCAAGGTTCAGAGAAGATAATCAGCCAGGCTCAAAATTCAGGATCACTTCAATATTGTAGAAAAGTCAATTTTCAGAGTGCTATTGGCAGGAGGTGTCCTTAGCTCTTTGCTGGTTGTTGACAGAGGTCCTTCTTTTCCAGGTTTCTAGATTTTTTTCCTCTTGACATGTCAGCTAGCTTTTTTAGGATAAAACAAGATGAAAGCCACTATGCTTATTCTTAAACTAAGCATTCTCACCATGTTCTGTCTGTTAGACATCAGTCAATAAGTCTAGCCCATACTCAAACAGATTAGAGTCTAGTTCTAGCTCTTGATTAGATGGTTATCAAGTCTCTGACCCCTTAAAGACCACTGCATTTCACATGCTGAGATCCACACAGAAGGTCTGTGTAATGATGGTAGCCAGTGCTTTGTACAAGTGTTCTAGAACTCATAGGAAATGCAGATTCATCCTTGACCCTTCTCAGTTTCCTATTCCTCAGTCCCACAGTGTAGATTTTTCTCCTTAATGCTCATATCCCAGCATCATGTGGCTAGCAAGTATTAGAATTTCAAGGGTGAAATTTAAAAACTGTCCAAAAAGAGCTTTCTGTCAAGACTTTGTCATTTGCATGTAGTAGAACCTCTCTTAGTTACAAGAGCTTAGAACCTGATCGCTGGTAGGAAGAGGTGGCGCTGCCTCCTGTGAACTTGCATGATGTCTGTGATAACTTGCAATCAAAGTGCTGGTCAGAGTTCCAAAGTTCCTGATAAAAACTATTTCCATCTGGTTATTAAAACTCTTCTGAACAATGGCTTAGGGAATCAGAGGGATGTCAAAGCTTGCACTAGTAAAGATGGGCAAAGGTGGCGATATAGTCATAGTCTGGAGAATTCTTTCAACAATGTTGTATGTTTGAAAATTCTAATAAATAAAATGCAGGGGAATAAAATCTTCACCCTTGTAAAACTACTTTATCTGCTCTTCTAAGTGATGAGCCTCCTGGTCAAGAATTGGTACTTTTTTTTTTTTTTTCTGGGCTGAACAATTTGTATAAATTGTGGATTGTGATCTCAAACAAGGATTGTTAAGTGAATGTGGGATCCCAAACAGTCTGGAGACAGTAAAAGGTTTCTGAACTTACAACAAACAAAAATTAATTCCAGTCAAATGAATACTGAATCTGAGGTATCCATAGCAGTGCGTGCCCAGATCGCCTCCTGCAGTGTTAGTTGAGCTTGGCCGTGATTACACAGCATGCACACGCTGCACTGCTGTCAGCACCGCTCAGCACCTCCACTTGGGTCAGGTGCTGCTGGATGTCATCAGTTCTAGCCTTTCTACTGCATGCCTATTTGTTTTTGTTTTTTCTCTTACAGGAAGATAATAGTTTACTCGTATCAGCTGAGTGTATCTCTGGTTCTAGCTGGTTCTGCCTGTATACTGTTTCTAGTGAAACAGGAAAGCAGTGGCTCCAGCTCTGGTGTTCTTGTCTATGACTAGGGTGTGAGTCACACAGCATGAGAAACAGACTGCCTGTTAAGTATAAGTGCCAAGTACCCTTTTCCCTGTAGCAGGCACTGCACATGATACTTTCATTACATTCTTAACCCATACAGAAACCTGGAGATGTACGGAATGATGGTTGAGAAAACAATGCTGTTGCTTTCTAGTGCTGGCTTAGCCCAGGGAGGGGGACAATGGGAAGTGAGGATATAGATGACTCTATTTCATGTGTACTTTTTGTATGTAACTTTGTATATAGTTAGTGGGATCTGTTCATTAAGAGTAGTGTGTGATGCTGTAAGAAAGAACTTAATTTGGGAGCTTGATGACCTGACCAGTCCTGCTTCTTCCACTGCTGGCCTTGAAGCCTGCTGACCAAGTCTTGTCATGTTCCTTTTTTTCCTGCATTAGTGAAATAAATAGTTGGTACCTAAAGATATTTCCTATAGAAAGCCATGGTGAAAACTCATAGTGTGTTATATAATAGTATTTACTAGTTAGTTATTGGAATCATAGATTTGCTTTTATATTGTCTCACGTTTTTCACAAACCAAAACTATTAACTAAACCAAATGGAAAATCTCAAAAATAAAGAAGCCAAGCAGGCAAGGTGGTTCATGCCTGTAATCCCAGTGCCCAGAGCCTTAGGCAGGGGATCTCAGGGGGAAAATAGATAACTCAAGGCCAACCTGTGCTGCCTAGTAAGAACAACAGCAAACTTCAAGCTGCCTCACTGCCTTTGCTGTCTGACTCCTGATAAAATGCAGTAGCATGTTGTTATTTGTTGATGTGCTCTCCTTCTCATTAGAATTCTGTTTATCAATGTCATTGTAGACAGATACCATAGGTACATACATTTGTTTTCAGTCTTAATGAAATATTTGTGGGAAGAGACATGATGACTTAATATTGATGAGTTACTTGGATCAGAGAAGTCTCCTTTGCTAATATTTTGAAGATGATTGGAAACATGAAGAAGGAGTTTACTATAGTAATGCATACTATAAGGAAAAACCTGTAAAATGAGTCCAGTATCTTCCAAAAATCACTTCATAGGGCAGGAGTGGTATGTACTTCATTAATCCCAGCACTCAGGAAGCAGATGCAGCAAATCAAGGAGTTTGAAGCCACCCTGATTGACATACTGAGCTCCAGGACAACTAAGACTACATAGAAAAAAACATGTCTCAAAAAAACCAAACTAGCAACCCCCACTCCCACCCCAAGTATCACTTAATAATTATATACTTAAGAAGGAAGTAGTATGTCTTTTTGTCAGCTGAACCAAATTACAGGTTTCCTGTTAAAGCTTGTGCTTTGTACAGAGGGCACATATATTATAGATGCTGGGAGAGATGTTATAGATGCTGGGAGGGGATGCACTTTCTATAGTCTCCTTAAACAGATAATCTTAATCTGTCTCAAAATTAACAAGAATATTTTTAATGGATATAGAAGTGGAGGAATCCAAACAGAAGTGAGAAAAAAGTATAGATGTTAGATGTTCTACACTGGACAGATTTTACTGTACAAAGATTGATCTTTAGTATGTGACTGTACTTTCATAAAGAGGTCCTTTTAATTACTTTGTTGCTAATTCTTTTAAGGATTTATTATATTTTTAATTATTCATATGTATGTAGATATATATGGAAGTCAGAGATACCAGATCCCGTGGAAGTGGAATTACAGATAGTTGTGAGCTAATAGACATGAATATTGAAGACTACAACAGTGTGTGTTTTTAACCACTAAGCCATTTCTCCAGTCCCTGGTAGCAATTCTTCTCAAGTATATGTGTAAACTGAAACATTCTTTGCAAACTAAAGATCCCTTTTTTTTAACCTAAACTATTTTATTATAAAAATTCCAAGAATATATACTATATAAGATTGTGCTTTTAAAGTGACTAAGAACCTGTGGTACTGCTCTTTAAATGATACCTGACAGAAACAAGTATCTCTCATGGGAATGTAGCTTTGTGCCTGCACCTAGTTATGGCTCCACTGGCTTAGGCTGCAGCCTTTTCCTGGTGCTCCTGAGGTACTCCTATGGCATCCTAAACCCTGGGGACTCTGCTGTGGGAACTGTGACATCTGTAGGAATTTGTAATTCATAGGCCATATGCTGTCTGTGCTATTAAATGACACAGCTTCAGTAACACTGTTAAATGACCATATCAGCCTACATAAACTACTGTTGTTCAACTGGAGTGTATCCTGTCAGCTTGCTGATAATCACCACGGACAGCTAGGTATGTAATGCAGTATCAAATTCTTCTGGTTTATTCATATGTGTGAAATAAGGGAGAGTTTGGCTGTGTGAAATTATAAGTCTCGGTCATTCTGAATAGTAAATGTTTATTGAGCATTAGTGAAGTCTCGGTTTTATTCTTATGAGACATTATCTTGAAACTTGGTCCACAGCTATAAGGGATTTAAAGTTATTGATGAGGGAAACAATTATTGGTTGTTAGAAACACTCTTTTAACAAATTATTAATAAATAATTTTGGACTCTTAAGACCCAATCTTATAAAAAGGCAACAGAATATAGAAAGGATATATTTAAACAATACAAATCCATGTTTGGGTTAGCAAAACAGGCATGCACCTCCAAATATGTTGTACCACTCCAACCTGATGTCTGCTCTGCACACGTGGAAGGTTATTTTCTTCCTCATGCTAATTGTAAGTATTAATTTAAACATTAAGGTTAAAGTTTTTATAAGCAAAATAATTTCTTCTATATCTGTTCTTAGAATGAAGTTTTCAGGTAACTTTAAGGTACCCTAAATATAGTTTCAGCATATTAAAATGTTAGCATTAATTTTTATATTGAAATTTTATTTTACTTTATTAGCAACTCTTTAATTCATTGTCTTATTTTTCCTTTTTTGATCATACTATATTTTCTAACCATCAGAGAATTTTTTATTTACTTGATATCTCAGTATAATACTTGAATTGGTTGTGTTTTATTCACAAAGGTAAAAGAATTCCAAATTTACTCATAATAAAAGTATTAGAGAAACTGTCAATAAATTTACTGTTCTAATTGAATCATATGATATCTAAATTGTTGATAATACGATCTGCTCGTAAACAATAGTGTCTGGAGAAAATGATGGATTAATTGACTGATGGCTAAAGTTTCCCTCAAATATAATGGTTTACCCAGTTTGATTTGATTTGTGTAAAATAACTTTCTCTAATAAACAATTTGCTCAGAGGCAATAGAAGAAATGAATGGTTATCAAACCAAACTTAATTAGTCTATCCTAGATTGATATTACTTGGGGAGTCTTCATTTTAATTGTGGAGTGCTGGATACAAAGAGTTTGGTTCATTATTTTTTCCTGTATAAACACTATTGTGTAACTACCTATGGAATAATAACATGTGAATTCATTTTAATAAATGCTTGTAAAGTGGATTAGCTAATTATGCCAAGCTAAAAATGATTCCTTTAATTATTTTGGATATTTAACTGGTACTTCAATTTTATTATTGTTAGTCTGTAAATGTGATTTGTATTAGCTCTGCCAAGCTAATTATAATGTATAACATAGCAATTTGAACAGTTTTGTGATGCGCACAGTGCTGTCCTCTCCTGTGCAGACAAAACATTTCTACAGTACATGAAGATGAAGGTTTGACATGACTTCAGGCCAGAGAGATGGAAAATATCTATAAAAGAGAAGAGAAACACCTGTCAATATCTAGCTTAATGCTTTTTTTATAATTATATGTATGAAAAAAAAAAAAACCAGCTGCCATTTAAGAGAAGCTAAAACTATTGGCTCGTTAATGTATCTTAAGATATGGTACATCATAGACCATGTCCTATTACTTTACAATTTAGGCAGGTGTGTGGGCTTCCTTCCTTTCTGTGAGGAAAAGGCCTTTCTCCTCATCCTCATTAGAAAGATTCTCAGTGACATTGCGGGTATGACAGACAGTGACCACCCTCCCACCCCCCCATTGCTTTTACTTAGCAGACTAACTCTAATTGTCTTTGAGTCTGAAATAAATGAAAACAGACTTTAGTAATAAATAAACAGCATCCAAATGTATTCCTTCTGGAGGAAAGCAAATAACCTTGATGAGAATATCACTGTGAATCTATTTTATTTTCTAAATTAGCATACAGTAAAGTTACCTTTTTCTCTTTGGAATTATCTGGCTCCAGCTGTAGCCATCAAGACTGTGGCCCGCTTTTGTCTTCTTTCCCTATAACAAGCACTGATCGTTCTCACTGCTGCCCTTGGACCCTTTCTAGAATGTAAGTGATGTAAGTGTGATCATCCATGATTTGACCTGTCATTCCCTCTTCAGATTCAACTTAACAACATTAGTATCAGTTTTTAGTTAATATGAATGTTCTGTCCTACATGGACCTTAGTGTGTCTGACAGAGAGGCTTATATTAGAACTTGATTTTTACTGTTATTTACTGCACACTGTTCCACTTTCCCCTTGAAATACAGTTTCCCTGTATGCCCAGGCTAGCATTAGTTCTCCTGCCTTCTCCTCCTGCCTTGCTGGAATCACAGACAAATGCCACTGCTCTGGCACTTCTACCTTTAGCAACTGAATTGTAGTCGTATATACAACCATACTTTGTTTAAACTGCCTGCCACAGAACAATGTTGCTGCTACTTTCAGCAGGAGCCATGTTTGTGTATGCCTGTTCTGCATGTAGTATCTGGTCTGTATATTCCTAGAGTAGGTGAAAGATACACACAAAAGTGTATGGACGGCAATTCACCTTACAAAAAGCATGAACCAGTTTTGACTTCATTTTATTGCCTTGCCTTCAGTGTCCTTTTTATCTTGGCAAATCTAGGTATTGACTCTTTAAATTTTAATTTACATTACATTAAATATTACACTGTTTGCACTAATACTGCTAGGTCACTTCTCTAATGTAATCTGTATTTCAACACCATCTTATTTTTATAAATCCTAGACCCTTATTAGTTTGTTTTGTAGATGTATAGTCTGGTTCTTCCTCCCATCCCCATGCTCCTAGAAATAAGACTCAGACTCAAAATATATTTACAAATTCCTTGGCCATATTTTAGGCTCAGTAGATATTAACTAAAATAACCCATTTCTGCCATATGACTGGTTACCTGTGCTCAGGTGCCATGCTCCTGTCTGGTAACTAACTCTTCTCCATGAATCTCCCACCTGGTACTCTCCCAGATTCTTTTTGCCTCCCGAACATCCCACCTCTTATTTCCTGCCTAAGCCATAGGCCATCAGATTTATTATTGACAGGTGCCACGTCCATACAGACATAAGATATTCTCTCTACATTGTTTGTTGGAATAAGTTTGAGAGTGAACTTTTTGTTTTGTTTTCTTTTGTTTCCATTCAATAGAGTTGTTAAAAGTCTCATAGTTTTAGTGATATTGAATATCTTTTGATATACTTAGTTCTTTGCATGTATGTGCTGGACAAGTATCATTTCAAATCTTTTACCTGTTTCTAATTAAGTGATATCTTTTACTGCTATTGTGATTTTATATGCAATTGTTTCTCTCATGGACAGCTTACAAATGCTTTCTTTTCATACATTGCTTACCTTAGGAGCTTCACAGTGGCAAGAACACTAACAGTTGTTCATTTGGATGAAGCTTAGCTTTTCATATATGCATTATACTTTTTCAATCATGTCCAAGAAATCTTGTTCTCTAGTCCTAACTCACGTACATTTTGTCCTGAAATTATATAATTTCCACATTTCTTTTGGAGTATTTACTTTCCATTAATTTTTAAATTTGCATTTGACTATTGTTACTGTTTCAGTTTAGTCTACCCTCATTTATTTCCTGTTTCATCTCTCTAGATGTAATTTTCTTCAGACTTATCTTTTCAAGACTGCTCTAGCCAAGATTATATGTATACTTTTGGCCAATATCCTTTGAAATTTGATCAGTCTACTTTAAATATTTTTGCAAAGTAAGTGCAAGCTATATTTCTTTTCTCAACTGTGTATTTCAGTTGCATTGTACATTCCAAAGGTAGATAATATTGAACTTTTCTTGTAAATTTTATATATTAAAAATTCCTTATAATATAATCTGTGCCTTTAGCCATTGTACAAATTCACAGACCTTTCAAGATTTAAAAAAATGCCAAGAGCAAATATTGTTCTTTACTAGAAGGCCTTTGCTAAAAACCCTCTGCGTGACTCAGCTAGACAAAGGAAGTTAGTTGGGTTTCCATTCTCCTCTATTTTGTCTTTTAGTGGTGCGTCTCCTCTATTAGTATTTCAAGTTCGTGGTAATAATAAAGCCTAGCGCTGTCAGTTTGTTGTTTTCTATGCATTGCTCAGCTTCTCTCATACTACCTTCTTGTTGGATGGATTTTTCTAGTGTCGATTTTTATTGTCTGTTTAATTCCTTTTCTGTAATTTTTAAATCAGTTTTATTAATGGCTATCATTGAGATTAACAGCTAGCATCTGGAATTTATAACAATCTAATTTGAATTGATACCAAGTTCATTTCTGTGGCATCTATTTAATCTTATCTACACCTCACCCTTGGTTGTTGTTGGTGTTATTTTGGATTATATCAGTATACATTATGTTCTTAGTGATATCCTGCACATGTTCTTGTGCCAGAGCATGCTTTGCTTCTTTGTGTTTCTGTTTGGGATGCAGGGCTTGCTCTTCTTTCACGGTACCTCTAAGGGTTTCCATTAGTATTACTCTAGGTCATGTCCACTCGTGGCTGGCTCCCTGTGCCTGCTTGCATCGCTATTACTTTTGTGGTTGTTACTACCATTGATAAACCATGGGAGGTGAGACTTTTCACCCTCAGTTTTGAAGGGGATTTTGTTTTCTTTATCCATCTTCCCTTTCAGCATTTTTAGTGGATGATCCTGTAGGTAGTTTTCTCACTACCATCCTTTTGAGATGTTTGCTGTCAGTCTTGTAAGAGCTGTCTGTAGTGATCATCTCTTGCTACTCTCAAGTTTTCTGTCTTTTGAAGGTCTCACTGTATTTCCTGTTGCAGCCTTTACCTATCTATGTTTTTACTCACCCAGATCAGTGTATCTTGCTAGTAGAATATAGGATCCATGTGTGAGAGAGAACACTCCGTGTTTCTCTTTCTGAGCCCTGCTTCCCTCACTTAATGTAATATTTTCCAGGCCTGTCCATTTCTTGCAAATACATAATTTCAGTTTTCTTTATGGCAGAGAATTCCATTATGTATATGTGTATATACATTTTCATATCCTTTTACCTTTTAGTGGCCATCTGTCTGCACTGGTTCACTTTTCTGCTTGCCATAGAAAGCTTGGTAATGAGCATAGCTGTGCTGCCAACTCTGTAGTAGAATGTTGTTATGGGCATCTGCCTAGAACTGGTATAGCTAAGTCATATGAGAATTGTACTTTTTAGTTTTTCTCAGAAGCCTCCCCAGCAGTATCCATGCAGGCTGTGCTACCAGTAGGGTATCAGTTAGTCTCCTGACCCATTTGTAGTCATTCTACAGTAGCAGTTGTTCTGATGATCTCAATGTAGCTGTAATTTGCATTTTCTTGAGAGTTACGGATATTAAAAACTTTTAAAATATTTATTAGTCATTTGTATTATAATAAACATGTATACAGAGAAAGAGAGAGAGAGAAAGAGAGAGGGAGGGAGGGAGGGAGAGAAAGAGATGCTGACAAACATATGCACACATGTTTGGAGTATAGCTAGCAAAGATTTTCACCCATTGTGTAGGCTGTCTGACACTCTGTTGATAATTTCATTTGCTGTCCAGAAGCTTTTAAATGTCATAAAATCATGTTTGTCAATTGATGGGGCTGTTTCCTGTGCTATTGGAGTTGTATTGAGAAATTTCTTATCTATGTCTATATCCTGAAGGCTTTTCCATTAATAGTTTCAGTGTTTCTGGTTTTACATTTAAGGCTTTTAATCCAGTTTGAGTTGTTGGTACAGAGTAGGCGATAAGGACCTAATTTCATTCTTCTGTGAATGGACATCCAGTTTTACCCACACCCGTTATTGAAAAGTTTATCTTTCTCTTGATCATGGTTTTGCCACTTTTATTAAAAATTAGGTTTCCTTTGCTGTCTGGGTTTATCTTTGAGTTGTTTCATTGATCTGTGTATCTGTTGCTTGTACCAGGATTATGTTTTCTTTGTCCCCATTGTTCTATAGTGTAGTTTGAGGTCAGATAATAAGATGACAGTTTTCTTTCTGCTTAAAATTGCTTTGGGTATCTCATTTTTTTTTTTTTTGTGCTTCCAATGGATGTTAGGTTTTTTTTTATTTGTGTGTAGAATATCATTAGAATTTTTATTGGAGATATCATTGAATCAGTAGAATGTTTTTGATAATTCAGTCTTCACAATATTGATTAAACTGGTCCAGGAACATAGATGCTCTTTCTGTTGTCTGATTTCTTTTTTCAGTGTCTTAAATTTTATTTATAGAGGTCTTTTACTTCTTCCTTAGCTAGGTTACTGTTGGACAGAGTCTAGAAGGAATGCCAACATAAATGTATAAAAATACATTCAATAGTGAAAACAGAAAATCCATCGTGAAGCCCCATAGCTTCAGAATGGTTGTTCTAACTGTATAGAAATTTATTCAGATGAGTAGACTTTGGGTCTGGCTAATTTTGGTGTGTGATGTTTTAAATTTGCAAGGTTTTTTTTTTTAATAATAAAATTGATTTTAAAAATTTTACTTGGGCCGGGCGGTGGTGGCGCACGCCTTTAATCCCAGCACTTGGGAGGCAGAGGCAGGCGGATTTCTGAGTTCAAGGCCAGCCTGGTCTACAGAGTGAGTTCCAGGACAGCCAGGACCAGAGAAACCCTGTCTCGAAAAACCAAAAAAAAAAAAAAAAATTTTACTTGTTAAGAACAAAAGTACATGTTAAACATAGAGGAAAACCAAGTAGATAAAGCTAAGTGTTTATTAAGTTACATATTCAAGCCTTAGTGGTCATAGCGAAAACACAGCAACTTCATAATCAAAAGAAAAAATACTGTAGTGTTTGCATAACTAATGGATGCAGCTTATGCAGTGTGCTATTTTAATGCTCCCATGCTTTTTAGAGCTAGTTTGATCTTCAGGTGAATTACCATGCAGAAATTATTTGGCTATAACAAAGGAAGGTGAAGATTTGCTTAGGAGTCTGTGAGGCTGAAGCGAGTGAGGCCCAGGCTGTTCTTCAGTCTCCAGGCCATTCATGTCTGCTGTCAGCACCTAATGGCCTCTGTGTCTCCTTGTCATCCTTACTCTGTCTTTTTAATTTGGGTTTTGCCACCAACTCCTCTCCTGCCTTTGGTTCTTCAGACTGAACATAAGGCCTCAACACACCATGCAAGCAGCCTATCCTTTAGTGAAATCTCAGCCTTTGATCTTTTAAGTGCTAACTAAAGTTTCTTTAAACTTCTAGGAAACTCTTTAGAATTTAGCTACTCATATATCCGAATGGTAACAAATTTTGTATAATAACCCAAATTTTGATTGTTTTTATAAAAGATTGATTTAGCCTTTGATTTTTCTTCTCTGCTTACATGATTGCTTTAAGATATTTTATGTAGACGTGTAATGAAACACCGTGTAGTTCAGGACTACCTTTCATTTGGCTGAGTGCTCCAGCAAGCACTAATTTCAGGCTGGGTCCTATGCTTTAGATACCAAAAACAGAGAATGTGGTTCTGGCTAGAACCCAGGAACTCCTGCTTATAACTGAAAATAAGCATGCAGTGTCACACAACAGCTGTTAACCACAAAGACAGGATGCTGTGTAGAGTACTCTTTATTCTGATTGGGTCAAGGATGACAAGGAGTTCGTCACTTAAATTTTGAGAAGCCACAGAGGAAGATGAACATTAGTAGCCATAATATGAAGCAGTATTTTATATATATAATAAATAGTGTATATGTATGTATGTATCATGCTGCCTGGATTCAGAAAAAGAGATGAGCACAGGTTGATCTGCCATCACACTATTGATGAAGAACCTTCAGAATGGAACTTCAAAGTTCCAGCATGGGACAGTGCTATTATCAAGATTACCCAGTGAGAAAAGGAAGCCCAGCCCCTTAGTAGATAGTCAGAATTGATGAAAGATACCTTTGAAGGCCAAGCAAACCATCATTAATTTAAAACAAAATCAGCCAAAACGCAAATGACCCAAGTCAAGGAAATGCTACTTGTTAGGGGAGACAAAAAGACAAAAACTCAGCAGGATTTTCTGAGTGTTCTTATTTGTTGTGAAGTAAGCTTGACTCAGATCATGCAGCCTAAATTTTACCAGAGACTTAGCAGAAGGCAACTGATCGCTCTGTGGTTTCTATGTCACTGTATCCAGTTGTCCTTCCTCCTAAATACTTCTAGCAGAGAGGAGGTTTTTTCCCCTTGGAAATACTTTTGTTTCTGTCGATAATGTGATTAAGTATGGTGCTGAAACATTCATAAGGACCAGCTGGTTTTGCTTTGGAGGTTTTGTTTTATCAAAACACAGTCCCACTGTGAAACACTGGGTGACCAATGTGTGGACCAGACTGGCCTCAAATTCATAAAAATCTTTCTATCTCTGTATTTCAAGAACTGGGATTGTAGTTAGTTGGGTTTTTTTTCCTCAAAATTAAAACATAATTAAATCATTTCCCCTTGCCATCCCCTCCCACAATCCCTCTTCCCTCTAAAGTTCTTGGGGTGTGTGTGTGGGTGTGTGTGTAAGTAAATACAATGTGCTGAGTGTTGATGTATGTTATATGAATGATTTCAGGGCTAATAACTTGGTATTGGATAACCAGTCAGAGAGCTCATCCTGGGGAAGATTTATTTTCCCTTTCTGAGTATTTGCTAGTGTTAGTTGTCTGCAATTCCTTGTCTAGGGGCGGAGTCCATGAGATTACTTCCTTCTGCATTCATGTATCTATTTCTATTGTCTTTGTTCTGATTCTATTTAGGCAGCCATATTGTTGATGTTTCATAGGTGAAGCTTTCCTTTCATTTCTAGGAGACAATCTCACAGAAAATTTTCTATCCATGGACTCTTAAAACTTTCTCCCTCATTTTCTCCAATGTTCCCTGTGGTTTAGGAGTGGGGGAGGGGTGTTACAGATGTATTTATTGGGACTGAGCACTTTTTGATCCCCTTGGTCTCTCCATTATGGCCAGTTGGTTTTTGTTTGTTTGTTTGTTTTTGTTTTTGTAGTGGTCTCTATTTTGTGTAAAGAGAAGCTTATTTGTTAAGGGATGAGTACTTTTCTGTGGCTATAAAGGTAAGAATGTGCCTAGGAATTATTTTGGTCTAGCAAAGTGACAGTAGTAGACTGTCCTCTAGGATCGATGACCTCACGAGCTGAGTAGTTGGCTAGGACTTTAGTACTAGGCATGATTTTCCTCCTGCTGAGTGGACCTTAAGTCCAATTAGACCCCTGTTGACTGCCCTTAGTATAAAGTGCCACTGTTGCATCTTTGGGGAAATTTTGCCATGCTGATTCTAATTGTAGTTCTTAGGCATCAAAAGTGGGAAGGGAATAGCAGAATACCATGACAGGAAAGGGCAAAGGGGAAGAGTTGGGTTAAAGTGTGGAGGGGAAGGTACAGCAGCAGTACAGTAAGAAAAGGAAAGGGGAGACAAATAGCACTATGGATCTTTGAAAGGCCACAGGAAATCATATTATTTTTATGTTTTTTATGATTATATATAATACATAATGTAATACATATAATGTATGTATATGCATATTTGTTCAATAAAGTTATGCCACTTGGAGTGATAAAAAAAAATGCTTCCCCCAAGAGCTATACACTATCTAAGAAAAAGAAAACAAAAACCTTAGTACCAGACATGACAAACTTTCTCTTTAGTTCTTAGTCAGTAAAATACAAGCAACTCCCAAAGCAATGTAGGCTTCTGCTGCTTCCATTGGTTGCCTCCCAGAGAAAGAGAGTAGGTCCATATTTCTGGAGACACCATGCACTTTGGGCACAGCACTGTGAGGACTCAAAAGCCTGAAAGACCCTCCCTGCAGATTAGCTTTCATGGTGCCAGAAGGTGCTATGCAAGCTGCCAAGGGAGAGAAGTCATCAAAATCACCCATTCTTTAAGATCAGAGGTCCCATTTCACATTAGGTAAAGTGTTTTCCCGTGTTCCATCCAAGGATCATTGGCAAGGTGAATAATTTCTGACAAGAGGAAACTCACAGCTATGAAAAACACAAGTTATTTTTCAAAATCCAAATGCAGCAGGAAAAGTCAAGATGGTTTGATGTGCTGGTTCTTACAAATCTGCTGGTGCTATAGAGAGAGGCAGATGGATGCAGCATCAGGACCACTCAGGCCCTGCTTTGCCAGAGAAAAACAGACCTACTGTAGAATTTACAGGGCAGAAAACAGTCTTGCTGGCATCTTGATTTTAGTCCAATAAGGCCTGAGATGAAGTTGAAACCAGCAGAGGACATATAACAGCAAATTGCCTTGTTCTCTAATTTATTCACTTTGTAGTATTTTACGAGACATGGAGAACTCATACTAAGAAAATGATGGCTGGGCTATGGTGTTGCACACCTTTAATCCCAGCACCTGGAGGCAGATTGTTGTTAGTTCGAGGCTAGCCTGGTCTACACTGCAAGCTCCAAGACAGCCAAGGCCACACAGAGGAACCCTCTCTCAGAAAAACAAAGCAAAAGATCCGCATGAGTTTCCACAGTGGCTATGCCATTTTGTATTCCCATCAAGAATGAATTAGGGTTCTGTTTTTCCCACAGCCTTGCCAACATTTGTTTTCAGTTGTCTTGTTGATCTTAGACATTAGAATCTCAGAGGTGTTTTAATTTGTGTTTCCCTAATTGCTACAGAACCTCAAGAGATTACTTCCTTCTGCAATTGAGTATCTATTTGTATCTATTCATATTAACATTGTTCTGGTCTTGTTTAGGCAGACATATTGGAGAGAGAACATAGCCATTATTTCTTAGCTATTTTTTTCTTTTATCAAGAATTCTCTCTTTAGATCTGTAGTCATTTGTTGGGCTGTATATTGCGGGTGGGCATGGGTCCTGTTGGGCTGAGTTGTGAGTTCCAAGTGTCTGCCGCCCCAAGGGCTAGTGCCACAGCTCAGAGGAGCAGAGGTACAGGAATTTGACTGTGTTCACTCCACGATGCACTGGACGGATGTCGGGCTATGAGAAGCCATAGGGCGCTCGGCTCTGGGGTGGAGAGAACATTGTCTGGGGTCCCGCAGGGACTGGAGCTCTTGAGTTGGGATCCCAGGGCCAGGAGGCGGCCGGGAACTGGACTGGTTTCTGGCCCTTGGGCTCTCAGGCGACACTGAGAGGCCAAGGAAGGACTGAGATGGGGGTGTATGGGCTGAATCAGCCAAAGGGGGTAGGGGAAAAAGCTCTGGCTGCATCCCACAGGAAGGGGGCTCTTGGTCAAGGCGACTTGCTTGGCTGGGCCTCGGCTGTCTCAAGTTGCCTTGCTTGAGTTGGTGGCCTCTGTGGCTGGAACATAGTGAGGTCATCAGTAGGAGGTTAGAAGACAGCTCAGTAGTTGAAGACCTTCTCCATGGTTCCCCACGGCAGGCCCCAAAGAAGAGAGGTACTCCATGGTCTTAAAATGTTTATTGTTATGGTGGAAAATGGATAAAGCTATACCCCTTATTCTCAGGGTGGGCCTGAGGTTAAATACCTTTTGCAAGGAGGAGGAGGGTCTGGGAAGGAATGCTTAATTGACTATGCCCTCTGGTATCTCATGAATATGGAGATCTGTCTGCAACCTGTAGTCATGCCCTCTACCCATGCTACGTGACCAATGGCCACAAACCTCTCTTTGGGAGGGGCTATAGAGCGCTGTCTATGTGAAAGGGCCCAGGGGCCCAGGAGCAAGACCGAACTCCTCTTGTCCCTGGAGGGTCTCCAGGATTCAAGGCCTACTCGACCAGGTACCCAGTTGCCTCTCACAGCCCACTGCCCGACAGTCATTTTTTGTGACTTCATTTGTTTTACTGACCACTTTTTGAGTACTTTGTATATTCTGGATATTAGTCCTCTGTCACATGTTAGCTGGCAAAGACTCTCCCATTCTCTAGGTTTTTCCCTCACTTGGTTGATTGCTTCCTTAGCTATACAAAAGCATTTAAGTGTATGAGGTCCCTTTACCAGTTGTTGGCCTTAATTTCCGGGCAAACGAAGTCCTATTAGAAAGTCTTCCCCCCCCCCCCAAAAAAAAAAAGAAAGTCTTTCCCCCAACTGATACCATGTAAGGCACTACCTATGTTTTCTTCTAGCAGGTTTAGCTTTTCAGGTTTCATGCTGACGCATTTGATCCACTTGGAGCTAAGTTTTATGCTAGCTACTGCCAAGGGCTAGTGAAGTCATGGATCTTAAAAGACAATCTACTTTTGCCAGTTTGCTAGACCATTCCTTAACTACATTCTAATGTGCCCTTATAGTCACAAATAAGTCTATAATTCTCATCAAAACTTTTCTTATTATAGTACATGGAGATCATTACAAAAAGCCATGACTGGATGCAATGCAAAGATCAGTGGATTGTGGGAATCTAGCCCCAACCAATATATGTATATCACAGCTTCTGCATCTGTGACTGAGGAAATATCATGGAAGAGGGGTCCAAAAAGTTTTAAGAGCCAGAATATTAGAAAATATGCTCTCTGAGACTGCCTTTCTTTGAAGGCCCAAACAAGGATAATAACAATATAGAGGGTAAAATGTAAAGGGGAAGTCTCACAAGGTCCCATACCTAGACAAAGAATTGTAGGCAACTAGTGAGTTTTTAGAGGTAGAATTAGCCTCTCCCAGGGATGAATCCATATGCAAAGTGATCAGCTCTGTAGCTATATACACACAAACAATAAAATGAACTCAACAAGTTGTATATTTGTGTGTGTGTGTGTGTATTTTTGTGTATTTACATGGAGGGGTGGCACTAGGGAAGGAACATAGGAGGAGCTAGAGGGAAGAGGAAAATAATATGATTATATTTTATTTTAAAAAGCAAAAAAAAGGGGGGGGCTAGGGGAGTCTGGAGAGATGACCCAGAGATTAAGAGTGCTAGGTGTTCTTCCAGAGGTCCTGAGTTCAATTCCCAGCAACCACATGGTGGCTCATAACCATCTATAATGAGATCTGGTACAGTGAGTTGGAGACCAGCCTGGGTTACCAGAGAGGCTGCCTCAAACACATTCACACATGAGATTATTGTAATCTCAGAATAGACAAGCAAAGATGATATAATCCCATGTGGCCTTTCAAAGAAATATTTAGGCAATGGATAACCAGGTTATTTCAAATCTATTTCTTTAGTTTCACAAGTATTTCTTCAGTAAACATCCTTGTATTATGATTTTGTGATGTTGGCTCATCAAAGCACTGGAAGGAAACTTTTAACTGCAGACAGTTCTGTGGCATAGAATATATATAGTTAAAGGTGTGGTATAAATGGCCAAAAAAAGTTTCTGTTTCAACATGTAAGGTCTTTTTCTCACGTGTGTGATTACACAGACTTTTATGTGTGTACTGTATTCATTCAGCGGTTCATGAAGGCCTGTGGTGCTGTCTGAGTGCTTGTTTCTGTACAACTGACCATTGTTACATCACTGGCACCTTGCAAGTCTCAAGATAAAATGACTATTTCAGATACTCTACTGCATTTCTTTAATATGAAGAAAATCTTTGCATGCCATTGTTTTTTCTTGGGTTTCTTTTTCATCAGTTGTCATATTGACCTATATGATCTCTGTCATATTACAGCTTTCTCTAATTTATTGTTTGTATTATAAATTTTTAGAGTTTTAATAAGCAAATAGATTTTATTTGTAATATTTCTATTTTTGAGATCATAATCACATCATTTATCCATTCTATCTCCTTGTTGCAAACCTTCTTTCGTATTACCATCTGCCAAACTCAGGACCTGTTTGTCTATAATTGTTGTTACTTAAAAGGAATAGCATATTACAAAGAGGTTTTTTAAAACTTGTAGATTAAATAAGTTGCAGAAATTTAAAAATTACTGTGAGAAATTCTAATGTACAGTTAATTGGAGTATAAGAAAAATAGATGCTGATGTTGTGACCTAGGAAATATCTAATAGTTATTCACTGAAACATTCCTAATTTGCTGAGAATGTAATTATTAAATCATGTAAGATAGAATACTAAGAAGTATAAGACAGGATTTCTAATCTCCCCACCCTTCCCATACTGCTGCTGCAGTTGAGGACGCTTCTGAGTCTGGTGGCATCTCCTCTCTTGGCTGTCCTGTATCTCATATAGTCAAGTCTGGCCTTGAACTCAGTGAAATCCTGCCTTTGCTTCTCCAGTACTGGAATTACAGGTGGAAGTGAACCACTGTACTGGCTTGAGTTTATGTGAAAAGTTTGACACAAAAAAAATCTCAGGATTTTTAGAAGAAATAATTGAGGGTGAATAATCAAAACTCTAGTCTTAAAAATATAATAATAGCAGCAGCAGCAGCAGCAATACCTTAAATGGCCACTGTTTGGCCCTGAGACTAGGGAGATACAAGGACTTCTGAAGGTTAAAGTGAAGGAAGAGAAGGAGCATGTCCATGGGACAGATTCTACCAGGTGGAGAAATAGCCTTCAGAATGCAGAGGTGGGTCACAGACACTTCAGGCAATTCTGCTACCAGGAAACCCCTGAGCTGAGGGAGGCTCTTGGAAGACTCCAGGAGCTCTGCTACCAATGGCTGCAGCCTGAGGCCCACAAAAGGAGTAAGTTCTGGCTCTGCTGGTACTGTAGCAATACCTGAGCATCCTGTCTGAGGAACACCAGGCCTGGGTGAGAGAGCACCGCTCTGTGAGCGGTGCTGAGGTAGTGACTGTTCCAGAGGACTTGGGAGAGCAGTGGATGAACCAGAAGAAAAGGTCACAAGCCACAGTCACGAACAGGAAGCCTGTAACGGAGATGGTAACTCCAGGAACATCCCATAAGTCTTCCTGCGGCCAGTTCCAACCCATGAAAGAACAGCTGGAGAGCAACCCATGCTAGACTTCTATCCTTCAGAATTAATCAAAGGTTATCATCTGTTGCTTTTTTGATTTTACATGTTTCTCTGGGGTGTGTAATGTGTTTGTTTAAGTCAAGAAAGTTACTGCCTAAGTAAAGTTTGAAATACACAAATGTTGAAGAGGAAAAGTGTTTGATTTGTTAGAATTACCAAATTTTCTGGAAGTTTCTTTCTGTTTGCTTGTTTTTCTTTTGGAAAGGATCTCCTTTAGCCCACATTCATGCATCCATTATTTTCCTCCTCCTACCTCCCAAGTGCTGGAATTTACAGGCTATGCCCTCATGCCTGTGCTTAGAAAATTCATCTAAGACAAACATTTCATCAAAGATCTGTCTTTGCAAAACGGGATATTTGATAAGCCATCAACTTTATACTATGTGAATAAAATTTATCTACTTTATTATCCTTAAACTACATAGCTATATGTTACATGTAAATATAAGTATAAACGATTTTTATAATGGTACAAAGAGTCACTTTGTCATTTACAGAACTATAGATCTCGTACTCATCTCTGATATTAGTCTCTGTGAGAATATCTTAGAATACCCCACCTCCTTGCATCAAGAATGAAAACATACCCAGGCTTGAGTGGCCAATCAGATCACTCTATTTTCCCAGTCATTGCTTTAATGCAGCCATATGAGCCAGATGAAGTCCACATTAATGGTATTTCACTTCTGAAGTGTGCTGAAATTGGTTGGAGAGAGGAGCTCTCTTCTCTCTGAGTTTGTGGTTGGCAAATGTCAAAGTTGTCAGCAGTTTGGTACCTTCTGTATTGAGAGGGAATAAAACACTGGAAGGTAGACAAGGCGTCAGGTATTGATAACATGTTTTGTTTTGTTGTTGTTTATGGCTGCAAGACCTACCAATATTTAGTTCAGATGCTGGGTGAATGCTACTCCATCCACCCATGCACTCTTTAACGCAAGACCGTGCTTTCTTTGCTAATGATTTGGACACAACTGATAATGTCTTATTGCCCCTAATCCTGCCCTGCTTTTGTGTGTGTGTGTGTGTGTGTGTGTGTGTGTGTAAGACAGATAAAGAGAAAGAGGCAGAGAGACAGGGACCAACAGACAGACAGAAGCAGAGACAGACACAGAGAGAAATCAACTAGTATCCTAATGCTATAATAGAATATGAAAATGCAGATTTAGAAAGGAAGAAGGGAGTGTTCTGACCTGTTGCCAAGCTTTTCCCCACATTTCTAATGTACCCATATTCTGTAATGGTCACTGCAGCACCGTGCCGCCCCTACACACACACACACACACACACACACACACACACACACACACACATACACACACATTTCTGGTGTACCCATATTCTGTAATGGTCACTGTAGCCCTTTTTTGTGTGGAACTGTTTACATGTCTGACTTCTTGTTTGGATTTTACTTGGTGATTTGATATGAAATTTTAATGTGAAAGCACTTAGCATTAGGAGTTTGACATTTTGTCTGACCTTAATCACCAAGAGGATCATGAGAGGTTTTTCAGTGGGAAAAGAACTGTTACAGCTCTGACAGGAATGATGGGAAATAAGTAAAACAGCCTTTTAAATCTTCACCAGAAATCAATAGGGTTTAAAGATGATGGACGTTGGTGTTTTTTGCTGCTTAAGGACTTCAACCTTTTACGGGAAAATATCTTCTCTAGGTGTCAGCAGTTTTTCCATGTACGCAATGAATGGCTGCTGCAAGTAGAGCGTTCTGCATAGAACACTCTTCATCATTATTATAAGGGAGGAATTGTATATGACTGGCCATGGTAATATAGAGCCTTTTGGGGCATTTTTATAAGAAAAAGGAGGGCTATATCTCAGAGTTTTGCTCTAGTCTTAAGTATAATTTATACAACAAACTTTTCTCTCAGAAAAACAGTACTTGTTTTCCTATGTTGAAAACCTCTACTGTGCTAACATTGACCATAAAGTGGTAACTTGGATGATACAGCTCCATTTTAGATGGTGAAACCAAAGTCTCCAGGTTTTTCTGCATTCGTCTAATTAATGACAAAAGTGATATTTGAAATCAAGGTCCACCTGACTGAAGCTGATCCTTTTGCTATTGTCTAGGCTATATCTCTGAGGCCATGGACTCAGTTCCTCTCTCTCTGGCCATATTTCTTTAGCTAGTGTTTTTAATGTCTTTCTTACCTCTGCTCTCCCTAGTCAGTAAAACTAACTGAAGTGACAGCTCTCCACTTCATTTAATGAGAATAAGAGCTATGCCATGGTCATTGAATAAAGGAATCTGGGCTGAGAATGCTTCTCAATATACTCTGTAGATTTGTTTTTTATGAATGATTTATGAGCTATTAGATTGATATAGCATTTTGCAGTAAATTCACAATCAGCTGCAGTCTGATACAAGTGTTCAATATTAACTGAGTGTGTCATGCACTGTTCTTTGTTTTAAGGTAAAAATTTCAAGATTTCAAGATTTAAAACTACAAAGATTTTGAGTTAGAAGTTTCAAATTACAAGATTTCACTGTGAAGAATATTCCTAGTAGCCAGATGTGGTAGTGCATTCTTGTAATCTTACTTAGAAAGTAATAACAAGAGAATCAGGAGTTTAAGCCTAGCCTTAGCTACATGAAGACTAGGCTGTGAATTCAGTTGAGGCCTTACATAAACAAAGAAATAAACACACACACACACACACACACACTCAACTATATTTCTAAATCACCGTGCTTCTAAGATGGGCATGGTAGCACAAGCCTTTAATCCCAGCACTTGGGAGGCAGAGGCAAGTGGATCTCTGTAAGTTTGAGGCCAGCCTGGTCTACAACACCAGTTCCAGGACAGCCAGAGCTACACAGAAAAACCATGTCTTGCAACAACAACAAAACCAAACCAAAACAAAAAGTATTGCTTCTAAACACTTTAAAACATAGTAACCTTACCATCGCTTAACTTATTTATTAAATTGATACATACAAATAGGTAGATGTAGAAAATATGTTTTTATTGTCTGATTTGGAAATATTCATTGTAATTCACATTAAAAATAACTCAGGTGTGTGTTAATAAATGTTATAAAACATGCTCTGGTAGACAAAAAAACCTCCCATATAATCTGTGTTTGGTTTTAGGTCTAAGAGTGCGTTATACTTAAGTTAATTTAGTGGGAACTTGTAAAGAAATGAGCTCTTAACTAAGTCCATGTGTCATAGACTTTGTCATCCTTCATTTCTGTGTCTAAAACTGAAGTCACCTAAATGATCACAAAGTTCTTGTAATTCTGAAGTTTTATAGCATTTTAAATTTGGAATTTGGGTGGAAGCCATTTTTTTATTACATTAGGTAAACACATATTAATAGGTTGATTTGTAGCTTGATGATTGATTGTTTGCCTGGTGTATGCAAATCCTTTCTTTAGTTCTTGGCACTATAAAAAAATAAGTAAAATGTATTTTTTATAGCATTTGTAAATGTGCCTTCCTGATCCCTTCAATGTGGGTTCTTCCTAATTTCTGTTATCTCCATGGGTTTGTTTGACCAAGTTGTCCATGGCTTGTCCTCCTCTTACTGGACAGATTGACCTTTTCCCATGTAAAGGATTGGGGTGGAGACTGGGCTGATGCTGTTCCAGGCGTTCTAAGGACACTAGATTGATGAGCCTTTCTCTTGTGTTCTCTGGATGCCTGAAGGTCCAAATAGCTAATGATTCATTCTGAATTCATCTAAAGGTACAAATTCATGGATGTGAATAGGTAATCTCTCTACGTCTTAGATCATTTCAGATAAATTTTGACCCTCACCTACCTTAGTTCAATACTTAACACTGACCCACAACCTTGGAAAAGAATATTGTAGAACTCAAGCTCTCTGCTTTAGTGTGACCCTAATTTCCAAGTATTGTCAATTGGAAAGTCATAAAAACTTTGAGAGTCCAGATTTCTTATATGAAAAATGATAATAAAGAGGATTATTGTGGGGTTTAATAGAAATTAATGTATGTGGAAGAATTCAAATTCATTTGTATTACTTCATCAGTCAATTTAAGTATGTTATTTGTGTACATGTTCTCATATTTATCTTTAATTTTTTTTTACCATCCAGTCGTTATTCCCCTTTTGGTCCACCCTCCAACAGTTCCTCATCCCATTCCTCCTCCCCCACCTCCACCCCCACTCTACCCCTGACTCCAAAGGGTGAACTCACCTGCCAGGCCTCCCCACCCCCTGGGGCCTGACGTCTCTCAAGGGTTAGGTGCATCTTCTCTCACTGAGGCCAAACCAGGTAGTTCTCTGCTGTATATGTGTCAGGGGCCTTATACCAGCTAGTGTATGCTGCCTGCTTGGTGGCTCAGTGTCTGAGAGATCTCAGGGGTCTGGGTTAGGTGAGACTGCTGGTCTTCCTATGGGGCTGCCCTCCTCCTCAGCTTCTTCCAGCCTTTCCCTAATTCAGCCACAGGGGTCCTCGACTTCAGTCCATTAGTTGGTTGTTGCAAGTATATGTGTCTGTCTTAGTCAGCTGCTTGTTGGGCCTCTCTGAGGGCAGCCATGCTAGGCTCCTGGTTGTTAGCACACTGTAGCATCAGTAATAGTGCCAAATCTTGGAGCCTCCCCTTGAGATGGATCCCAAGTAGAGCCAGTCACTGGACCACCTTTCTCTCAGTCTCTTCTCCATTTTTGTCCCTGCAGTTCTTTTTGACAGGAACAACTCTGGGTCAGAATTTTTGACTATGGAATGGCAACCCCATCCCTCCACTCTTTCTACTGGAGGTGGACTCTACAAGTTCCCTCTTCCCACTGTAGGGCATTTCATCTGAGGTCCCTCCCTTTGAATACTGAGGGTCTCTCACCTCCCAGGTCTCTTGGTACATTTTGGAGGGTCCTCCCGCCTCCCAAGGTTGCCTGTTTCCATTCATTCTACTGGCCCTCGGGGCTTCTCTCCTGCCCCTTCCTAATACCTGATCATGTTCCTCCTTTCCCCTCCCAATCTCCTCTCCCACCCAGGTACCTCCCTCCCCCTGCCCTCTATGATTGCTTTCTTCTCCCTCTTAAGTGGGGTTGAAGCATCCTCACTTGGGCTCCTCAACTTGTTAACCTTCTTGAGTTCTGTGGACTGTATCCTGGGTATTCTGTAGTTTTTTGGCTAATATCCACTTACTAGTGAGTACATACCATGCATGTCCTTTTGGGTCTGAGTTACTCTGTATGATATTTTCTAGTTTCATCCATTTGCCTGCAAAACTCATGATGTCCTTGTTCTTAATAGCTGAATAGTATTCCATTGTATAAATGAACCACATTTTCTGTATCCATTCTTCTGTTGTGGGATATCAGGGTTGTTTCCAGCTTCTGGCTTTACCACTCTTAGCTATACCCCCACCATACCACAGGGACTCATGCTCCACTATGTTCATAGCAAGCAGCCTTGTCTGTGATAGCCAGAAGCTGGAAACAACAGATAATCTCTCACATATTCTTACACTGTAACTTTCAAGGTAGAACCAGGAAAATGAGACCGAGGATAAGGTTCAGCTGGCAAAGAGCTTGGCCTGTAAGCATAAAGAGTTTAGACCCCAATCACAAAAGAACATACACGGTATTTACTCACTGATCATTGGATTTTAGCCCAGAAGCTTGAAATACCCAAGATTCAACTCACAGACCACATAAAGCTCATGAAGAATGACGACCAAGTAGGGGGGGCTTCAGTCCTTCTTAGAAGGAGTAACAAAATACTCAAGGGAACAAATATGGAGACAAAGTGCAGGACAGAAACTGAAGGAGGGGCCGTCTACAGACCATTCCACCTGGATATCCATCCCATGTGCAGTCACCAAAGGTAGACGTTGATGTGGATGTCAGGATGTACATGCTGACAGGAGCCTGATATAGCTGTCTCCTTAGAAGTCTGCAAGAGTCTGACATACTCAGAGGCAGATGCTCACAGCTAACCATCAAACTGATCATGGGGTTCCCAATGGAGAAGATAGAGTGAAGGCTGAAGGAGTTGAAAGGATTCGTGAGGGACCCATGGCTCCAGCTATATACGCAAGGGAGCTATATATAAGTGGGAGAAGAGATCCTTGGTCCCATGAAGGCTGGACGTCGTTGGGGGGGGGATGTTCGAGGGTAGGGAGGTGAGGTACGGGGGAGGGTTGGTGGGGGTACACCAACGTGGAGGCAGGAGGAGGGGGGAAGGGATAGTGAATTCCTGGAAGGGAGGGGGGAAATGGGGTAAAGGAGAGAACATCTGAAATGTAAATAAAATTTCCAATTTAAAAAAGAAAAAAAAGAGTTTAGACCCTCAGTATACATGTAAATGATGGGGGGATTGTGGGAGCATATCTTCGATCTCAGAAGACATGGATTCTTGATGAGTGCTGGCTAATCATTGTAATGAACTGATGAGATCTCAGTTACAATGAAAGACCTTGCCTCAATATATGAGGTGGAGAGCAATCCAGGAAGACACCCAGCATCACCACCTAGCCCAGCCGTCACAGGGACTCACTCTTTCTCACCTACACACATCATTTCTTCAACATGATAAAGATTACAAAATGAGCAGACTGTTCCCTGAGTCCAGGTCCATTTCTTATTTTTCTTTGGACTTTTAATCTTGTTAATAAATAAATAAATCCCCTACTTTGAATTTATTTTTCAGCCGGGCAGTGGTGGTGCACGCCTTTAATCCAGCACTTGGGAGACAGAGGCAGGCGATTTCTGAGTTTGAGGCCAGCCTGGTCTACAGAGTGAGTTCCAGGACAACCAGGGCTACACAGAGAAACCCTGTCTCGAAAAACCAAAAAAAAAAAAAAAAAAAAAAAAGAATATTTTTTCACATTGGTTACTCATGATACATGAGCTCGTCTCCCCATCCCCCCAGTTTGTGTGTTAACATATAATCATCAATGTTACAGTGTTCAGAAGAGAGTCTTTAGGAGGTAGTTATATCAGGAGAGAGGAGCTTCATGAATAACCTAGGTGCCCTTCAGAGAAAAGGCAGAGAACTAGGTGTTTTCTCAACTATAGAAGGATGCCATGGAAACTTAGCAGTCAACCAAGAAATCTTCACTAAACCTGTAAGTCTTCTTCCACAACTATGACAGATACCTTGTTATTGCATATAAGACACCTACTCTATGTGTTATGTTTGAACTAGCTATGGCAGGCTCTTATGTTTTATGTTGATGAGCTGTGGCTTAATGTTTCGTTCAAATTACATCAGTTTCAGAAGCCAGAAAGTTTTCTAAAGACATGCTTTAACAATAATTAAAGTCACTAGGAAATGTAGTTTGATACCTTAAAAAAATATAATAAAGGGATTATTTATACCAAAATTGTACTTAGTGTTATCACCTGTAACCTATCAGTTTCTGTATTGTTCTCACCTAAATATGGATATTACTTCTAAAGAACATAAGGTTCTTTTTTTAAAAAAAGTCTACATTTGAATTTTAAAATAATTTTCATTAATAAGTATCATAAATTCCCACCAAGACAGAAGTTATTGTTCTCCCAAATTCTCATCATTTTTCCTCAGACTTTTCTATGCCTTTTTTGATATAGCAATTACACTGTGTGCTTAGCTGGCTCTCTTGTTCACTAAGAGGAACTTTTTTGGCTCGGATACTTCCTCCCATCTCTGGTTCTTAGACTTAGCCTTTGGCGTTTGATATTTCCCAATAATATGTTGAGATTATATTTAATACCAAAAAATAGTTGACAAATTAATCTGTGGCTCTGTCGTGTTACAGTAACTTTTATAGCAAAAATATTCCTAATCTGGGATTGATGGTCGATGTCACACTTACTTCTATAATAGTCTCTTCTTCAAATAATGGCAGCGTAATAAACTGAAATAGGTGATTTCCTGAGGCTCTTCCCGCCTTCCAGACACTGTGCCCCCAGCTCCTGTAGGGCCAGGCTTCACGCAGGTTTCTTTGCCAGATGAGACCTGGCACTGTGTTGTTGCTATAGCTCCAGCCAACTGGGAAAATTCTCAAACAAGCAGTTTAACAGTATCTGTCACCTATATTTATTTTTCCTAAAAGTCCTTTCTCATATTGTAGGACCATTCTGAAGTCCTACTACCATCAAGCAGATGAAACCTAGCTGGCACTGTCCCAAGCCATCAAGGGACCTGTCTTAAACTCTCCAAGAGCTGAGTTTCCAGATTTTCCAGATCCTGAGAAGAGTTTTGATCTCTTCAGATCAGTAATTGGCATTTGGTGTTGACCACATATATTAAATTGGTTTTTGAAAATATTTGACTGTAAATGTTTGTGATTCTGTCTTATGAAGAGAGATTCTTGCCACCTGCATTTGCTGCCATCTCTAATTCTTGCTACAGTGTTTAAGTATCCTAATATTGTTATGAAAAAGGGAAGTAGCTTTTCTTGAGACCATAAAATAGTCACTTTCTCTTTATATAGGACTATTTTCATTGTGTTTCTTGTTACTCTAACAAAATTCCTAGAAACCCACTAAGAGGAAGGACATATTGATTATATTTTAGCTCAGTGTCTACAGAGTTAATTCTAATGGGAAGACAGGACATAGAAGCTTAGTTCACACCCTGGCAGGCCAGGAAGTAACCCTCACCAATGATTCTTCTCCAGCTTGGACCCAAGTTTCCAGAACTACTCTGAGTAGCCCTAGCATCTAGCGGGAGGCATTGAAATTTTCAGCCTGTGGGGACTGTGTAGATCCTGTGTTCTGACAGGCTTAAGCTAGTCGAGGTCATAAGCCTTTACTTTACAAAACTTTATCTTCCTCCTCTCATTTTTAGCATTCTGAGCATGTATTTAGCAGCCAGTTACATTTATGAAATTAATGCTTATACAAAAATACCACATTGCGGGTTGGAGAGATGGCTCAGCAGTTAAGAGCACCAACTGCTCTTCCAGAGGACCTGAGTTCAATTCCTGGCAACCACTTGGTAGCTCACAACCATCTGTAATGGAATCTGATGCCCTCTTCTGGTGTGTCTGATGAGAGCAGTGGTGTACTCGTATACATAAAATAAATAAATCTTTTAAAAAGTACCACATTGCATAAAAAATAAGTTGTCAATGGAAAGAATTATTGTTTAGTAGTGAACGATTCTACCCTGCAAGGGGATAAAAATCACCAGGAACTCAGGTTTATGTTAAGAGGGAGACTTTCAGAAAATACTAATTGATTATCACTATTATATTTTCAGAGATAAAGATAAAATGTACTAACAATTACTGCTAGAAAACCCCTAAATAATATTTTTAAATGACTATAGAATTAATCCCTATTTGGATTTTATATAGTCTAGTAATATTAAATACAAATTGCTTTGTCATACACTTTGTTTTCATTTGTAGCAGTGAATCCCCTTTCACCATTTCAGTTCAGTGCTTTGGGCAATGATGAATCAAAGCTGGCTTTTAGCTAATATACTAAGTTGGAAAGATCCCTGAGTTTGTAATTAGGGGGACTAAATCCCCATTAGTTAAGCTAAAATGCATAAAACACACAATGTCTGACTAGCTGATAGTTAGTTTCACCATAAATGATAGCTAACTTTTTTAGTTAAAAAGTACTTCATTAAAATAATTATTAGTTGAGAAAAACAGTCTAAAGTGAGTATTTTTATCCTTAAAAGTACAATTTACTAGAGTGCAGTGTACATAGACATGTATATATTTTGTTGAAATGTTCCTACCTAAAAACTTAGGGATCTGAACCAACCAGGTATCAAAGAGCCAGTAGCTACCTTGTGATTTAATGGAAGCGAGTATCGTCTTACTGAGCACAGTGTTGGTGGGAGCAGATGGTGCATACGGTTTTTAATTGTGTGTTGAACGTCAAGAAATGTAGTGCCTTAGGAAGCCACTGAGTTAGTTGTAGGTAAAATGTGCTAAGGTTATAGTTCCTCCAGGGAAAGGAAGGCAAATGGTACTTACAGTGTGACCCTGTTGTAAGGACTGGTGACAATGTCTGCAAAATGCTCAGTGCCCAGCATTTTAGTAAATGCTTCTAAAAATGTGATCTTTTGTACTGTTGTCAATGTCATTTCTGCCATTGTCATCATTTTATGTACTGATCTACATTTAAGGTGAGTTTCCTCTTTGTAGATCTTCCTCCTGTTGTTTTTTAGAGTCAGAACCTTTCAATGGCTATAAAAGTTCTCAGGCACCTAAAAGAAAAAGGCTTCATCAGATTCCATGGTCATGTGAGTTTTGGCTGTTGTGATCTAAACCTGTCTTCCAACATTGGTTTTTCTAAGTTTTCAAAACTGATTTCTCTTCATGTAAAGTAATTACAGAAGAATTGACTGTTTTCTCTAACAGTATCTGTAATTGGCCCAAGAAGAATACATTAAATTTCTACACACCTTCCATGATTATTAGGCCTAATTTACTCAAGTTTTTAATTTTTGATCCCTACTTTTCTTATCCTATAATAACTTCATTTGGTTTTACTTTCCCTTATTTTTGTCAGGTTTCGGTTACCTCATTATGGTCAACTACATGAGTTCCAAGCTCATTCTCCTGAATAGTTCATATGGTGTAGAGATTTTGTTTTAGTCTTATGGTAACTTTGTGTAAGGTCAGCTGATGGCAATGAGAATCTAGAGACAGCAGCAAAAATGAGCTCGAAGATTCATGTGCCTGTACAACTCTTTCCTGCACTGTAATCTCAGAATTCAACTCTTGGAGGACTTGCTGGCTACTATTTTTAGAAAGTGCTGTAAAGCCAGGCAGTGGTGGTGCACGCCTTTAATCCCAGCACTTGGGAGGCAGAGGCAGGCGGATTTCTGAGTTCGAGGCCAGCCTGGTCTACAGAGTGAGTTCCAGGACAGCCAGAGGTATACAGAGAAACCCTGTCTCAAAAAATCAAAAAGAAAAAAAAAAAAGTGCTGTAAAGAAAGATTGTTCTGTTCCATCTCATAACAGACGTCCAACCTTTTGATGGAAGTCACAAAGAGTTGAGTGGTCTAGTGACCTTAGCAGATCTTAGGCTGCTGGGCCTTCTTGTGCTCAGTGTAACAGCCCTTCCTCTCAGTGAAGTGTGCAAAGATCTAAAGAAATAATGTGAAAGACAGGTAAAAGTACTTTCATGTTTATTAACTTAGTTATACTTCTAGTCAAGGAAGATTAAGCAGAGGTCACTGGTGAAGTCATTCAGTGGAAGGTGTTATTCATTGGTAAGAAAAATAAAGTCTGAGGAACACTAAGGAGGAAATGGTTTTGTAAGGATAGTGACTTCATGTGTTAGGTAGGCGGTAACTTGGGGCAGATCCTAGGTAGGATAGATAATGTACATGTTGTATTGTAGTTGACACTGATTTTTCAAATACTCTGATAGTACATAAGTATTTTCTTAGATAAATTGAAATTTTAAGAAGTAAAGATTAGATAAGCGATTGTATATTATTTCTACTTTTTAGTATTTTTCACTTTGAGTTCTTAAGAGAAACATTACATACAACTTACTGAAAAAGAAAACATTTAAGAAAATACTAATGTAACTAAGAAAAGGTTTACTCTTTGCACTTATAAAGAAGATGTTAAATACTAATTAACATTTCTGTAGACCATGTCATCCTCAAAGGCTAGTTATTAGTGCAGAAACTGGTATCTGGTTGTTCCTGAGGTTCTAGTAAAAATTTCAAGGAAATGATGAGAATTTTGGAAATATACTGGTACAAACAGGATCTTAATAGTTTGAATTATAAAATGTTGCTCTTGCCACATTGATTCAAACTTAGTGATGACTGACTTCATGTTTTATAGATTTAGAATTTATACAGTACTTTATTTCTGTAGACATTTTAAAGAAATTTCCCATCTATTAATCATCATTTTTTTGTTGTTGTTGTTGGTTTTTCGAGACAGGGTTTCTCTGTGTAGCCTTGGCTGTCCTGGAACTCACTCTGTAGACCAGGCTGCCTCAAACTCAGAAATCCGCCTGCCTCTGCCTCCCAAGCGCTGGGATTACAGGCGTGCGCCACCACCGCCCGGCTGAATTTTCAACTTTTAATAGTGAGATTTTTGCAAGCTGAAAATAAGATATACAAAGAATTTCTAAGTGGGGAGGGAAAAAGGAAGAAATATTTGTTAGATTTATCAAACTTGAGTGCACCCTGCCCTTATACATTTCATTCTTTGTAATTTCACTCACATAGTGTAAGAGGAGGAGGTGACAGTCATCACATGCCTCTCTCATGTCAGATCCTAACCTTCTAAATACATACTAGACAAGGGCTTCTCAAGGGCTTCCCGTTTGTGACCACTTGCTACTTGGGAAACTTTTATGCAATTTTGGGCATGCAGGCAGATAGACACAGTAAGCTATAGAGGTGGCTCAGCAGTTAAGAGCACTGGCTACTGTTGCAAAGAACCTGGGTCAGTTCCCAGCACTCACATAGCAACTCACAACCATCTGTAACTCCAGTTTAGGGAGTTCTGATGCCCTCCTGGCTGACTACACCTCAAACACTCATGTACATGTGGTACATATATAGAGGAAAAACACTTGTACACATAAAATGAAGAAAACAAAAGTAACTCTTTAAAAGTTTCAAAAATAGAATCAAATAAATAGCAGTCAAGCATTTTCTGATAGTATTTTTATAGACATAATTTTCCACTTGTTAAAAATAAGTATAAGAATGTCACTCATCATAAATACATAGTAAAATGTATATGATCATTTCAGAAATTATAGAAAATTCTGTCTTGATGCTAACCTAAATATCATTTGATGATTCTTTTTAAGTGAAACTCAATGTTATCAATTTATACAGCAGTTTTAAAAATCAATATATTCCAAAGATAAACTGACTTAATACTTGCATGCTGAGGAATGGTGGTAGGAAAGTATTAAGTGTGTGTTTTTCGTAATTGCCCTGTTAGTTTCTGTAACGACCGAAAACTGTGTAGTAGAAATCTGTTATTCGTGTGGTGTTGAATGTGAGTCACGGCTTTCAAGTGTCATTTTTGACTTTGTATGTTGTGAAAGCATGGTGTGTGTTGAGACCCGAGGCTGCAGTGAAGTCTCAGCATGACTCCAGCCTCAGATTTGAAGTCTGCTTGTTAGTGCACAGGCCGCTTCTCTGCTCTCTTTCACAGGAGTGCTTTTCTTTTTAATTTTGTCACATGATTTGTTCAAGATTCTCCTGGACTGAATTCATCATAGTTCGTGTATTTCTGTTATAGAGCATTCTTTGTTCCAGTAGGAAGTGCTTGTAGGACCACAAGACTCTGAGTTGGTTCTGTGTGTGTTCATAATTCAGCCTAACTTTTTCTTCCTGTTTATATCTTCTTCTTCTTGTCATCATGGCTTATGAAATAGAAGCAAGCATAAGTGGCTTTCATAGAGAAAGATGCTGATATTTGTGTAATGGCCTCTGTACTAGAGCAGTAAATCTACATTCAAATTAAAGATTTGTGTGACAAATGATAATGCTTGTCATCAGTCTAATGTCTTCTTAAGTTTCCTGGGTATTGTTAATTCAAAACATAGTTTGAATTGACTTACTGTTATTGATTCCTGGACTCATTATACCTTAAAGAAAAACCTCACCTTTGCAAGGGAAATATGGTTATCAGATGCTCTAGTTCTCATAGAATAAAAAGACCTAGTGGGATATAAAAGGGAAGAGTGACAGTTAAATGGACATGGTGAAGGTTAATGCTTGCTTCCCGAATTGATATTGGAGGTCCCAGTCACTTGTCAGTATATTCTCTAATACGTGCAGTACATCTTCATTAGGAAGGCAGATAGCAATCAGTTTCAGGTTTCCAGATGAGCCTGTGGCCAGGCCATAATTAACCTTTTGAACTTGGAATTGTAACAGAATGTACTATTGGCTTAGGTTATCAATTATGGTCAGAGTCAATTGATACTCACTCAAAGGGTCTTATTGCTGATTGATATTATAATTTACTCATCTTCCCATTGTGGTGATTAAAAAGCAAAGGTAACATGGCATGCTATTCCAGTTTCTATTCTTGGAGAGAGACTATTTTATAAGCCAGATACCTTGCCAAACAGTTATTTAAGTAAAAGGATTTCCTCTTAGTCTCAAATTTTATTATTATTTTTATAGATTCCCACAACTGTTAAGGGAACTTTTAAAACTATATGACATCTCAACTTGCAGCAGAATTTACTTATAGCCTTTCAGCTTATTAGAGGTTAGACACATCTTCTGGTTGTTTTTTATATTTCTAATGCACTTTATCCAATATTTCATTCAAGAAAAATACTATCAAAAATAACTAATATAATTTTGTTTATTTTGGAAAAACTTATTAGAAAATGTGCTAATCTGGAAAATTTAGCAGCCCAAAGTAAGGAAGCATTGTTTTAATATATGTCCAATAAATCCTTACTTTTAAATTAAGTTAAGCAGCTTTTCATTTTTAAGTATATTTTATTATTAATTATAGCTTTATAATTTTAGGAGTAATTTTGTTGATCTCAAATGATGTACCATGAAAGTTATTTCTTGGGAACAATTGCACTTAGGAGTTTTGGGCTTTGTTTTGCCATGATTTTGTTGTTGTTTGCTTGCTTTATTTTTTAAGATAGAATATGCTGTGTAGCCCAGGCTGTCCTCACGTTTGAGTGACTACATTGTTTAAAGTTATTTTCAATGAATCTGTCTTCAATTAATTTTCTTTAAGTTTCTTATGAGTAGAATGGACATTGTATTTAAGTATGTTTATCATAATATTTTTATAATGGTGATAAATCAAAGATAACATACAGGCAAATACATTAACGAAGTGAGTTATGCACATTGGTCTGATACAAATTCATTAAAAGTGATAGCACAGAATTTTATTAAAGTGAGAAAATTCTTATGTTACATTTTCTAAAAGGAGGTCTATAAAATTTTCTACTTAGAAGTGAAAGGAAGATTATTGAAAACAGACTGTAAGGAAGTATAGGAAATTAAAAGTGGAAATGAATACACATACAATGTCATGGGTATTGCAATTTTAAAATCTCTCTTCTGGGTAAAACCCTTTTGATGATGTGCCATAGCGCCCAGCCTCTTTCCTTACCTGCTTGCTGTTCCCCGGCTCCTCTGATGTCTCTCTTCCCACTGACTTTCTGTTTACAGTCTCATGAGCCCTCCAGAGCAGGGGAAGCCCTTTGCTCTTCTCCTCTTAGGTTTTTCAGTTCTGAATTCATAAATTAGACTTCCAAAAACAGGTTAAAAGAAGAAAGTCATGGAAACTTTATTCAGTAATTTTCTTCTGTATATAATAACAGCCTTTGTAAGAAAACTAAGGGCTCAAAAAGCAGTTAGGACCAAAAGCAAAGTTGGGCATGATGTTGAAATAATAAAAACGTAATAGGTCAGTGGGTTTGGGACAGCTACAGTTAATTATAGCAGGATAACTAGGAGGGCCAGTTGAATAAGATTTACTTGTTGGTTCCTTACCTTTCACTGGTATAGAGAGAATACCTTCCACATATATATTCTCCTACTATGAAGAAGAAAATGAAAATTTAGAGCATTCTTCTTGTATCTGCTGTTTCTAAAAACGGCCTTTAACTCAAGACAATGTTATGCCAAGGTATATATTTGGTATATCATTCTGCTACCGTGTTTTTAAACTCAGGCATTTCTGAGGTACAGAAAGTGGGAGAAGTCTTCCATCTTCTGAGTTAAGTACAGAAATCATTTGGACTCTTAGAGTATCTTCCCAAAAGTTTTTTTGAAAGATGCTGTAAATTACTTTTCTCCTCTCTTCTCCTCTCCTTTCCCTCTCCAGTGATGGAGATTAAACCCAGGGCATGCTAAGCACCCACTACATTATACCCCAAACTCTTCATGGCCTATTATTCCAGTCTTGGCCTCCTACTCCCTGGTTTCCTAAAAAGCTGATAAAATGTCCTTTAGTGACTGCTCCTGCCTTTCTAACAAATTCTTACCTCCAAGAACCGGGGTTCTAAGATACTCAGCCCCTCTCAGATTGGCTCCTTATGTGTTTTTCATTTTCCCAACCTGCTGTGGTTCTTTACTACTATATTTTACTACTACTTTATTACTACTATAGGTCATTTTATATAGTGTTTTGTCTGGCATGCAATCTCTGTAATTTCTCTTTGCATTATTTATTACTCCATCACAGGAAGTTCTTATCTTTGCAGGTTATGTCTCTGTCAGTGACTGTCTGTTCTACTTTTAATTTAAATAACAGAGTCACCCTTTCTCCACTCTCACAATTCTTCTTCTAATGTCTTTGAACCAAGTCATTCTCACCTCTTTGATCATAAGTGTGGTCTACAGTGTGCATACCTAATGAGAAACCTAGAAAGATGATGGGAGCTGAGCTGTGCTAATGGAGGTCTATAATGGTCACACTTCTCATAGGTTGCGTGCTGCTGCTACTCTTCCAGAGCTGCCTCTCTGTGCTTTTCATGAGTTTATATAAATTATTTCAATAATAGTGCAATAGTCTTCAGTTTCCATGGTAATAGTCACTTATTTGCTGCACATCCTTTGTTTACATGATGCTACATTTCTTTTAATTACACACCTCTCTTGAGTTGATTAGTATCTGTAGAGGGATTTTAATCCAGCAACATGGCAGCTCTGGTAAACAATCACATTCAAAGACCTATGTCTATATGATCCCACCGGAGCTCAGACACACCCTGGATTGCAGTCTGATCTGGCTGGAATATAGACATGTCCTTAGTACACACCTTTGATCCCTAACAGTGATGGTAAGTTTAGTTTGTAGAAGGAAGCAACCATGTTTGAAAGTCATATCTAATTGAGGGGCAAACAAAGTGATGAGTCAGAGAAAGATTTGACAGAATGAATCAGAGATACGCCCAACTCACCAGAGAGCAGCACAGGAAAGAGAGGCTACTTAAGAGCAACAAGTGAGAGAAAAGAGGGATTGAGTGTGTGGCAGTTTTACTGAGGCAGTTTTACAGAGACAGGTTGCAGGGAAAAAAACAATCTAGACTCAGGTGAAGACAGAATGAGCCAGAGAATGAGAAGAAGCCAGAAGATTAGAACATATTGCCAAAGTTAGTCTGAGGCTAAGCAGAGGTATTTAGTCAGAACCCAAGAGAAGCCAGATTGAATCAGTCAACTTGGAAGATTAGATTATATGGAGGCTAAAAGCTTCCAGACCTGGGCCTAGGCATAGTTAGAACAGAGAAAAAAATACTCTGGACTCAGCCCATGCCGTGTATTCACACAACTCTGGTACAGTTCTCATCTCATCCCGTCATCTGAGGAAATAAAAGTGACATTTACAAGTATCTTCTGTTTTCATCCTCTAAATAATAATTAAAGATAGAAATTGCCAGGAAGTGAAAAAAAAAAATGGACACATTACAGGAAAATATTAATACAGGAAAAATCCAGGCCATTCTTGCCTTGTTAATCCTGTGCCCATAGCTAAAGTGTATCTTACCTGAACCTTAGTATCCACCTTATCATTTGAGCATAAAATTCTTGTTTCACTGCCATGCCTGTCATAGAGTAGATATTTAATGCACACTGTGCTTTCTTGCTTTTCCCCATGAGGTCTGCATAGCATAATCCTAATAAAAGTCCAACAGAAGTACAAGTGGCAGGTAGATCTCTAACAGGCAGAGTCCTCAGTTCAACAGCGGTCTACCATATCGTCTGCCCTTCATGTGATTGCATGTCTCTCTTGTTTGACCAGAAAACTACCAGTGATTAATTTCTTAGATTTGAGAATACTTGCTGTTAAGAAGTGGAAAAGAATCGTTACTATTGGAATATGAATTCACCATTGTGTATGAGCAGCCATTCATCCATTCATTTATTCACAGTAGTATAAACACTCCTCTTGTTTACACAGTCCAGATTGTATTACATATCAGCTGCACTTTGATCAAATAAATAGCTGGTAAATAGAAAGATGTTCTCAACACTCCACACAATAGGTATCTTCATCTTAGCTTTTTTAAATTCAGGATCATTCTATAGTAGGACAAGCATTTAGATTCAGTTACCTCACTTAATTCATAGAACAGTTCCTCCAAGCTATAATTATTGCTCTTTTCAAGGAGGAAATTAAGTCTATGATAAGTTGGATGTTGTCCCCGAGTTACAGGGAATAAGAGGAGGGTCTGAGAGTTCAGCCTAGCCAAATCTAGAAGCTCCACTTTTGATTTCTGTGCCAGCAGATTTCAGAGTGAGTTCTAAGAACCCTTTTGGTCTCCATGACCCTTTCAGGGGCTCTATAAAACCAAACCTGTTTTCAAAATAATTGTAGAACAGTTATTTCCTTTTAAAATCTCAGGCCTATTTGTGCAATGGTACTATCAAGAGGCTATATGCCATGTTATATCGCCAGTGATTGCATGTAGAGGTAAGTATAAAAATCTACGTCTTGCATCTATTAAGCTGTTGAGGTGTAGAACATTTTGAGAACTAGTATTATATACAATTATGTCGACTCAGAGCCCTCTTTTATGTATGTGTTTGGAGTGTTTTATGTTAAGCCCCTATTTGCAAAAGGCCGTGACGTTGTACATTTGTTTTCTTACCAATTGTTCAGTTTGTTATAGTAATACTCGACAGTGTAGAATCATGAATGGTCTGCCACTGATACAACTGCCTGAGCACAGCTGCAACCCAGAGTTTCAAAGCTAGAAAGTCAGTACTAGAAACTGGCCTGAGCTCAAACGGCAGCAAGGAGACTACTTTGCCCTTGGTTAAAAGTGCTGGTTGTTTACAGTGAAGTAAGTATGTTAGTTAGTCTTGGCTTGGCCATAAGTAATTCTATGACTAAATTGAAGAAATTCACTTTATATTTTGGTAGATGAAGTCATCAAAGGTAGCCAATGCTGTGTAATATGTGTGTGTAATGTGTGCCCTCTCTTTCGCCCTCTTTTTCCCCCTAACTCCTGTGTTTTCTCTTAACACAAAGTCTGCCCTGGTCAGTAATCAGTAAACTCCTAGCCTCACGATGGAGGAGGAATGGATACAGAATTAGAATATTGCAAGCTGAGCAATCTATTTGCGAAAACTAATCAAAAGCAAAATAGTTTGATCAATTGGCTTTGAAATTACAGTGTAGACAAGTTGTAATGGTTCCATTGCTATACATTTGTAGTCGAAATGAAATATAGCTTCACTGGTGTAAGGGAGGCAGCATGTTTTGATAGTTCTGCAGACTTTTCACTTAGACTGGATGTTTCTGCTGTCTACTCGACACATTCAGCCTGTCCCTGTGCTTTGTATTCTTGTTTAACTGGACACCAGGGGAAGGTGATGGAAGCACATGGACCTACATCTCAGGTGTGGACAGTGTCCTGGGTCAGGTCCAGCCCTGAGGCCTTTACATAGAGTAGATGTGGAATTTCTCAAAATCACATGGATATAGTTAGATCAACCCACAAAGAAGTCAGAAGTACAGAACAATTAGAAAATGGGTTTGTACAACATAAAGAAATAAGACATTTAAAAATACATATTTGGCATTGAGACTTTACTTTAAAAAACAAAACAGTTCTGAGGTATAAATAAAAAATCAACAATTTACATACTAATCAGAAGATCGATTAGTTTGTATTCTGGGGAGTTTCCAGTGTTTTAGATAAATTTTGCTTTGCATAAGATTGTAAAACTTTTGGAACATTCTCCTGCCTCATCACTGCTTACCAGATCCCAAGAAAACTAATACTGAGTGCCGTGCTGTCCTTACAGTGAACATAGAGCAAACGCCAAACACAGATTAGGGCAAATCGTCTTGTTCATCTTACCTTACTAGCTGTCCTTTTTCTTCTTGTGAGGTACCCATCATTGTCTCCTTGTTCTCACATTTCTAAATGTGCTCATTCAAAATACTTTTAAAGTGTTTTGTATAGATAATACCATTTTATTTTTCAATTATAGCACATGTTTAGTAAGAATCACTAGAAGATGCAGGGATGCATCATTAAAAGAGATATTGGTAGGCTTTGCAGAACTGACCTTGTATGTTATGAAGAGAAAAGCTGCTTCCAAGTATTTCTTGTTAATAGACATTAGCAATTAAATCATTTTATTTGTTTTGGAAAGTTTGATATTAATTTTATTTATTCTGGAAATTGTATATTTTATTTAATTGATGTTTGTGTGAGCTGTCTGTCATGTTTCTTATTGCTTTGTTTTCTAAAGTTTTTGTTTAATTTTACCAACATTGATGGTGTGAGCTTTTTAGTTACACAGACTTTGATTCAAACATGATTGCACCATTTGACATCTGTGGCTTAAATTTCTGACACTTAGATCTTCAGCTTGTTTTCTTTAAAGCTAGAATTAAGCCAGGTTATTTAAGAACAAAGGAGATTGCCTATCATAAATTCAAAATATTCATTGTCTCTGTAGAAGTTTCCCCTTAAAAATAAGATTGTGCCTCAAAGGTGTCTAGGCATTGGAAATTGTACTTATTTGTATCTGCTATTGATTTAGTCAAGATCTGACACTAGCTTTCAAATAATGATTATCTTTTAAATGAGGCAATGTTAATTTGTCTAGCTCCATGCTACTGTAGTGTATGGCTTGAACAAAAAAGTGCTGTTTTTACAGGCTCTTTATTGAGATGGTTTATGAATTAAGAGAGGGGGGCCTATCATATCCTAAGATCCTGCAGTTCATTATTGCAAAACAAAGTATCCATTTATTAGGCAAGGATTGCCTACAATGTCTGCAAGAGTAAACACACCCACTCATAAGAATAAGTGTTGTCTTCAAATTTGTACTGCAGTGTGCTGAAGAACATGTATGCTATGGCTGTGATAATGAGCAGTACAGTGAGAGAGGTGATTTATGATACCTGTTTCTGACAGCTATAGTGCGCAGAGTCCCAGGGTATCTGATCACGGCATTAGCATGCTGACAGCTCAGCATTTAGAACATTATGGTAATTTATCCTGCCTATGCTGTCACCTGCACTGTCAGAGTTTCTTTTTAATGATGGTATAACTATTTTGTTTGTTTGTACTGCATTCTTTTCATTTGGCTAATGCTTTCTCATTAGATTGAACCTAGTAAATGAGAGTAATTAAGTGCTTCCTATAGCTCAGATGCAGTGATAAGCTGCGGAGCTGCTCCTGACTATGTTTTGTCATTTATCTCTATTAATCTGAGAATAATCCAGATGATAAACACATGTAATTTTTTGCTAATGTTCAATAGATGAAATTTATAGTTCCTCAGTGGAACTAAGCATTAAGTATATATTCATATATAAATAATAAGTTGCTACATGTGGACCTGGTTTAAGTAAACATAAAAGTAACAAACTACGGTTAATGAAAAATATTCTTTTAATTGTCATACTGAATTTACCCTTCCTAAAATGTCCCTCTTCCTTCCAGAGAGAAAGTGAAAGAATTCAGGCTTCCATCCTGTTTGTGGAGCAGGTTGTTTCTCTGAGTCCCAGAACAAGGTCGTGTTTGAGTGTGTGTTAAGTGCTTTGTTGGGATCCCCCATTCTGAGTCTGTCAGTTTCTCAGGCACTCGGATTGTCTATCATACTAAGTTAGCAGTGTTTCAGAAAATATTTTAAATGCATTCTTAAATAATTAGTGGATTATTCTCTTAATAAACAAGTTACACTATAGAAATAGTAGAGTTATATGACTGGTTTTTGTAAAATACTTTTTATTATCTCGCATTTGTTCTAAAGATAATAGTGCCTTTAGAATTTTGATATGATTATTTTATCTATGAATAATCAATTAGCTTTTTAAAGTATTTATAAAAAGAAATGTTTAACCAAATGATACATTTTGTATATAATGAGAAAGTAATATATTCCAGGTTCATGTGTTTTAAACCATTATCATGCAAAGATTTGTTCCTCTTTGTGATTTATTTTTTAAGGTAAAATTCCAACAGTTTCTCAAAAATATTGAGAAGATAGAATTATTTTTAGATTACAATATTGTAATACCATTTTTATAAATGTTTTTAATCACAAAATTGCTTAGTTTGTCAATTTTCTTATGGTAGGCTATGCCAAATTTTCATTTCCAGTACAGATGATAGGAAAATTGAAGGGAATCTAGTTGTTGCATAAGTTGCACTCCCTCTAAGTAATTATGAATGCACGAGCACTGAACTTTATATAGCTTGCTTTCAGACATTGTACTGCATTAAGAACTGCTTTCATATTTTATATTGCAAAAGGTTTTTTGAGTATTCATGCAGTATTATTGTGCATAATTGGGTTGTTTGCTGAATTTTGTTTATATTAACAAGGGATATCGTTTAAGTACTGGAAACATTGAAGCTGAGCCTACCTCATTTAATTTTAATAAAATAATTAATTTTTAAAGTTGAAGACATCATATAAACCTTGAATGACATTTGATGATTCATTTATTCTTCGGAATTCTTTACAAAATGATAAATTGCTATTAAAGGGTGGATTTAGACTACACGGTGAACTTTTCTTCCTCTTTGGGCTTTAGAAAGTCTTCATGTAGACTTATTTGTAATTGAAGTGATCATAAAATTTATAGCGTATTAAGTTCTCTGCAGGTCTCTACCAATTTTTGTTTATCATAGAGCTTAGACGACTTAAAACTTGGCTGGCCTAATGTATTTTCATCACTTTTTAGAAATCAGATTTTCAAATTCTGTACTTTAGGCTGACTTGAGGCTGAGCTAAAATATGTATTGAAAGTATCAGATTACATATGAAGTAATGATTTGTTAACATTAACTTAATAGAAGGCTCTGGGTGTGCAGTTGTCCTGGGTGGCTCTGGTGAGCAATGCCCATTAACTAAAGAAGCAAAAGCAGAGAGACCTACGTTTCAGTTCAGAGACTGCTCCCTAGTAATTTCTTCATAAAAATCTTTCCCTGTCTTTTACATTCCAAGATATTAGCTGTGTAGTATTAATATAATGTGTTAAGCTAATACAATGTTTCTCAAATATTAAACTTTAAAATGGGAGGCAAAAGAAAAACTGTTTTTGGAAGTCATGAATATATCCTATCTCTGTGTAATGATTTTTAAGTAAAAATTAGACAATACTTGACGGAATGTTTTCTTACTAAGACTTTTTTCACAGTGGTTTAAAAGATATGAGCATTAGTTTTGATATACTGGAACATTTTGACACTGTGCCTGTTGAAATAATTTCAGGATTAACTGTCATCGTCCTGTTTGTTTCCCTGAATAATTTTTAAATGCCCTTTCTTAAATAGTAGTAGTCTTTACAGCTGCTAATGCCCAAAACCCCCATTCCTCCTTGAAACAAAGAGTGAGGCTGTTAATGTTGAAATCAAATATACAAGTGTTTCTTTGTTCTTAGCTTTAAAAATAATTATGTAATAGAGTAAAGAGGGTTTTTTTTTTCCTCCTTGTTGGTCAGTTCTGTAGAAGTAATTTAAAATACTGTATATTGAATTCTTTGATCATTTCTCCTGGGTGGACTGAGAAAGAAGTCAAAGCCGAGGCAATTGCTTCTGGGCTCTCGTTCTGTGTGCCTGGTAAATGAAACACAGGAACCCCACAAACCACATGACTAATGGCCACCTCCAGTGCTGCCTGCAATCAAAGATTAATTTGCTTTATCAAGTTTAAGGAATACCGGGTGTAAATCATGTCAAAAAGAAATAATCAGTCAAAGGCTGATTCTTTTCTACACGCGAGGACAGGTGCTACACTGCACACCCCTGCCATCCACAGTTAATTCTGCTTTTATGCATTTACATGTTCATCTTAATTTGTGTTTGGATGATACTTGAATCAAATAATTTCTGTCATTAAGACCAACTAGCATCTCAACTGAATGACAACAGTATCCTAGATCCAAGAGGTATTCCCCATTACTTTGTGTTAAACATATTCTCATGAGTATTACTAGTAGCTGTTTTTTTTGTAAGATGTGAGTTAGCTGATGCCACATGGAAAGTGAGGTTGTGATTTTGTATGTTGGGATACGTGGTATGAACTGGGTGTTCAAATGTGGGATAGAAGTCTGTAGTGTGTGTGTGTGTGTGTGTACTTGTATAAAATATTTTTGTCCTCATATCTCACCTCCTTTTTTTTTTTTTTTTTTTTGAAAGAGAAAGACCTGGAGTCTCAGTCAAGCTCCTTACAGGGTTCTTTACTTGTACACCTCCCAGTGTTGAAGCAGCCAATACATACTGAGTAGTCTAGAACTGGGCGCGTGCTCTGGTAGCAGTAGTGTTGTACCATTATTTGGAAAAAGACTTCATATTGTTTTTATCAGAGCTTATTAGCTACTGCTAGTTACAGGTTGTTCTGAAGCTTTAGGACATGCTTGGTGTGTGTAGCTGTGTGTAGGCCTAGCTCCTTACTAGCGCACTCTGCTGTTGGTGGGAAATTAGTACTATTCCATTCGATGTGCAAAATGTAATAAGCATTCTTGATATACTTGGAACTCAACTGTAAAGCTACCTATGTGTGAAAGCAGTTGTAGAGAAACTTCTTTCTAGAATGGGTCATTTTCTTTTTGGTTTCCGCGAATCTTTCTGCTTAGATTCTGGGCCCAATTTTCCTCCAAGTAACCTGGTGGTGCAGGGCCTTTGTTGTGGAATGCTTTTGTTTTTGTTCTTCTCCTTCTGGTTCCTGAGAATTATCTTAAAATATTTATAGAGGTCCATTATTGATCTCACTAGCATCCCAAAGAGAAAGTGCCTTGTCAGATTCCACCAGGATTTAAGACTTCTTTTTAACCTGCGCAGGAATCTAACGTGCCTGTGCACGGTGGCTGGATTGGGAAGTGTCCCTATAGACTCAGATGTCTGGAGCTTGCTTCACAGCTGGAGGAGCTGTTTCAGAAGGAAGGTTGTAGACCATTTAGGAGATGGAGTCTCACAGAAGGAAGTGGGATCACTGAGGATAGGCTCACCTCACTTCCTGTGTGTTGTCTGCTTCCTGACTACAGAGGCAGTGTAAGCAGATGCTTCACACATTTGCCACCATGCCTGTCCGCCATGATGGACTGTGTGCTCTCAAATGGCAAAACTCCCTTAAGTTGCTTTGTGTTGAGTATTTGGTTACAAATAAGAAAGCTAATGTACTATATTGACATTATTTCATGTGAAGGTAGTTCATGTTCTAAAGTTTTGGATCAGGGTGATAAAATTCCTTGTGTTTTGAATTTTTTAACTCTGATAAGACAGTGATTCACTGGTACTCGATCAAAGTTGGAATAATAGGATTCTGTGCTAGAAAATTGCTAGTTACTGTCTACTCACTCACTCCTCAGCTGTCACTTGCTCAGAGAAGCCCTCCTAGATTTCCCAAAATAATAATCTATAAGTATAAGCATCTGTACCTATGTCCTTTCACAGGTTATTAGAGCATCTACCCTTTTTTATAATAACAGCTCTCAGAGTTTATAAAAACCTTTGCATGTGATTGATTATTAATATCTGAAATTTTGTAGCAGAATTTTAGCCTTTGTGGGATTGGATGATCTTTTACTTTGCTTGTGCCAGTATCTGGAACAGTGTCTACTGCTCCTTGATATATTTTATCTATTAAATAAATAAAAGAACACACTTTGTGCTAGGTTGCAACTGCATACGCATGCCAGACGTTAGGTTGGCTACCTCTTGTACAAGCAGAGTTTGGTCTAGAAAGAACAGCTATCATGCTGCTCTTCATCTTGAAACCCTGCAGATCTTGTGGAAGTCAGTCTTGTGGTTTCCTGTTCACTGGTCCGTCCTCCTCAAAGAAACATAATGAGAGGTTCTGTGGTTGGGATAGGTGTTTACACATCTGTGTGCATTTTCTGGAACTCATAACGCTATACATACTTTTGACAAGATTGAATTTCATCACATACATAATATACTCAACTTTGAATCAAAGAGAATCTTTTGAGGGTTTGAACCCAGGCAACTTTTGATCTTTTCCTTACCATCCTGCACGGGATGGATTCAGCTTCAGCATATGCAATACGTATGCCCTGCATGCCAGTTTAATTTCATAAAATGGAATGAATAAATGAAGGAACGAATGAAAGGCTACTTGAAGGTTTGAGGATAGCTTTGAGGCCTAAGTAAACAAATTAACAAAGGACTTGAGAAACATCCCATGAGAAACTATATTTGAACTAGTCCTAAAGATAGAGATGGTGGCTCCACGCTGAAAGTAGAGGGTAATGATTCTTCCCAGCTGAAGGGAAGGAAGACACAAGGCTGTGAGGATGTGAAAACAGGAGATGGTCAGCCCATGGGGAGCGCCGTGCTGATGGAGACTGTGGTCACAGGAAGATGATTGCTGCACTTGGGAAGAGACATAGCAAAGCAGGAGAGGAAAGACAGTTTTGTCTTATAAGAAAAATGTCAACAAAGATTTTTAATTACATAGAGAAATGTTGATTACTTATGTATTAAATTATGTAGAGCTGGTAACCAGTGAGTAAAAGTACTTATTGCCAAATCTGACCACCTGAGTTCAATCCCCACTTCCCATACGGTAGAAGAAGAGACCCAACCAGTTCCCACAAGTTGATACCTGATCTCTCCATACATGTACATGTCAGCATGCATGTACGCACATTTAAAAAAATTGTAGTGGCAATAGTTTAGTCCTGGAAGGGAAAAGACAATTAAAAGGAAACTGTAAGTTGCCTGTAAGCCATCTTTGACTTTCTGGTGAAAGGCCTATTTTACACACACACATACACACACATACACACACATACACATACACACATACACACACACACACACACACACACGCACGCACACTGTTGTTTTACACGTGTCCATGCACACACACGTTTTAATAAATACTGTGAAGACTAAACACTAAGTATCAGGGTTTCTGTGCATCCAGAAAAACAGCCCAGACTTTTTAGCTTAAATTATTTAATTGGTAGGTTTAGCATGAGCTTGTGGGATTTTTCCAAGGGTTACAATCTCATCAGCAGTACCAACAAATGGTTTTTGAGGCTGTTTTTCCTGGGCTTTGCTCTGGACTCAGTTAGCATATTGGATTGGCCCCTTGTTAGCACCCCTGTCTGCAAAACCTGTACTTATCCCATAGTTCACCTGTGCTTTAAAATAAAACCCATATTTCACCTTGGCCTAAATAGTAGCCTTTTTGTCTCATAAGGCACAGAGCAGAAACTTGTTTGATTAACTTCTTAGTAATACTCTCTTATCTTGAAAGGTCAACAAGTTGACTTCCCTTTGCTTCTGTACAGGTTTTGTGCATTTCTTGAGCCTCTACAATTTCATCAGCTGTTCTTTTGGGGATCACTTAATGTTTTGATACTAGCAAAAGTACATAAATGTTCCTTTTAAATATACTTTATTGAGAATTTCATACATGAGTACTATATTTACATCATTCCCAGCCTATATTTTCCCCTCTTCCAACCTTACATCCCCCATTTTCTCTAAAAATTTATAACTTCCTCTTCTTTAATTGTATATGTGTATGTGTGTGCATATATATATAATATATATATATATATATGCATGTATACATATATACAACCTACTGAGTCTGTAGAGTGTTGCTCGTATGTATAGGTGTTTACTGATAACCACTTGGGATTGCATAATATATTAGGGGGCCTGTCTCTGCTCCCTTTTTTATGTAGCAATAGAGATTGCATAGTAGTAAACGAAAATCTATTATACAGCCTCAAGTAATCTCACCCTAAAAGTTCTGCTGACAGTAA